>JAZGTH010000080.1:4367500-4612500 GCA_036877525.1 Chromobotia macracanthus | reverse complement strand
AGAGAGAGAGAGAGAGAGAGAGAGAGATGTAAAGAGAGACAGAGGTATAGAGAGAGAAAGAGAGAGAGACAGAGATGTAAAGAGAGACAGAGGTATAGAGAGAGACAGAGGTGTAGAGAGAGAGAGAGACAGAGATGTAAAGAGAGACAGAGGTATAGAGAGAGAGAGAGAAAGAGAGAGAGACAGAGATGTAAAGAGAGACAGAGGTGTAGAGAGAGAGAGAGAAAGAGACAGAGATGTAAAGAGAGAGACAGAGGTATAGAGAGAGAGAGAGAGAAAGAGAGAGACAGAGATGTAGAGAGAGAGAGAGAAAGAGAGAGAGACAGAGATGTAAAGAGAGACAGGTGTAGAGAGAGAGAGAGACAGAGAGAGAGACAGAGATGTAAAGAGAGACAGAGGTATAGAGAGAGAGAGAGACAGAGATGTAAAGAGAGACAGAGGTGTAGAGAGAGAGGATGATTTCTGGCAGAGAAACTCTGGAGAAAAGCCTAATATCATCTCCACTGTCTGGTGTGGCACAATAAACGCAGAGATAAAGAGCGAGCAGGTGAGACGGTCGGATGAGGATGCGAGGCGCGGGGCGTGCGCGTCACACTGAGGAAAGTGATCCAGCACGACTGGCCCAAAACGCAAGTAGAAAACATCCAGTTAACGCAAGACATTGTTTTATAAAAAGTACTGTTGTAATTGAGTCCGGATGTGATCTGTGATGCAGAGACAAAAGTGCATTCTTCATATTTTCTGGGTTATTTTAGTAACATCTCTATTCATTTAAACCTCCAACAAAAATGCATATCAAAAGAGCCTGTAGTTAACAGGATGAGTGGTGCACCATTGAACACAGTAAATAGTCTGTCATTTCTTCATTTAAATACAAATTCTGTGCAAATTTACAAGCAGAAAAACAAGTAATTGCAGATTAAATTACAGATGAAACCAAATAAAAGCACAAACACACACAAGAATGCAGTTATATATCATATACATCAGACATTATTCTTAAGTTGTTAGTGGAACATTTTTACAACCTAACATTGTTAAGTAGCAATGTCCCCAGCTAATAAGTTTAGGTTGTAAAAATGTTTCCCTAATGTTTCTGTTACGTAACAAAAACATTAAAAATATTATAAAAAATGTTATAATGTTATATTGAAAGTTCTAGGAATGTTCAATTTTTTATACATTTTTTAATTCTGTAATTAAAACGTTCCACTAACAACTTAAGCATAACATTATTGATAAATATTATACATAACCTTAATGAAATTCTACTAACGTTACTGTAAGAACAATTTCTGATAACTTTGAGAGAACGTTTTGAGAATGTTAGCCAACATCAGATATTTCTGAATTATGACCACTCAAGTATGAAACGGATGTTTCCTGCATAGCTGTGCTCATGTTCTCTCTCTCCACAACCTCTCTGAGTATCTAATGACTAAATCAATATATCATGTCCATTTGTTTAAGTATCCGGATAATATACAGTCAGACTATCTGATTGAACAGTGATTATTGTAAAATGGTCACACAGAACTTTATTGTTCTCTGATATATACTGTTGTTTTGGTAAAGTAACAGTGAGTTTTATATCTGTAATGCGTGTGTTTGCAAGAGAAGAGACTGTCTGTGTGTTTTTGTGAGTGTCTCAGAGAGGTTTATATAGCAGTATTTCAGATTCTGCAGGCTGTAATATATAATGCTTCTCAAACCCTTGTCCTCCAATCTCATGACTGATAATGTCATAGTGCCACTTCTTATCTCTCCATCCATCTCTTTCACTCCCTCCATCACATACTCCTTTACTCCCTGCGCTCTCTCCCTTATGTTTTTCTACACAGAGGCCGTCGGGCCTCCAGGGCCTCAGTTGTTGTCGGCGAGTGCAGTCCTGATGTTAAGGAAAAGGTGAACTAACAAAACCAGGTGTGGGACACACACATATACACCCTCCATGAAGGAAAAGCTTTCTAAAACAACAACAACAACATGATGACTGTGTCATATTCTGTTGTATCATTTGTACAGTACACAATGTACTGGTACAATTGTCTTCTATGGCTGATCTGGAGTTCTGGAGATATACATCATCTACAGTGTAGCATGTTGCTATGCAGTTGCTATGGTGGTTTCTTAAGTTGAAAGACTGTCCTCAAATCTCCATGATATTTTGGGCTTTAGATATTTTGGGTTCAATCTTCAATGCAAGTCTATGGGAATGTATTCACTTGTTTTTACCAAACACACAGAAGAGCAGCAGTACACCTCCTCAGCCTCTGCAGCACAAACGGTGCAGGGTGAGTTACACACCAAAGTTTAATTCCTTGTGTTTGTTCATAACCAACAGTAACAGTCGTGTATTATGCAACAGTCATGGAAAAATGGTGCAGCACAATTTAAGCCCTCGAGTAATAATAATGATTCCATCATCCTGAAACACCAAACATCTAAATAAAGCTGTCTTAACTCTTACTTCTGCCTTACATACATCACACACCATCCAGATCATGTGTCCTGATCATGTTCTCCCAGGGAATACTTATGGACACGACCACAGACTGATCAAATAATGATTCATGTGTAATGTCGCTTCTACACACAAGCATATTTACAGAGATGTGTGTTTGGAGGACAGTTAGGGATGATTATTATAAATGAATCCTCTGGAAATTCCTGAACTCTTTGGAAGTTCTTGTGATAGTTAATGACAGAGCTGAACTGCTGGGAAAGGCTGTAGAAATGATGAGAGACAGAGATATTGCTTGGATTTGATGAGAAGCTGTGCAGCACAGTGCTGGTTTCACAGGTGTGGAACTGCAGTGTGTTAACGGCTATCAGTTGGAGTGTGGAAGTATTTCTCACCGTGGCTGCCAGGCGAGCGTACACTGTGTCATGTTCAGTGTGATGTCGTAATTATCGCCTCTCATTTCTCTGTCCCATCACAATCTTTCACTTCTGCCTTTTTCTTTTTTACCAGCATTTCACATTGCAGGCAGCTGTAATGATGCTCATTTATTCTTGCTTTTTCTAACAGGTGATTCGGAAGTTAGACGTTTATAATCTCACGTTACCTCTTCCATCAGTGTTGCAGGAAGCCATCGGCACACGTGACCCTGAGCTGGTACGGCATCACTAAGCGTCTGGCCGGGATCCTGCGGCTGCTGGAGAGACTCCGACCGGTCAGCCCCATGTGTCTTAATAAACCCGAGCCTGCTAATGACAAACCAACAAGCCATTTGCTCATCCACCAATTTAACAACCCAGCTATCAAAACGCCCAGTTTTCTTAGATGTTGCTTTAACATTATTGCTTGTTCGCTGAGAAAACAGTATCATAACCATCTCTGAGCCTCTCATTCCAGCAGATACATGCGTATCTACAGTAGATACACACACAGGATTATGGGTAACCTTTAGACCAGCTGTGCTGTTGGCTAGTGAGACCTCTGTCTACTCTCTCATCAACCCTGTGTGACTTTTTGACCCTTTTCATTTGATGGACGTTCAATCTCTGACGTTTCTCCACGGCACTCTCTCTCCTCTCTCTGTCTTTCAGGCATAGGATTTGTATGTGGAGATGAAATGGGAGTTTACCAGCTGGGAAGGTTGTCAGTGTATAGATTTGGGATCATGGTATGTTTGTACAGGGGCTTCCTCTGCCTACTTCCTCTCGTATCTGTCCGATTTACTCTCATGTCATTCCAAACCTGTATATCTTTCTGTTTACCCTGTAAACAGAAACAGCTTGATCTCTTGTTGTCGATGTCACCTCTCACTCACTCTTCTTTCAAACGCATCTTCATTGGCATGAAAACAACCTCACTTCTACTTCCCCTCTGCCTCTGATTGGCTTCCTTACATTCTATCTCTCTCTCTCCTGTCACTCCAACGCCATGGTAATGGAAGTGGATCATGACAGACAGCTGGTGTTTTGTGAGACGCTTCCCTGCCTGTCTTTCTCCTTATCCTCCAGGCCGTGTACTTTCGCGATGGACCTGTTGAAGGCCCTGCAGCCCAGCGACAAACAGGTGGCAGCCCATCTCTCTGCTCCTGTGGTGGCCACACAGCTAGATACCAGAAATGTCTCCTTTGAGAGGTGAGCACATAATTAACAATCACCATGTCTTTGTCACCATTGGACAATTTTGTAAACAACCCCAACAAGGGCATTGTGACCCTTCATTGTGGCTTCTTCACAAAACCAAAGGAAGTAAAGCCAAGAGCATGAGCCAGCACTTTCAGACTCTTTTTCATCATAAAATGTGTGATACTGGACTGAACTCGGTCTCCACGGCACATGGGCCACCTTGTATACATGCCTGCCTTGTTTCTCCAGGAACAAAACAGGGATTCTTGGCTGGCGGAGTGAGAGAACAGAGACGGTGAAGGGGTACAAAGCAAAGGTACAGCCTGGGCACATAAACTCAGTTTATCTAATGATTTAATTTGCTTCCATACTTATTAGAAAGTGTAAACAAACTCTTCTTCTAAATCGAAACCAGTTTACAACTAATCTGCATAGAATGAATACGTGTTTAGTTTGTATTGACAGAGTAAATTTAAACGGTGCTGTGCTGTTTGAACACATTTAGCATCTTGTAAACTGGATTGAAGGTGCTTGTTGAATGAGATACAGGTTCACCACTGTTAAATCATTCACTCTCTAAATGTATTCAATACATGACTACCATGCTGGGCATTGTACATTTTGACAGACAGCTGAAACTCTTTCAGTGTAGAGCCCTTCTGTCCCATCAAGTCAAAACACCATGAACGGTTTCTCTTTTCTGCAAAGAGAAATGTGTTAATTAATGAATGTAAATGAATTTAAAACTGTTTTCTTTGTTGGTCAGTATCAGGTTTATTGTGCCTCTAATGTAGAGCTGATCACACAAAAACATTCTGATCATCTCACCGACCAGCACAAAACAAAACCAAAGGTAAAAATCTCTCTGATCAGCCTTCCGAATCTTCATATTCCAAAAACACTAAATAAAATTCCAGAATTCCAAACCAGTAACTCTCATGCATTTCCTAGTTCATGTATATGACAAATTCCTGAAAACAATTTGAATATGTGCTCTGGCATCCCATAATGAATATGACGATTCATGAATCTCTGCCCACACACATTATTCCCAGACAAACAACGCCTGTGTCTTTTCTGCCGTTGTGTTGATGTAATTTTTTGTGCATCTGCTGTACTGTTTTGTGTTTTTTTATCAGGCATGAAGACGCCTCTGCAGTCATTTCTGGGTATAGCTGAGCAGCATGTGGGGCCAGACAATAGAGTGAATGCATCCCGCTTCTTCCCTTATGAAAATGTCCGTTTGTTCAGAAACATTTAAAGGGCCCACCAAGAAATCTAAGGTGCTTTTGTATGTCGTTTTAGTATCATGTCATTTCTGTAGCCTGTTACAGGACACTGTGATGACTCTTATCTCGTGTCCTGATACGAACCCTTCGGCTCTGACAGCTGAGGAATACTTTAATCCCAGACTGAGTCAGAATCTGAGAATCGGCCAGCCCTGTCACCTCACCACCAAAACACAAACGTAACAATCCAACACTGCTTTTATTTTGAGTTCATTTTCACACACATTTCTGAAAACTACACAGTTGCCTGTGAAACATGCCACCACAGCGCTACGGTGCTGTAAGTGGTTGCCAGGCTGTTGCTATGCAGTTAAAATGTTTGCTTACATAAAGTCCTCAAAGTTTCTATGTCCCCAGAATATGACTATGGAATATTTGTCATTTTATACTCTGTAAATTCAACAAATCAACAAATTGATGGTTCATTGATGATTGTGTATGTTTATGTAGATTCAAAGCTAAGCTGTGGTTGTAAGTCACTCCCCTTATCTCTAGTGGAGCAGGTCGCTCCTATCATTCACGTCATGGCCATCTCCAACATCCTGCTCACTAAAGCTTCATCACCTTACGCCTGCCTCCTGGATTCCCTGTCAAGATTACATATAAACCACATTCCTGTGTAGATGTTCCTTAAAAAGCACATTGTTAAATGTAACTAACCTCAGGAAGCATTTTTCAGTGTGGGATCCCAGCCCGTGTGGTTGAAGCTCCGCGGGGCTACAGCGTGTTAGGAGGGAATCATAAACAGAATATATGAGAAGATCTGCTGCAGTATGCCATCCAGTCTGATAGAAGCTGGATCAGAGTACGACCAGGTCTGGCACACATGTACACACTTCCAGGCATCAACAAACTCCAGAATTATACATTATACGGGTTTAAAAGCAGAAATGTGTAATTTTTGTAAAAAAATCTCTGAATTCTTCCTAAAAAACATGTTACTTGAGATGTTCAGTTCTTTAAATTATTACTTTTGCAATGTTAAGTGTGTTTTAATGTTTACTGTTGTGTTTAACAGTAAATTTAATTTTATTTATTATGAATTTAATTTTACACATTATTTATTAATGTTACACTATCAACCCTGGCACACCACAATATACTTATGATAATTCACCCACAAATGATTTTTTCTGTCAGTTACTCACCCTCATGTCTTACCAAATCTGTTTGGCTTTTTTCATATGTGGAAACAAAAGAAGATATTTTAAATGTCTCAACATACTTCAAAATATCTGTAATGCTGCTCTTGCTGTCTATTGTTTAAACACATCAGCAACACAGCACAGCTGATAGTAAAAGTTTCATGCTGTTTGTATAGTAGTATTTGTATAGTAATACTGTTAGTATTTTGCTGATGTGCTGACCTGCTGACAAAATAAATGGCAAGATATTTAAAATAGTGCAGTTTTATTTTTTTATAGCACAGAATAAAAAAGCATATCAAGTTTATCTTGGTTTCAGACAGACTCATGACCCCACATGCTATCAGACATCCAGTTTACTCTACCATTGAAACAGTGCAAAAATATTCATATAAAAATGCTATCTAATAAAAGAAAACAATTTTAAAAAAGAACAAGAGAGTAAAGTGCATGTTTTAAGAAAACAACTCCCTTGTTTGAGTTGCTACCTGAAAAATTCAACAACACACACTCAGAAGAAGGGCAGAAGAAATGCTCACAAATGCCCTTCTTCACACCTACAGTAGCATGCGCCTGTGAACTATGCTTAGACCTCTGAATGAAACTTTATGTGGGTTGCAGTCCGGGACAGTCAATGTAAACAGCCAGTAAAGGTCACAAGGTGTTGTACAAAACAGTCACCATCTTTTTCTTGTCTGTTGCCTTGCGTAAACGGCGAATGGGCTGAGTCTTTGTGTGTTGCCATGTCGATGCGGAAACAGTGGGCTGAATGGGTGTGTGTTCTGGGGGGCAGGCCCCACCCACTAGCTTCTGCTCCGGGCATGAAGGCAAAAGGCGGGCAGAGTTATCAGTCCAGTCTGTCTCTGTTAAATGGACAGCAGAGTCAGAAGAACGAGGGCCCTGAGGTAAAACACGCTGCTTCTTGTGGGCATCATCATGGCTTTGGGTGAGCGGCAGTGAGTCAAAGATGGATAACAGGCAAGAGGAAGTCTGAGGTAAGCCTGTAGCAGCAGGGTGGAACTCCCAGTTGCTCAGGTCATGAGTAGACAGCTCCAGCCGGTCCAGTTTAGCGAGTGATGCAGAGCGTTTTATGAGCGAGGGGGGAGTGAGACCACCCTGCCTGATGCGGGCCCCCATCTCCATGGCACTCTGCCATACTGCAGGTGCTTTGGAATCTAAGGTACGCTGAACTCCCTGTACAGATTCCTTCAGGCCCTGGGGCGTCTGCGTGGGACAGTCAGAACACAAGTCCAGTCCTCCAGCCTCATATAAAAAAGCATGAAGCTCTCTGAGTGTCTCCTGGATCTTCTGTAAGTCCTCGCTGCTACGTTCCAGTTGACCCAAGGGCTTTAACAGGTCATCAACATCAGTGTCCAGCTCAGTCATGCGAGAGGCAGAGCTGGGTTCCAGAGTGGGGTTCAACGTGATTGGATCAGCCTCCACAGAAACGCTGCTTTCCAGACACACCGATAAGGAAGGATCAGGAATTATTCCAGAATTCTCATCATCCGGCACATTGGCATTGTCTTTTTTTCTGTCTGTAGGCTCATGGGGCTCAGTGCAGGTTGGGGCCACACTGCCCTCTGGCTGACAGAAGGCCTGTGGTTCTGGACAGTCCACACACGGAGAGGGCAGACAGGAGTAAGGAAGCTTTTGATTCTGATGCAGTGTATGCTCCACTTGCTCTGCTGCCCGGCGCACAGATCCTGAGAGTGTGTTGGAGGTTTCCTCATTCACCTCCTTCAGTGTTGCATTTGGTGTCGAGCTACCTGCCAGTGGACTGCAGTTGTGTGATATGGATTCCAGTTCAGTAACTGTATGACACACAGACAGGCTGTTGTCATGGTGATGTGGGCAGGGCTCTGCATCACTACGGGTCTCCGGGTAGGAGTGGCACTATGGTACAAAACAGAGGAAACTATTACAAAAGACAACCTTTATATAGTTACAAACCAAAATGTGTTTTTTCACTTTATAAAGCCAGGTCACTACAGTACATTTCCAACGTTCCTCATATTGTGGCAACATGTTTAACTTTTTCATGGAACACAAAAGGAGATGTAATGAATAATGCGTTATAATACATTTTAAAAAAAATGTTTTTTTTTCTTTGTTCCACAGACACACTGGTCAGGCATATGGGTTTGGAATAACACAAAGGAGAATAATAGATTCTTGGGTAAACTATTAACTATTTTTAAATGCAATTCTGGTCTACACCAAGAGGAGGTGATGTTGCACTGACAGTACACACCCACACTTGCTGTACTGAGATTTACTGTTAGTTTAGAGTCATTTCCATTTACGTTTCATCATGCCAATTTATCTTTCATGACAAAATTGTGCAATACTGCCAACAGATCACTGAAGTGAGTGCCAGCTCTTACCTCATCTGCTTCCTTGTTGGGGTTCTCTAAGGGTGGGCTGCATCTGGAGTGAGGTTGCATGTTCTCTCCGGCACTAAAGAAGTTAATGCTATCTGTGGCACTGCTCGCTGAGCTGTCTGCTTCTTCCAGATCTGAAGTGTTTGGGTTGTTGTTGTCATCATTCGAGTCGAGTTTACGTGCAGCGGGGGTTTCTAAGGGGCTGTCGGCATCAGGCGTGCTTGAAGACGGCAGGTTCCTCTCCTCTTTGCTGTTGTTGCCATCCAGACACAGTTCTAAGCTTTGTGACAAAGTGGATTCCGTCATTTGATAGGAGTCATTTTGATCAGGTGTGTATGAGGACAGCTCAACACAGTCTGTTTTTGGCTTAGGCACATGGTGAGATGACTGGACGCTGAGGTCTGAAGTTGTATTGCCCTCTTCTTCTACGCATGAAGGAGAAAGGGCGAGGACATGAACAGAGGGCAGGGAGTGAGGATGAGCGACAGGCTCCATCGCTGCTACTTTTAAACGAGAGTTCTTGGCCATATTCTGCTCAGGCACCACAGTGGCTGCCCGGTGTCTGGTAAGAGGTGGTAGGAAGGGGTCCTCATGGCCCAACTTGGAGGTGAGACCGTTCTCCTGGGACGTTTTAGCTTCTGTGGAGTGTAGAGGGGATTTAGGGTGGGTGTTGTCAATGACAGGCTGTGGATTGGTAAGGGATTCTAGCACAGTCATGCCCAACATCTGCTGGGTGGAAAAAGGACCTTTTTTGTTGTTATTATGCGGGTCAGAGCTGTCCAGTGGGCGTGACAGCGTGTCAATCAGCTTGTGACCCTCCGACAGATCGCTGTCTGAGTGGGAACGCCACAGCTTGTTATGTCTCTGTTTGCTGAAAGAAAGAACAAGAAAACGAGATGAGAGTGTGTCAACAGGGATGGCCCTTAATTGGATGGAGACATTAAGGTTGGGTAAAACACTAAGGGTGGTGACCAGCCTTTTTCCAAGTGCACAGAATAGCACGAGGTGTGTGAATGAGAACACAGACATGAAAGCAAAGCATGACAAGCAAAGCTTCAAAACAACAGGAATGTGGAGAGACAGCTACTCCAACATAACGCGCTTCACATCACAATAACCATGAAACTTAATGCCATTGTGTCACAATCCAAGAGCATTTACTCTGTGGAAACACTAAGCACAGACTCTGTTGACCCTCTTCAAGAGCAAAAGTATTACATGTAATCCAGAGTCAATGTGTATCAGTAAGGTTATTCTTTGGCTCCTGGTTCAAAAACAACAGCTGTGTGTGCGATGAAAAGAGAATTTCGTAACCAACATGACCTGTGTGGGGTTCATACCTGGCCAGCAGGATACCCTGGTACTCCTCCAGCTGTTTCATGAAGGATGGGTTGGGTTTGGTGACGGTGCGGCGCTCCTTCACGTGGTCGTAGGCTCGCTCCAGATCCCAGCCGTACTCCTTCATGGCGTAGGCGATCACGGTGGAGGCCGAACGACTCACTCCCATCTTACAGTGGACAAGACATCTGACCCCAGCTTTCCTGCAGGATAACAGTTTAATACAACCTCATTTGTTTTGGTACCAAGTGTGACAATTATTTAAGTCAGCAGTTCTAAATTCCAGCCCTAGTCTTCCTCATTGGACACACACAGTTAAATTCTGATCTGAATCTGTGGTGTTAACTTACTAACATTTATTGTAATAGTTTGTGTTTCATTGCACATTTGTTTTGCTGTGGTACTGAAACTGTTTTAAAGAACGCTGAGCTCATCGAAATTTTGGCATCGTGAAAACCTGCCTCTAAAGATTTGAATCTTGGTTTAAATTGATCTTTACTACTCACTTGGCTTTGGAAATGAACTTGAAGGTGTCGTTCCAATACTCCAAGAGGTTTGTGGCCTCCTCGTCATACACTCGGATGTTGTGGTATTCGAAAACCCCGGGAAAGAAATTATCAATCTCTCGCGTCACGTTCAGGATGTAACGAACTCTGAGGAAATGCGAGGGGGAGGGGTGTAGACTTAACAATGACTGTGTGCAGCCGAGCAGATGTATTCGTTTAAAAGGAGTGACCTACGATAACAGTGTTGCTTACCCACTGCTCTGAAGCTCCTCAAGGTTGGAGGCATTCCACTCAGAACCCTTGGAGGACAACCATAAAAGATTAAAGTTAATACTCCTAAAGACTGACACATTGTACAGTTCTTAACTCCCAAGTGTGATGTAGACTAACCAGGTAAACGTGTTCAAAGATCTCAGTGGGGCTGTCCATCTGTCCCAGGATGACGATCATCTCGTTATCGATAAACTCCTTGAACTCTTGTAGGTTGCAGACCATCTGCATCTCCAGCTCCGTGCGGATCTGAGGACAAAAGTTCTCTGACATCAGCTATCGAGAATAAAACAAAATATTCAAGAATCAGAAAGGCAACCAAAAGTTTCTGAATCAACCACTGAAAATATACTGATTGACCACTAGTTTCAACACTGGAAGCAAATGCGTCACATTACAGCCCTGTTTTCCAGTTACAATGGATGTTTGTACCTCTTTCGAAGTGACGTTTTCCAGGTCCTTCTGCATCATGATCTCCCTCAGACGCATGTTAATCAGCCTCTCTGTGCGCTCCCTCTCGGTCGGCCTGCGTGCATTAAATGCACAATTAGAAATTACAGTTTGATAAGCTGTTCTGCACCTATAGCAACAATAAGGTCATGACTTCAATTTACAGGCAATGCACATACTCATAAAAATGTATAGCTTGAATGGACTTTACAGTATGTTCTATTGCAAAAAAGTGCCTACCAAACAAAACCATGAATGTAAATATTTGTCAAGGAGAGGTGTGGCCTGCCTTCACATTATTCTTTGTATTTCTGTGTAGTTTGTTTGAGTAGAACTTTAGCAATACCAGTGAACTCAGAACAAAGCAGTTGCCTTATTCAAACAAACAATTTGATCAACGAATCAAAATTTCACCCACACCGTGTCTGAATTTTAATGGTAAATGCGCATCACCTCTGGGACTCTTTATTTGGGTTCACCCAAGGATAAGCATCTCTTCACTGTTATCAATACAAGCTCTGATTGGGACCCAGGGGACCTCACTACCAGTAACCTTAAAAACAGCCAAATGTAGGTCAGCACCCTCATCTGCTGTGTGTGATTGTTACACATTTCACTGTGTGCAATGACTAAGCATGTTTAAATTAACTATTCAAAAGAAACAAAGGCCCCAGCCAAATTTAGTCTTAAGTCATATTTAGTCTTTGGCCATATTTAGTCAAATTTAGACGTGACTGTGATTGTTTTGGAGTTACAAGCCATTCTTTTATATATAATGATAATGAGGTTTCAGGTTAAAAGGAACGTCATAAAAGTGATACATGATGATTCAAGTTCAAATATGACAAAAGTGTTCCTGTAGCTCGGCTGGTGGAGCTTTGCATAAGCATCACAAAATGTTGTGGGTTTGATTCATGGTAAGTTGATTTGAATAAAAGCCTCTGTCAAACACACAGGTGGATGTCAAGATTTTCAGAAACAAGGACAGATTTTTAGCCTCTTTTCAAACAAAGGTATATTATGACTTCACAATATTTGTAACATTTGGTTGTATGAACCAGTTTTTTTTATATATTTGCCATTTCACAGCTGGACAGCCCCAGTCCCCAGACATTCATCTTCATTACATGGAAAACTTTCTGTTTGTGTGCACCAAAGACTCATACAAAAGAAATTTGGACTGTTTTTTTACAAAAAAATAAATTTTTTTTGAGCCACCTGTCTCCATCCATCTTATTACTCTTCCTACCTGTCTGACCCATTTTGCGACCGTAAATCAATCCATCTCAGTGTGAAGCTATATAAAGTGCCCACAGACATGCCTGTTGGAGACAAAACCGCATGCATGTGGAAAAGTCTCCAGTCAAGGGAAATTCCCATCGCACATAAAAAAATGGCCCAGTCCACATCTGGGAAGCACTACACCATCTGACCTTCGTGTATGTAAGAAAAACTCAAGGAATCAGGGCTATTTGTCTTGTAGATTTGGCAATAACACATGGATCTATTCATGGACTGAGTTCTTTGTGTTGCTCTGATGCAAACTTCCCCCTTGATCTATATGATTAAACTTAGAGTTTGCATCACACAGATCAGATGCGTGTGTGTGTTTGGGTGTATACCACAACAATACCCCGTGAATCATACAGATATTAAACCCTACACTACAACACTGATGCAGAACAATGAAGCGAGAACTATATTCGTCCTGCATGTGGGTGTGCATTACTCACACGTCGGTGAAGAGCACGGGCGAGTCTGCACGGTGGGACTGCACATCTTGCATGATGTTCCACTCATTGATGAAGTGCTGGTGAGAGGTCACGCGACGCTGATAGTAACTGACCCAGGTCAGAAAGAGACTGCCCGAGTAGTAGTTATGACATCGGGCCACTTCACAAACTTTATGCAAGGACTGCAAAGCTGACCTGTGAGTGTGCGAGAGAGAAAAGTACCATGAAATTGCTTGACAAACAGAGTTTTCATGTCCTTTTTTGGCCAACAGCAATCACGACCAAAATCTGTTATTTGTTCATTGGATGCTGGGTGGGGACACTATATGCTAGAGGATTTGACTGGACAAAATTTGTGTAGTGCAACATGAGTCATTCATTTTTTGACTGTTTTCCCAGAAGAAAAATAACTGCACTAAAGGCATATTTTGACGAATTTTTTAAACATTTAGAAGAACATACAGACAGCATCAGAGGTAACACACATAAAATTAAAAACCACAAAACTCTGTTTTAGTTTTCATGTGGGCCTAAAGTAGTACGTTAAAATGTTTTCTTCATAGATGCTTACCACATGGCCTGCACTGAGACAGGTCTGAAAACATGAACTCTGTCAACACTGGACACACTGAAGCCCCTGTTACAAAAACATGAAAAACCTTTAAGATACTGTAGAAACTACGTTTCAAAATTAGGAACTAGTTCATGTGTGTTTCATGCCTCACCCATCTCCGTCCAAGTGTATAAGCGTATCGCTCCACAAGGGTAAGACCAGCCCAATGGTGCAAGAGCTACAGGAAACGCATCATCATATGTTACAAGCTACACCCTCTAGAGCAGAAAACATTCAGTGAAGGCTGTATTAGAACATCTGCAATACTGACCAGTCTGAATTGCTGAAATCCATGCCCAGTACTACACTCTCCTCTGTGTCCTGTCTACCGTTGGTGGAGACGATCACCATGTAGCGTGTACGCCGGGGGAAAGCGCTTTCCAGTCGGACAGCCTGCAAGACAAGAAACAAGCATCAATCTTCTGCTCTGAGCTGTCAGTTGTGGTTAGATTAAGAAGATCTGGTTGATGGTGTCCAGGTTACCAGGCGAATGGTGTCCTCAGGACGCAGCAGAGTGAACATCGTCTGCAGATGCTGCTGAAGTTCACCTGAAGAGGAACCAGGAGCGATCATGAACCTTGTGACATTTACACACTACTGCTGAGAAAGCCAGTCACTTTCACTTCCTCTGAAACAAGGCATATGGTCTGTGTCTGGTCTGTGTTTGACTAACTTGGGGTTTGTAAATCATGAACAGAAATATTGGGCCAGCTGGAGAGTTGACAACAGGCTGTTTGTTACATGTAGTGGCCCAAAACTATTTTAACACTCAGCCAAACTTCATGTATTAATTTCATTGTGTAAGATGTAAAATATTAAATGTTGTCTGAAAATAAATTATGCTAGATCTTTTCTAAAAATAACCTCCTTTTGTATTCATCTTTGGCATTCGCTTTTACCGACTATAACGGATAATAAATCAATGCATTCTATTAGTAAACGTATACACGCACATACACATCCTTCAATGACATAATTGATATTCTTCATAATCAATAAACACCCCGCTGAATTGCTTTTGTGAGCAACTTTCCATAATGTTTTCTTCGCTGCAGAATTCAGTGCGAGTTACAGAGTCTCTTGGCACGTTTGATGTGTGTGTTTTGTACCTGTTTGTTTGTTACGCCGCTGTGTGATGCAGGGTACCGAAGAAGGGGAGGAGCCATTTCCCCGTGGGAGGAAGAGGGCGGCGCCTTTGACGGTCAGGAAGTTCTCATTGATACTGAGAAAAACAACAGATAGAGAGAGAGTTAATCCACATATCATACATACCAAAATAGAAACTTGCAGGCACAAAAATGCAAGATAAACATGTAAGATTTAACTTCAGCTTCAAACGCAGCTCAGGTTGCAATTATTTCTTTTTAATTTGTATTTATTTATTAATTATTTGTAGAGCATTTTCCTGGCCTTACACAATCACTACATAAAGAGGCTCTCAGATCAGCGTTACACTGTTAACAGATGTTAAGTGATGGGGCCTCAGACTGTATGTGAGAAAAGACTGTTTACAGGAATCACTGTGGTAACTGTTACTAAGCCTCAGGAAAGCCTGGGCTTTCCACGACTCAAAGATCGCCCTCACTGTAGCTGCTGGAGGAATCTGGCTAATTCTGAAATGCTCTGTGCACGTCTGCTTTCTGGACTTTGGGAGAGGAAGAACTGCAGAATATGAGTTAACATGAGAAACCCGGGGCTGTCACGGCCCGAAAAACACAACAAAAACATCTCAAAACATCATCTCAAATCTCATTTCCCACAACCCAGTCACCCCCTGACCCAGCTGTTTCCTCTCCTTTATTCTTGCTCTCATTTGACTCCCATCTCTCTCTCTCTTTTATAGCTCCCCTAATATGCCTGATAGACTTTCAGGGAGGCTTTTCTGGAAAGGTTTTACAGACACAAAAGACAGAAGAGAAAAACAGTTGACAGAAAGTTTAGTGCTAACAGTCTGAGAAAAAAGTGAGAAATTGTTCTTGTCTAAAACTTAACTGCACAAACTTTGCTAACATTCTGAGCCGTTCTCAAAACCCTTCACCTATCAGCTCAAAAGGATATGAGCAGCGGGCTGATGCAGGGTTACGACTAATTTTACACTTCTAAAAATAAACAGTGTGAGTGAATGCAGACGGCTGATGGACTTTTACAGTGCTGCTAGCTACTGTATCGTCTCGTGTAACCAAACATGACAGCTGGACGAGTTTTCTGCAGAGCGGAACAAAGCATACAGAGTGCTCTATATTAATGAGTGCAAAGGGTAGTTTAAGGCTACATTTTGTATAAATGTATAAGGGAAAGTTTGAGATGCCGTTACTAAATAAAAGAATAAGTGAAATGCAGTTACTGCAGTTATACAGCAGAACACATTGAAGCCCATCATCTAGGCACACACTTATCAAAGACTGCAATTACTGTAACATGCCGTCTGCTAAATGCTGAAAAGCTTTTTGCACCACAACCATGCAACATGAATATGACCCAGAGGCCGTGCCAGGCTGACTGCAGCACAAGCAGCACAGTGTCTGCATGCAGGGAGCAGCGGCAGGCGCAATTTTCACCCACTGGCATGAGCATTCATACTGCTGACAATACAATGAAAGAAACTCCTGATGGGTCAGACAGATGAAACAGACAGACAGCTGAGACAGAGAGATAAAGAGTGAGAGAGGGTGAGTGGGTGGGTCATCTTTTGGCATGCAGCGCTGGACGGTACTTGTTAGGGCACAGACACAATCATCACTATGTAAGGCACCTTTGAGAGCCATGCAACACACCAACAGTTGCCTGACCCCCACCTGTCCCTGCCCATATTAGTCAGTCTCCCTGTAGGGAAGAGATAAATATAGGTCCAGGCTGAAGGCCTTATGAGTTCAGGCTTGATATTCAGAGAGAGAGTGGAAGATGGTATTGTCACCTTCTGAGATACAAAAGAGGCCTCTTGCTGCTCATAGAGATACATCAGGTATAAACAGACAAAAAGAGAGCAAAAGATGGAGACGGGTGTGGAAAAACTGGACAGAATAAGGATAATAAAACCCAAGGGTACAATTATTGACATACAGGCCCAGTTCCTAAAAGTTAACAATGGAGAGGCACTATTCTGTTCGTGCACAGTCCTGAGCTCTGATTGGTCGACTCAGGTGACCAATTAAAGTCATGCTGACTACAATGAGGGAGAGAGAAAAACCCAGAGATGAAACATTTGTGAATGAAGCCATTAGACTTCATAACCATTAAACAGATACAATTCAGATATAATGGATCAAGCTTTAATATTAAGCAAAACATTCCACTGAATAGTGTTTACTGGGACTAAATACGGCTTAAAACTTAAATCTATTTGATTTTCTTTTTTTAATAAACAGGAAAGAGTGGACTAGCCTTAACCATCTCCAAAAAACATAAGATTTGTGCCCTGACTGCTTAAACAAATTGAGACATCAAATTGAACCATTTTCCTGAAAAGCGTTTCAACAAATCTCAACTGTGTTTTAATGTTTCAACATCTCACAGCGCTGCTTACGGGAAGCAATGATGTTTCACAGATGCCACTTCTGTTGAAATACATCATACTTCCTTATGACAACACAAACTCTTAAGCCAATCAAGCTGTGCATATCCAGCTTCACCGGGAATTAGTTAGTGATAAAAACACGTGTGTATGCGTTTACAAGAAGAGCAGATACAGCAATCCTGTTTCACGCTGCATGTTTCAACACAGCACTTCCTTCTGGTAGCTCACACCTGAAATTTCCCGGTTAATCATTAAAGGCTGCAGACAAACACAGACCTTTTCTTAGTCACTCTTATACAGAATAATGGAAGTTTGAACATTGCGAGATATCAGCACAGGGTTTCCCATCAGGTGATCTTTTATCCGTCAAATAAAGGCAAACCAGAACAAACTGAGTTACACTTCACTGGAAATGAAAGTGCACATGTTGATACTGTGGGCCTGTTTCAGGTGTGAGGGGCATCCACTGTGATAATTCAGTCTTTCCTAACCGAAGTCTAGCAGAACAAATAAATACTGAGTGGATGGTGCCATAACAGTACTGACTAACATCAGGTGAAGGCTCGGGGTAAAGACAGAGCTGCATCCCACCATTCTGGGCACTGAAACAGAAAAGAAAGCAACGGGCTGTAATTTAAGCCCGACTCTAAAGAGTTCACACACTGCTGGGATGTACAGCAACTGAATTTGGTACATGCTGTTCTCTGGTGTCTGAGACATGCAAAACCTGCGGCTGAAACAGTGCCGATCACCGAAAGAAACAGAATGTGAGAATCACACAAGCGAAACAAAAGCAGAAACACAAGCGAGAATCAGATTCAAATCCAGTTTAGAAAGTTAGACGTTTGAGTCGTGCACACTGATCCTGTTAAATGAATTGTGAGACGTACACTTGCCTGAACAAACCAGTCCAGCTACTATGAGTAAAATAATGACGTTAAGACATCAACACTGTAATAGTACTACATTCATTGAAAAGCGTAACCCTGTAATTAACATTTTCATATTGATCATTTTAACACTGAGAAGATTTAAGTGAATAACTTTGTGGGCTGTTTCACACACTTATCACAGGACAAAAGACAACGACAGCATTACATGTATGAAATGTAATTACATTTATAAAAGTCATGGACACTTCATGGCACTCTGATGGTGATTTTCAGTTTTATTTTCATGATAACATTTAGTAGTTTTGTTGAGGTGTACCATAAAAACAGGAAGAAACTACATGAATGTCTAGTTAAACCCATCACAATGTTATATGAGTTTACATGGTTATGGTCAGACTCGAGTTAAGTCCTCTTTCACAACCCTCGTGACATCACAGAGGAACATCTCGAGTTTCGTCTATTTGCCGTCAATTATTGCCGCTTTATTACCGCCACATGAAGGTGCAACACTTGGTCTAACGCAGGTTTTTAAAGCAGGTCTAACTGCAGGTTTTAAAGCAGGTCTAACTGCGGGTTTTAAAGCAGGTCTAACGTCGGGTTTTAAAGCAGGTCTAACGCAGGTTTTACTAAACTGCAGGTTTTACAGGGAAGCAGGTTTTAAAGCGGGTCTAACTGCAGGTTTTAAAGCGGGTCTAACTGCAGGTTTTAACGCGGGTCTAACTGCAGGTTTTAAAGCGGGTCTAACTGCAGGTTTTAACGCGGGTCTAACTGCAGGTTTTAAAGCAGGTCTAACGTCGGGTTTTAAAGCAGGTCTAACGTCGGGTTTTAAAGCAGGTCTAACTGCGGGTTTTAAAGCAGGTCTAACTGCAGGTTTTACAGCAGGTCTAACTGCAGGTTTTACAGCAGGTCTAACTGCAGGTTTTACAGCAGGTCTAACTGCAGGTTTTACAGCAGGTCTAACTGCAGGTTTTACAGCTAACGCAGGTTTTACAGCGGTCTAACTGCAGGTTTTAACGCAGGTTTAAGGTCTAACTGCAGGTTTTACAGCAGGTCTAACTGCAGGTTTTACAGCAGGTCTAACTGCAGGTTTTACAGCAGGTCTAACTGCAGGTTTTACAGGGGTCTAACTGCAGGTTTTACAGCAGGTCTAACTGCAGGTTTTACAGCAGGTCTAACTGCAGGTTTTACAGCAGGTCTAACTGCAGGTTTTACAGCAGGTCTAACTGCAGGTTTTAAAGCGGGTCTAACTGCAGGTTTTACAGCTTAACTGAGGTTTTACAGCAGGTCTAACTGCAGGTTTTATACAGCAGGTTTTACAGGTCTAACTGCAGGTTTTACAGCAGGTCTAACTGCAGGTTTTACAGCAGGTCTAACTGCAGGTTTTACAGCAGGTCTAACTGCAGGTTTTAAAGCAGGTCTAACTGCAGGTTTTACAGCAGGTCTAACTGCAGGTTTTACAGCAGGTCTAACTGCAGGTTTTAAAGCAGGTCTAACTGCAGGTTTTAAAGCAGGTCTAGCTGCAGGTTTTACAGCAGGTCTAGCTGCAGGTTTTACAGCAGGTCTAGCTGCAGGTTTTACAGCAGGTCTAACTGCAGGTTTTACAGCAGGTCTAACTGCAGGTTTTAAAGCAGGTCTAACTGCCGGTTTTAATCTGCAGGTTTTACAGCAGGTCTAACTGCAGGTTTTACAGCAGGTCTAGCTGCAGGTTTTACAGCAGGTCTAGCTGCAGGTTTTACAGCAGGTCTAGCTGCAGGTTTTACAGCAGGTCTAACTGCAGGTTTTAAAGCAGGTCTAACTGCAGGTTTTACAGCAGGTTTAACTAACACAGAGTTTACAGATGAAGGAGGTTCACTTACAGCTGCTTGATCTGGTTTTGAGAAGCGACCGCGTCGTCGGAGAAGTACGGCGTGATTTTTGCCCCGCAGCAGGAGCAGAACGGCCGGGCGGAGGAGCTCTCCGTTACCGCCACGCTCTCCAGGGTCATGACGGAGGACCGGAGACCCGGAGGACCGGAGACCCGGAGGACCGGAGACCCGGAGGACCGGAGGACCGGAGACCCGGAGGACCGGAGACCGTGACCGGATATCCTCCAGCAGACCTCTCACTCCTCTACATCCATGACGCTCCACCAGAGCAGTAATAACCTCCTCAAAGCAATGAACGAGGGCTGAGACAAACAGCACACAGTGAACCGCTTCTCTTAAACACGAACACTATTAAACGTCAGCTCACATGTGAACTGCGCAGGCTTGAACCCGCGACTCTTGACTGGCGCCCTCGCTACACGTGAAGGAGGCGCGGCGCATTAATACGGAGGAGGAGCAGGGCGCTCCGCACGGCTCTACAGACGGACGACACTTCAGACACCGGCGCAACGACGCCTCAGACTCCGCCACTGTGTCTGATTCAGCGCATCTTTCAGACCAGGATGATGTTTTCCATGCAGTCCAGAAGATCTGTGAACAGCTGAGGTTTAAAACAACATCGGGACTAGTGAAAAAATACATTTAACAAGCCAGGTTAAAAAGCCCAGTGATCTGGTGGTGTAGTGGAGCTCGATTTACCATCCAAATCACAAAAAATAAATTACATTACAAACAATAAAATGTGCATACTACTTAATTGACATGCGTTAAGACAGTACAACAATTACTAACATGATGCTCACTTTACTGTAATACAACAAAAATGTTTTACATTATGTAATAAGAATAGAGATAGGGCTCTTAAATGCTCTGAAAGCAACATCACAATGCAAAACATCTCTGGTCCTAAAATAGACATATTTATCTTTAAGTAAAATAACATTTCTTATTTATTTATTTTGAGGCTTAGACATGACAAGTCTGGAGCAATTCACCTTTATGTTTTTAAGACGCTCTTAAAGAGTGTTGTAGTCAAAGGCCTTTGAAACCTGAGTGTCAGACTTCTCCGAGTGGAGACACATGGACTAAATGGCTTTACACAGGTGAAAACATCTCTCTCTTTCAGTCTCCAGTCTTATGTAAGCGAGCACACAAAACAGAACAATTTCTTTGTTGTAACACAAAGTGGAAAAGACACACAGAAAGCGAGCTTGAAGCATCAATTACGTCATACAGACTCATAATAACATGATGTGGTTTGACACTGAAGCCACAAACAAGAAAAAAACAACGGCAGCATTTTCACACCACTCTATATAGCAATTTGCCATTGCAAAGAAGGAAAAGATATTTTTCTGAACACATTTTTCGGCATACTGTATGCAATGACCTGTCCCAGACATTTGGGAAACTGCAATGACATATGTTATACAATTAAACATTTAACATTACGTAATTTTGTTTACCAGCAGCATTTAAGTTTAAAACATATTTGAGGATGGACTGAAAGAGCTTTGCCACACTCACACAAAACAACAACCTCTATAGTGTCTGCATATCATACTTATATAGTGCTATTACTGCAAGATATTTCTCACCATCTTTAAGAATTAAAGAGGTAGTTCACCCAAAAATTAAAAAAAGTTAAATGAGTGGATAAATTACAGAATTTTCATTTTTGGCTGAGCTATCTCTTTAAAACGAGATGAGAAAACACACAACATTGCATTTCAGATAGTCCTCTCAAGTTAACTTCAAAAAGACATTTGCTTGATGACTTGAAAGAGGAAGTTAACAACAGCATACTGTGCCGCAGTGAGGTGACAGACGTGAAGTCGGGTTTGGTGGATAAGCATCAGTAAGTGTGGTAAACAACTTCAGCTCAACTATGTTGACAGTAGAGGGTCAATAGTGAGATACTGGTGGATTGTTCACATACAAACTGCTTGTTTAGAGATTGCTCTGCATAGCTCTTGTTTTTCTGTGCAGCTCCTTTTAGCTTTGTGTGATCTGTTACACGTGAGGTGCATGATGTAGGTCCTCTGTGTTTCTACTTCATCAAAAAACAAGTTTCCATAAATTCCAATATATCACTTCACTCCATTTCCTGACACAGCACAACATCTAAATCTTTATCAAAGATCCTGGAAAAGGTCACTAGTGCTTCCAAGATTATGAAGGCCCCTCTTGATTACCCCCATTTGAAGACTGCACTGTTCTTAAAGGCCAGCTGTTTCTTATACTCCAAACTGGAAATGTGTCTGATAGCAGATCATTAAAGTTAGTCAGCCACATTGGAAACCTTGAGTTTGACAGTGATGGGCACTGTGAACCATTATATACCACAATCTTATACTGCAGTTTGAATTACTTTTCAAATCAAATAAAGTTTGTTGGAAATTCAACTCCAAAATGATTAGGATATTACATAACCATACAGTAATATCTATTTTTGATCATTTTTGATATTATTATGATAGTGTAAAAGAACAAGATGGACAAACAGAGCATAAAACTAGAGTAAATGAAAAAACTCAGGCGTGAATCAGCTTGCTTGACTTGATTTGCCCAGCCCTGTGAGAAACCGTCAGCTCACCTAATCTCACACACACAGAAACAAGCCTGAATCTTTTTATGTAGTCCAGAAGAACCTGCTCAGCCACACCACTGTGCACAAGACATCATCATTTTTTTGCTGGATCTGTTTTCATTCTGTTTTCTGGTGCCCCCTTCTCCAGCTCCAAGACTAATCTGAACTGTTGGAATGAAGCCAGTGCATAAAGCAAATACAACACAAGCTAAGAATGAATAGTCCCATAAAAACAATAAATGCATTGCAGCCCTGCTCTGGCTTAACAGTCCTGTAAAAACCCAATGAACGCAAACAATGATGATGCTGGTAGTGCTAGCTCACGGCTCTCTGACAGACAGACCTGAATCTTGGAGCAGCTGCAGGTCAGATTCATCTGAATTCTGTCTTAACCCTGTTGGTATTTATTAACTACTGGTTTCACTGCGCAGGTTGAGGTTTTACAAGCATGTTTCTGGCATTCTGAGTTCATTTAAACTACCTCTGAAATGCAGCCCACATTCTGCATTAAATGCAACAAATTTTAGCAGTAATTTTAATTAAGCAGCATACCAAAACAGCATTTGCAGGCTTTATTGCATTATACTGCAGATCCTCTGCAACCCTTGAAAACACACATTAGTAAATGTTTGTGCATAGCCAGATTTAATTTAAGACAAATGTTACATAATCCAGGGTCAGGTTGTTGTATGAGGGTTGTGTGGGGTGGGCTGTCTATGGGAAAAGTCAAATATAAACACACACAAATCACTCAGTAAAATGAGAGGATCACAAAGAAATGACATCGCCATAGGATTACTTAACATGTCCTGTAATTAAGACCATGTGTGGTGCTGCGTTCAGAGTGCCAACTACTGCGGTGCTTGTCGGCATGACCTGAGGTTTTACATTTTGTCTTGGATACTGCAAAAACAAAAGGCTGACTTCATGCAAGACCCTCCGAAATGCTTCCAACTCTGGCAGTGAGAAGCCAAATGGTGTTGCATAACCTTAAATACTGATCAGACATCCAGCCAGGATTCTTATGATTCAGATTAGACCACAGTCTGAACTATTTCCAGATCCTGTCAGCTGCATGCTGATGTTAAATAAAGTGGAATCTGACTTCATTCGCATGTTCTGCGCTGATGTCAGGGGACAGTCTGAGGAATGAGTTAGATATGAGTTAGTTATCTAGTGTTGCGGTGCTTAAATAGAGTGTGTTCATGCCGGAGAGCATGAGAAGACATCCAAAGCAAAGACAAGCCTGACGTCATCATCAGATTTAACAAATAGATAGTCATGTAAATATTGTACTGGCCTAATATTACACTGAACTAGTTTGCATGGTCACGTACACAAGGCAGTCATGGATTCAGTTATGGAAAAGTTTCATTCCTCCTGGTTTAACTTATATAAGTGATAATATGAATCCAATACTACACTAACATCCACTTTTTGGTTTCCTTTTTAGATAGCGTTATTAATTGTGACATCATCTAAATTCACATTTTACAAAGTGTTTCTGTCAGCTACACAGTCACACATTCTGAGCTTGAAACAAACAAGTTTAATGCAACACAAACTCAGTCATGTTCTGAACACGCCCTCTGGTGGTGGAGATACTACACAGCACACAGAATGTAAACCCAACATTGTCCTTAAAACCAATAAAGGTCTAAAAGACATAAAAGTGGTGAGATCAGATGCAGGTTTGGAGACACCTCCCAGACTGAGAGAGCCAATCATCTTCAGCCCTGTCATTCATCTATGAATGACAAACTTATAAAGTGACTCAACATATAAAGTAAAAGTGACATATTTGTCAGATATGATAACTCATACCTGAAATGTGACCTCTGCATTTAACCATCACTGGTGAGGAGTGAACACTTCAGTTCGTGAACACACACTTCAGTTCGTGAACACACACTTCAGTTCGTGAACACACACTTCAGTTCGTGAACACACACACACACGGCCGGGGAGCAATCGGTGGTTGGGTGTCTTGCTCAAGGGCACTTCAGTTGCTTTCTGCCAGCGCTGGAATATAAGTAGAATACAGTGATCTAACATGAAATTCAAACCACTCCACTTACTGTAACGTTAACTCAACGATGTGCAACTATAAGGTAATAAATCAGAAACTGAACTGATTAACTTTACCCGGCAGCATCAGGCAGGGACACACAAACTTGAGAGCTTGATACACAGAAATGTATAGCTGGAATACATTGTCACTTTAGATAAAATCATGTGTCAAATACATGAAAAAATACACGTCAACACAATAGGAAACACTATAAACGCTAATAGGAGTCACTTCTGCTAATCGTGAGAACTGCAGGCAGCTCATGTAGTCATGTCATCCTTTTTAATTGTTATCTTGTAAAAGCGAAGATAACACTCATATCTTCTAGCTAAATTCTTAGACATGTATCCAGAGAGAGACACAAAACATGTGGTCCTCCCACAAAAACATGTGGGCTTTCTCCACCCACAAAGGCCTGGGTTATTTAATGCCTGTTTCATTATAATCCCGATCTCAGAGTTTTCTCTCAGGCTTCTGCATACTGTACAGGCATCACAGCCCGGCTCTCCTGTAAGATGCTAAATTTAGTGGCAGGTCTCAGCAATAAAGATTTTGATTTGGGTTTTTTTGCTGGTCATTTGATCAGGCCAGATGGTCAGGTATTTTCTTCTCCTGTCTACATTTTTACAGGCCCTCACACAAACAAAAACTAAATTTTTATGTAAATCTATGTTAGCCAGATAAATAGCATTCAATAATACATCACAAAACCAGATGTTCCTGTTTACTTAACATATGAACTGCAGCCTCTATGATGAACAAAAGTACGATGTAGAAACAACAGCGCTGACCTACAGACTGAGAGACTGTATGAAAACTCTCACACTCTGGCAGTGCATTAATACAGACGCTTATATTCAGGCACTCATGTAAGGTGTCTGTGACAAGGTAATTACCAAGGTAACAACTCACAGTTTGTTTAAATGCATTTGAGAAACTAAGTCTAATTTGCTGAACGAATGCTAGCTTTCAGCATTTCACCTCAACACAACCCGTGTCAAGCTGACTTACCAACACAACTAACAAAGAGTTCACTGAGAACATTCTCAAGAAAACCTTGAGACAGCTCACAAGATGACTCACATGACAAGTAGCTTTTAATAGTGAGAAAAGGAGTCTGATCTGTCAGTCTAACAAACAAGAGCTGAAACACATCAGCTGACAGCTTGAGTTAACTACGTGCAGAGCAGCATACTACCCGTCCATACTAGTACTCAAAGCAGCAGCATGTGAATTTATATGCAGATTATCCTGATCACCTGCTTCATTTGCCAAGAAATGTTGCATTTTGCATTCATTTTGCAAGAAATACTGTATCCCACAACGCAATGCACTTAAAGTGACCTTCCATCTCTGATGTGACAAATTACTCAGAATCAAACTGCTAAAATGTCATTTAACATGCAGACAAAGATAAGCAGAAAAAACAGCCCCACTATATGAGACATGACAAAACATGACATGGTCTGTATAGTCACACCATCTCCCCGTCACCATCAGCTGAACAGTGTTCACAATGGTGACTGAATTATACATTTAAAATTAAGACATTGTTACTCAAAACTCAACTCAACTAAAATACTAGTTGCTAAAATAACTAACTACTAGATTCCAATACGGCTGTTTATTGTTTACTGAATTTAAACGTCTGCTGAAAAATAATATTTAGTTTATACTGCAACATTCAGTAGGGAGTAATCTAGTTTTCCATTTTCCCTCATTTCTGAGAAATGTTCAGAGGAAACGTGAAAGACGAGACAGTTCATGATCAGCCCAGCAACACAGACCCACACTGTATGAGATACACCAGTGAGATACAAATCTTGAGAAAACCAGCAGCACTTTAGAGCAAGTGACCTCACCTGCTTTATTATATTGCAAATATATACAAACAAACAATACAAAGCATCAATCCATCCACACGTGTGATGAAGAGAAAGTATTCAGTTGCACAACTTTTATTCTACATCACTGAGGCAATGTCTCTGTGTTTTACATTGTGTCAGAAACCAACCCTTTTCTTTGTACGTTTAAACAAGAACATAACACAGACTTTTCTTTACAGTTAAAATCTTTATCTAATTTTTCTAATACAGTTGAAATATTAATCTAATTCAACCGGACACTGAAATCCAGTATTTGAAGAGGTCAGATGTCACTGCAAATGTACTGATGGTTAACACATGTACTCAAATGTCCCTTTACAACACTGAGCCCTTGCTCATAACTGTTTCTTGTTCATTGTCACAGATTTTTACATCTTTTAATACAGGCAGATATAGACACCCGGACACTTACTTTGTCCTCCAGCAGATGACGCCTCTTCCCTGTTGATGACTGTGGCTGATGGAAAACCCTCATGTGTACATGACAGATGACATACAGTCCAGTCTCATAATGAAAGCTTTTTTTACCTACCAACAGTCTCATTCATTCTCCTACTTAAAACCTGACATGTAAGTATAAAGACTGTTTGACTGTCTAGAAATGAATCACAATATCCCTCCTCTTTAACTGGTGTGTGTCAATACACTAGACATCAGTATATAGTGGGTATAGACAGACATAAATATATATGCATATATAGTGGGTGAAAGTTTTGAGCATTATGAAAAAAATTATACTAACAGTGTATTGAGAATGGAGGGGAAAAGAGATGGATGGGTTTGTGTGTGTATGTGTTGAGATAAGGTGAGTTTATTAGACAGCAGGCTGCATTGAAGAAAAGTTGCTCTTGATAAAGGAGCTGCAACTGGGGAGGAATGAAAGGTTTCATTTCCTGTCTTCACATGGCAACATATCGCCCAGATCAGAAAGTGGCAGGACAAAGCTACGGAGGCTGGGTGATAAACAGGAGAAAGAAGAGAGAAATGCCAGGATTCAAACAGGGAGTGAAGAAAACCAGACAGACCCAGTAAACGTATGACGATCTGTTCACAGACAGGTTTCAATCATAATGCACAAAGTACATCAAAAGTCAACATAATGTCTGATTGATACAGTAGTTAATGGGTTACAATCACCCAGCCGCATGTTTGATTTACATTCATTTTCAGATGAATACATGAGACCTGCTCTGGTTATGTACGTTCTGACTTCAGCTCTGTTTCTAATTTTCTCTGTTTCTAAGTTTCTAATCTTTCTCCACCTAAACTGTTGATTAGTCATTACATCTTTATTGCCTCTTAAACACACTGTAACTGCCTGCAGCTTTTATTAGTTATTTAATCTATCCCATTAAATATTTCAGTGCAACATTAGCTTTCATATCCAGCCAGTCAGCGACCCTCATTCTGAGCTCTGAAATGAAACGTTCTGTAAGATCTTTTTAATCTAACACTTCTGCCTTTGTTAGGTGGTGGTCCTTCACTGAATTTAACTTTTTTTTTTACTGGTTTTGCTTACATGTTAAAATGAACAATACGTGGATACTCAGCACGGTACCAAAATAATTGCAATAAATTCAAACACTGGAATGTGAAATTATTGTTATTTATGATTTCCAGGGAAATGTCTGTTTGACTTCATTTGACTTCAACATACGCAATGAAAAGTACGTAAAGTAACCTGCACTTTATATGTTTATATTTAAGTATGAACATATTTGTATTTATTACACATTTTGGTCAGAACAAACTATGTTTACCATCATTGCAAATGAAACTGTATTTAATGTAGTTTTATTTACCTTAGGTGGTTTTGTTGTTTGTTTGTTGTAGTAATTTCATTCTACGAAGAGTCAGATGAACTTCCTCAGAAATCATAGAGGTTCATTGGACATGCAGCTTCGACCTCAACAACATGAGATATGAGAAGTCTTTCTCTCCCCTTGTAAAAGTTGACCAGGCTGTTTATTGTGTGACCTGTCATACACCATATGATGTTTTCATTGAGCATTGCTTTATCATCTTCTGTCCACAACACTGAACATCAGAACTCAACAATTAAAAACCACTGCTTTACAATTTATATATATGTTATATATGTTTAAGAAAGGTGGACAGCAGTTCTAATATTCTGAGCTAATATCAGTGTGAAAGTTGTAAGAGACAGAGTCAAATAAAGTAAAGAGAAAGATATTAATAAACAAGCAGATGAAAAAATGTGATAGCACAGACGGAGAGAAAGACGTGACAGGGTGTAATATAGATTCTTCAGTCTGATAAAACTGACAGGAGGTTCTCATACCCAGAAGAGCAGGGGCTCATAGGAAATTGGCAGAATAAAAAACAGAGAGCACTTTTTATTTGTTTAATTCTAGACTTCAGAATGATGTAAATATGGTGTTTGTGCAAACAGTATTTTGCTGAGGCTGTACATCTCAATAAGAGTAAACACTGAGTAAAGAGACTGACGGGAGCTTCGCTGTTCACATCATATGAAAGCTGTAACTCAACACTGTGTGTCTCTGAGCTGAGTGTGAGCACTTGGCACTGTTTGTTTAGTCTCTAGATTCTGAGGACCGGAGTTCACATACAATGTGCAGATTAGTTCATGATGACAGAGACTCAATGTTACTGCCTGTCATGCGGCTCGCACCAGAATCTGAGACACGTGTGACTCTCTGTGAAAATAGTGAAGACCCAGAATGTAATTTATAATTATTATTATAGAACATATTTAACTACATTTATATCATGATATGTCACTGAGACACGTTATTCAAAATACAAAAAATGTTTGTCCAACAATTCCTGGTCATGCTATGGTCACGTTTCATACTACACTGTTTTCTTGGTTTACTAGGTAGAAAGTGTCTTTAGGGAAAGTGAGGAGGAACATGACTGACAGCTCGTGTTCATACAGTGAGAAGATCTGACTCTTCTGAGACTGCTGGTGGAGAACATCTGCGAGTGTGAGCAGTAGTTCTCACATCAGTAAACAAGTTTAATTCATCTATGCTCAGACACACCTGATAACAGACCTTTAGGGAGGAACGTTGAACAAATGTTTTTTTAAGATGGGATAAAGTGAATTCGGATGATTCAGCTCAAGAGACAGATAGAGGTAAGTCAACTGTAATTCAATTTTTTAGATAATTTATGATCTCATAATTGTCATGTAGCACTATTAATGATTTATTGACATACCACAGTATAACAGTGGAAAAAACAGACACATGAATTAATAATACATATGTTTATTTTATACCTCTAATAAATCATATATGACTTTGTCATATACATGTTTTCTCTTAACAGTCTTGGAGACATACATAGCTCATAGACAAGTACAATAGATTTTAATACTTAGATAAAATAATAAATTCTGTTAAGAAAGAGGGAATGATCAACACTGGACTGTCTCTCTCTCTCTCTCTCTCTCTCTCTCTCTCTTACTTACACACACACACACACACACACACACACACACACCGAACCGATCATGAACGTGCAGCTCACACATCAGTTCACCAGAGAACTCTAGAGCACAGAACACTGAACCACAACTGACTCACAAAATTCAGACCTACAGGTCCACTCATGAAAACCTTCTAGAGGGTTAAAGTGTTTGTAACACAGTATTTGGTTTCTGCTACTTTGTGTAACACACAAAACAAGTAAAAATACACCCAGAGGAGAGCTGTACCCTTCTTACCCCAATATTCAGATCAGTGATCAATGAATTCAGACTTTTCAATGGGCAGTTCTTGAATGTTTTACAGTCAGTCCCTGGTTTGGTCACATCCTTATAAATGCTACAAGTAGACAAAGCAGTGCAGTTGTAAATAATGAAACAGCATTATGTAAATGAAATGCTACTAATGTGCCACAAATAAAAACACATTGTTTAGCTTTATGTCCAGCAGTTGGAACGCTCCTGCCAAACGTAGGCTAAACGTTTATTAAACATTCTGTATAGGGGCATGGTGCTCACACACACACCTGTGCAAAACACTAACACACCTCAGTGACTGAAATTCAAATGATTTGCTTCTCTCATAAAAATATTTCTCTCTCTTTGTTGCTTTCCTCCCACCACATCAGAACCAAAAAAAAGCAATGATTTCAGACACCTTATTAACGACACACTAAATAATTATGATGATATATCCAGGTAATAAGTGATGCATTCAGCTCCAAAAAACAGTTTCTTTGCAGTCATACTTACAAATTCCTGTAATAACAAAGATGACACCAAAGATTTTTGGCTTTATATAAAAGTGTGTAAAATATGCCAGAAATTGACAGAAATTAAATAAAAAGGATAATATAATAATCTTGATTAATCAGGAGCATTAGGTACTTTTTAATGAACAAATTATCATCTAAACAATCTATATAAAGTTTATATCTATATAAAATAAACTGAACCATTTCTCTGTGTTCCCATTTTTAACCCGAAACTTCGCTGAACAGACATACATATGGACAAGAACTCATGCCGATGTCAACATATAGGTTACAGTCTAAAACTTACACAGAACACACAAAACCACAAACTCAGAACTTCCCACGGCAAAGCCACTGCAGTTGGTAACTAATATGAACAAGGACATTAGTCACACAAAACTAACGGCATGAATTAAAAAAATGCTTAATTCAGAGGCCGGCCCCACCATAACACAGTCCTCAGGCTCCTCTGGGGTGAGGTGTGAGAAGTCATCTGGGGCCCTTACAGGTGCCACGGAGTCCCTGCATTTGTCCAGCAGAGGGCGAAATGTTTGAGTCACACTGCGTTGGTGATGACAATTGTGTCTCTGTGAGAGCCGCTGGGCTCCGGGGGTTCAGCGGTAATGCTCTTTAACAGACGCTGTGAGAGCAAACAGAGAGAGCTTTGGAGAGGTACACTCAGTACAGAGGTTTGGAAAGGTGGGAATGTGCTAGATTTAAGTTGCAACATAACGTTAAAACAACCCTCAACAAATATTAACCTTGCTTTGCTGAATCTTTCTTCACATACAGCTAACAGAGCTAAACCAGTAAACAGGGAGCATTCTCAGAACATAAGCTAACGTTCTCTAAAAGAGAGCTTCAAAGAATCAAAGAATAAATATTAATAATATAAATAAAATCAAATAATGTTCTTGTAGTAACATTAGCAGAACTTTATGAAATGTTTTATATATATATATATATATATGAGGAATAATTTTACACACACGTGGTCTGGTGACCTCTGATGTCTATCTTCACATCTCAAACAGAGTTCACAACGTGACCAGGCTCATGTATCACAGTTTGTGTCAGTTTGTTTGTGCTTGTGTAATGTGTGTGCCGGGCTCGTTCATTACCTCTGTTAAGATACAGTGACAGAAGTGTTCAGATGTGTTCGGCTGTGTTCGGCTGTGTTCAGATGTGTTCGGATGTGTTCGGATGTGTTCAGATGTGTTCAGATGTGTTCAGCTGCTCACCTGTTTGAAGGTCCCTTTGGTGGTGAGCAGATGGTAGACCATGTAAGAAGGCACACAGATGAAGGAAGACACCCCGATACAGTATCCCAGCACTGTGGTCCAGAATGGGTACAAGTAACCAAACAGTCTCACCTCGGGTGGGAACGCCAGAAAACTCCCAATAATGAACTACAAAGAAAGCAACAATTACAATAATATACATAAACCCCCCAAAAACTTTTTTCATAAAAAAAACATTCTTGCAGTAATATTAGCAGAACTTTTTGTCTACTGGAAGGGGTTCATTTGGCAATAATTTGCATTTCTGTAAATTCATACTCATACTTTCTGGTTGTTTGCACTAGTGTTGATGAACGTGTTGATCTTAGATCTGATCTTTGTGTGTATAGGCATGTGAATGCATTTGCTGCACTGACCAACAGGAAGCAGGGACAGATGGCGATCCAGCAGACCCTCCAGAACAAACCCGGTGAGAAGCCAATCATCAGCTTCACATCACTGCAGAAGCGCGTCGTCCCTGCAGGTGTTTAAATGCTTGGTACACATTGCATTGTTCAAAACAACTTATCAGATTTAGTGGGTTTACTTTAGAAGCATGTTGAGTTTAATAAACTTATTCAAATACATTCCATTCAGATACCATTCTGGAAATTACAGCCGACTCTAGAGAATGCTTGTAAACTATATCTTGAAATCACTCAGTTTGATAACAGTAAGCTCATCACAAAAGGAGACAATATAAATGACATATACCAAAATCTTCAATGCCAATGAGAACATACCGTAGAACCAGGAGACAGCAATGACTTCCAGGAAGACTACAGTGATAACTGCAGGTCCTGTGGCATACTCCTCAAACAGTTTAACCACAAACGCACCTCCCTAAAACACATTACCTCACTGTTACAAACAGCGTCAACACTACATTTTAAAAACGTAATGTTATTTTGATGAACCTCCAAGTTTGATCCCCAAACAATGTTTAAAGCCATTAGTTTCTCAAGCAGAGATTGCTCTTGGGACTAAAGGAGAAATCCTTCAAAATAAAGCAGGCTTAAATTAAGAGGTACTGACAGACTTACATAGGTGAGAGTGGACAGGGCACCCAAGAAACAGACACACACCAGGCCCAGCACGAACCATTCCCTCCTCCTGGCCAACAGGTGAGGAAACTCATCCAGCATGGCTGTAATTACCCCTTCCAAACCTGCAAACTGAAGTCCACAAAAACACACAGTTGAGGCTGGGAAAAACATAAAGAAGGTCAAGGACTCATTAAAACAGAAAAAGCATTATATCAAATAATGGTACTTATAATCAATATAGGCCTCAGTTGCTTTTGACATGAAAACAAAACAGAAATGTCACATATGAACCCCTGATTGTGTCATTAGCAGAGTGTAATAATCCATGGCTGTCATGTCTTCATTCTGAGAGATGGCTATAGGAACGGATGTGAGTGGTTTGAACTGGCCGTACTGTCAGACTGAAGATAGCTGAGGGGTTTAACACCACACAGACCCTGAAGAGCTGATTTGATTGTACTTCATCAGCTACCTTCAGAGCTGATAAGATGAGTAAACAAAATCACAAAACAACTCCAAGAGTTCATTAAGAGAGAAGATTTCATTGGCTGCTGTTTAATAAAAAGAAGACAGTCAGACAGACAGACAAAGACTCACCGTACTGTCCAGTCCCAGCATTATTATCATAAGGAAGAATATTATGGCGAAGAATGTTGCAGCAGGCATGTTGGCTATAGCTTCAGCATATATGATGAACAGCAGACTGGGCCCTGACAACAGATCCATCCAAACAGCTCAGATCAATCAAAGATCATTTCAGTGTAAACTTCTCAAGAACATTCATATCCACTCATTTACTTGCTTTATCATTCACAGACTGTGAGTTTAAGCACTATAGAAACTGAGATGTAGTGCTCACCAGCATCTTTAGCTACAGCCTCTACACCCTGCTGACGCATCTCAGCCATGTAACCCAACACGGTGAAGATCACAAAACCTGACAGGAAACTGGTCAGACAGTTCACTGAGCTTGTGAGCAGTGCGTCTCTGAAAACACAAGAAAAGAGTGAAGAGAAAGATGCAGATATAAAGATCAGGTTGCCAGGGTGTTTTTGATGGCTGCTTTCTCCCTTAAGTCAAAAGAACAGATGACTCAAATCTCCTTAGCACCCGCCACAAATAGTAACGCACGTCTACAGTGTATTTATAAGTCTACAGGTTTAAAATAAGAAAACTTTAAAGCTGCATAGAAATGCATGTAAAAGATGAAAGGTGATGCAGAGGTTAGAAAGGTCATGTTTGAAGTTATAGGCAGTGATAACAGAACCTCAGAGCTGGTAATGTAACATAACAGAGTGATAAATGTGATCCAGGTGTACTTGTAGCAGTTGTTATGAAAGGGATTGTAGCTGGCAAAGGCCAGGAGAACACCAAAGCCTGGACCCAGAGAGAAGAAGATCTGCGCAGCTGCATCCAACCAAACCTGAGAAAACACAGACAGACTGATAAGAGAAATAAAGGTACAGTGCCATTCAGTGAAAGATCTGACAGATGCCCAAAATTCTTTTGAGCTGTTATACAGAGAACACAGACACAGAAGACCTCAAAACATAAAACACGGTGTGATATCTGAGTATTCAGCATGATTGTGTTGTTTTTTGCTCACTGTAGTGCTGAGAAGTTTGCTCCAATTGGGTTTCAGATAATAGACCACACCCCTCCACGCCCCTGGTAAGGTGGCCCCTCGTATTAACAGGATTAGCAAGACCAGGTAAGGAAAGGTAGCAGTTACCCACACTACCTGCAAAAGAGCAAGATGTCTTATGTTCCTGCAGGGCTTCAGCTTGCTTATTTTTGGGTGTCAGACCACTGTGGACCTCTCAGCTGGAGGCCCAGGTCCACCTCACTGGCCTGGTGCGTTCTACTGCATGTCTGACCTTGCCTGAGGTCTTGACCCCCTTCCAGATGCTGAAATAGACAATGGTGAAGATGAAGAGCAGACAGAGGGCCAGCTGCCAGCTCACCCAGCCTAGCTGATGAAGACCAGGGGACAGATGTACCTGCAACACCTGTCGTCTACAGTGAGAGAAAGAAAAAGAGAGAGAGATTGAAATAAATGAAAGACAATATTAAATTATAAATGAAAAGAAGAAGTGCAGGGTAAAATGTCAGGACATTTCAGCACCACATACAACAAATGGCATCAATCAAATAAATTAAGCCTTAAATTTTCTTTTAAACAGATACACACACACACATCATCTTAAACAGACCCAATCCTCCAGGATCTTGCAGGAGAGAGAAACACATTCTTCCTGTCAGTCTAAATCTTTCTGCAGGTGAAGATGTTTTGTCAGATCAGAGTCTCTCTCTTCCTCATTCTCTCTCTCAGTCTCTTTCAGTCTGGACTTCTTTTGGGGCTCGAGGCCCTTGCACACACTTACACACACTTGCACACACTTGCACACACTTACATGTAGAACTCCTCAGCAGGGGAGATGGAGTTGTTGCTCCAGGAGACGTTGAGGTCGGTGGACAGGTAGCGGGTACAGTTGGGTGTGTTCCACCAGTTGTTGCAGGTGGTCCAGGGTAACGTGGAGTGGAAGGAGGACAGGAGGTAATAGAGAGCCCAGGACATTATGGTGTTGTAGTAGAAGGAAATGTACAATGCAATGATGCAGATGGCAAAGCCGATACCTGCAGAGCAACATGAGAAATTATTTCCTGTAGCTCAACTGGTAGAGCATTGTGTTTGCAGAGCAAAAGGTTGTGGGTTCAATCTCCAGGGAACACACATGCACCGTAAGCATCTGCCAAATACATAACAATGTCTTGCTCTGTTTCAAGTACCTCACATTCGAGAAAATATGGTGGGTGACATTTAGGACAAAGTTACATTTACACACAATTGAGTTTCTTAAGCAGCTGACATTTTAGAATGTAAATGTGACAATTTCCATAACAGAGTCTCATTTGTACTAGTTATCACCAAACAGATGCCGGTTTGGCCGTTATCCATCCAACCCTTAAACAGAGCTCTTTATCTCAGAAGTCTGATCTCTGTGAAGCAGACCAGTCCTACCTTTAAAGATGGGGCAGATGTGTTTCCAAATGGAGATACACCCGCTGCGGTGAAACTGTCCGAGCGCCAGCTCCATGTAGAAGAGAGGCACGCCACCAAACACGGCCATCAGCAGGTACGGCAGAAGAAAAGCCCCTATATTGAGACGGATTTAGACAGGAAGTTAAATCCTGATGAACTTCATGCTTGCATGTTGTTTTACATTCTAAAACCACAAGGCACTTCAAGCCATTAATGGAGTTATTGTAACTATACAAACACTCTAAAATACAGAGAAAAGCTCCTGTTCAGACAACAGACCTGTCCTGGTGAAAGCTTTCAAGATGTGAAAAACTGAGACGGCTGTTTATTGAGCAACAGTGAGGCAGATTATTAAACACTGTGAGAAAGACTGAAGCTTACTCATGATTACCACAATTAATGTGTTGGTTGTAGCGAGTGTCTCTCCCTCCTCTATCTCTCATGCACTCCCCTCGCATTGTGAAACAGGAAATTACAAATATTTGATTATTACTTACTTCAAAGGAGACGAAAGGTTTGTACTGAGCGAGCCATGTCGCACAGAGAAGACAGACAACAGCAGAATTTTACATTGTCTGTTTGTTCTTTTAAAGCAGACAGCACACAAGTTGGTCTTGTCTCAATAAAGATATTTTTTTGTTACTGGGAGGCAACACAATATTTCTTTAACTTCATCCCCAGCTCACATACCAAGCTAACAGTGAGCGTTTTGACCAGCGTACTCTACAAGATGTCTCAAAGTTATAAACATATTCTTCAAGTAACATAGTAGAATGTTTTTCTAACATCATATGTAATATATCAATATTTAATGTTTTTGTTAATGAATGGAAAGATTACGGAAACGTTTAGAAAATCATACCATCTGTGTCCTACACCTTCAGAAGCAATAACATTTAAAATCATTCTGATCTTCATCCTGTTATCTTACCCCCTCCATTTTGGTAGCAGATGTACGGAAATCTCCACACATTGCCCAGGTCCACTGCATACCCAATGACAGACAGCAGAAAGTCCATCTTCTTGCTCCAGGTCTCCCTCGGTGGATCCAAACTGGTCTGCTGGACCACCAGAGTTCTAAACGTTTCAGTTGTGGTGCCCTTTTCCATCCCAGTGCCCACACCTTCCTGGGGGATCTGAGGAGAGGTGTTGGGGTAACCATTGGAAACCAGCCCAGGCCCTGATACTAACTTCTGCTGCTTCTCTGTAACAGCAACCAGACGTCCATTCTCTTGTGACTCCTGTTCCTTCTTCCGCTCTCCTTCATCATCTCCATTCATCATTACTGGTTGTTTCATCTCCATGGTGAGGCCTGCTGTTAGGGTTGAGTCGGTGGTTCTCTTACACTGCCTGATATCGTGCCCATGAGGTGAGGAGAGCCTGGAGAAGAAGGGTCTGGTGTGGAAGAGAGCAGGCTGGAGTGAAGGACACAAGGAGAGTGTAGCTACTCTTCAACCGGTGTTAACAAGCTCTAGCAGAAGAACAAAGAGAAACTGCTCAGACCCACCTGCAAAATAAAGAGAGGATTTGACATGACACTGGGGGATGTTGAGATGGTTTTAACACGACGCATCTGCCATGTTGGAAGAACATCAGCAGGAGATATCTGATGAAGACTAGTTAGATTGTGGTCAACATGATGTTCAAGTTGTTAAAAGCTGTTTAGTGAATTACATGCCAAACCAATGTACACTCATTCATTTTACTTTTCCTTGACATACTGTTACAGTAATTACACATTGACACAGATTTATTCTAAAGTCAGTGTTTACCCTCATATCAAGAGACAGAGAGGTTATCTGCATTTAAATAGGTAGACATTTCTTTAACAAAGTTAAGTAACACAGAACAACTACTGCGGAAAAGCAAACATTTATTGTATGTTTCACTGTTTTATAAAACTATTGAATTTTTATTTCAACAGGACACTTGACAGAAATACAGTACTGGTATTTAGTACCAGTTTAATAGTGGTAATCACAGATTATAATGATCAATATAACAGTGCTCATTTCTGTTCATATTAAAAAGGCCAGAAATCACATTCTGCTGGACCTTGTGTAAATGCTATTTATTAAGATCTCAGCTGCCTCATCACAACATTATCATCTTAATTCTGTCAGCAATTATGGCAAAAGGAACTCTAGATTTTCCCTTCATGTATTTTCTTATACAATTACAAACAGCAAACGCATTTCATTTCGTTTTCGACCACTTTGTCCACCAAAAAAGTTTTTTATTAATTCTGTGTGAATAATTAAACACATTTTGGAGAACATTTACAATTTTATTGTTTAATGATAGAAACGGAGCTGGAAAGCGTTTCGCTCATTCTGTATAGGGGCATGGTGCTCACACACACACCTGTGCAAAACACTAACACACCTCAGTGACTGAAATTCAAATGATTTGCTTCTCTCATAAAAATATTTCTCTCTCTTTGTTGCTTTCCTCCCACCACATCAGAACCAAAAAAAAGCAATGATTTCAGACACCTTATTAATGACACACTAAATAATTATGATGATATATCCAGGTAATAAGTGATGCATTCAGCTCCAAAAAACAGTTTCTTTGCAGTCATACTTACAAATTCTTGTAATAACAAAGATGACACCAAAGATTTTTGGCTTTATATAAAAGTGTGTAAAATATGCCAGAAATTGACAGAAATTAAATAAAAATGATAATATAATAATCTTGATTAATCAGAGGACAGTTTACACTCACCATTTAATATGGGCAATGCAAAAGAATAATGGTAGCAAAACGTTTTATTGTACATTTAAAGTTTTAGTTGTGTCAGCAAGAGTAACTTTCATATAATCACGTCAAAAACGGCGCATCGCATCGCCGTCATTTCTAGTTAATAATCTCTGCACACACAGTCTGTCTGATAATCTGATATCAGTTTATTGACTATTCTCTTACACACTCAATTAAAAAAAGCTATTCTCTCTCACACACATTTTGGCTCAGTTTTGTCTACAGTCATAGATAACAAGTGATAGTTAACTGGTCAAGATCAGTTTGGTTAAGGAGGGAGTTAACTGTGTTATGTCCAGCCAGTTGTGTCAAAAATAATCCATGTCTCCACATCTGTATTAAGAGACCTTTGATATAGACATAAATATCAAGTGTAATAAAATCAACAAGTAAATATGAACAGGACATTGTAGTCAGTAAATACTGAGACAAAACAGTATTTTGCAAAAAAGAGTCTTATAGCAAAAAAGTCTTTGCAAAAAAGAGTTTTATAGCATCCTTACAGCCATTTAAATAAATTGCCACAAAGTTGAGTTTTCTGCAACTTTAAATTCACAACTGCAGAACTAACCAATACAAACTGTCACAGAAAGTCCATTAAAGTGGAAAAACCCTAAATAGAAACACAGTTATACAGACAGACAGCAGCAGTGACAACCAAACTCAGTGCATTAACACACAGTCACAAACATCAAGCGTGTGAGCTTACCGTGCTGCAGTCGAGCAGTTCTGTGGAGGTCTGTGTTAAGGTGGAGACCAACACCATCCTGAGAGCTGCAGACACTCCTCCCTCACACATGCTCTCTCTCTCTCTCTCTCTCTCTAATCTATCTGTCCTTTTCCTTCACCCAACAAAAACTCCTGACACATTGTTCTTTTTTAAGCGTCTCTTTTTAACACACAGAGTTCAGTTAGTTTTTCATGTCAATGAAAACTGGGTTTTTATTTCTTCTCTGGTTCTGTTGATACTCACTGAAGCTGCTTATATCAGATGTTTCTCAGTGTGTCTGTAAAGCATCATAATAATTATATGAGTTTCATTTATCAGACTTGCTGATAACACTTTACAATAAGGTTCCGTTTAATAACATTAGTTAACATGAACTAACAATGAACTACCTGTTTTCACAGCATTTATTCATCTTCGTCAACATTAATTGATGCAAATACATTTTGTTCATTGTTTGTTAATGTTAGTTCATTGTACATTTACTAATGTTAACAGATACAATCTTTGATTTAACAAATGTATTAATAAATGTTGAGATTAATATTACCTATAGGATTAATAAATGTAATAAATCTTCATGTTAAAATGGGAATAATGTTAACATATGGAACATATGGAAAGTAGCTGTGACCCCAAAAGCACATCAGATGTAGCCACACACAACAAAGCTGATATAATTATGACCTCTGCCACACAGCTGCTCATGCAAAACCTGAGACGTGACTGAAGAACTCCTGTATGTCACATGCACATCCATTCATGGGGTTTTAATTTGTGTCAGTGGAGGACTGACCTACATTCTCAAAATCCCAATAAGATACAATAAGCACCTTAAACTGACCTCAGGATTAAGAAGCGCTGGACATTAGTTTGGAAATACAGTATTGTTATGTCATGATTGTCACGTCATGATTAAAACGGTGCATATCTAGCAAAGGTAGTGTGATAATGTGGTTATTTATCTTTCTGTATATACCCTAGAAAGTGTGTTCTATGGACAAGGGTGCAGACTGAAGTAACTGCCAACCCCCACCCCCATATTTATACAAAAAAATGAAAGGAAACAAAAGTTGCATGTTTTATGAATTAATTTTTATATTCTTTCCAGGGCTTAAAGACAAGTATGTTTGGGCAATTGTCTAAAAATGTGTCATTTTAAGACATAAGAATGTCACATCAAATGTTATTGGATTATATAACAAAATGCATGTGCAGCTGTACCCAACCAGGTCCAGAACAAATCATTAAACCAACTGCTGCTAAAAGCATTTTAGTGAATGTTAAAAGTCAGTCACCCTCAAATTGAGATGCTCAAGCAGAGAAACCACAGGTGAAGTTTTAGAAAACAAAGGTATTCATTTCATCATTTAAACCCTACAGAACTGACCTGTACTGTATGTCACTATTATAGTATTCTTAAAGACTCATGAGATTGAAATGAAGGATGTTGGTATTACACGTCTCTGAATACATAAACGTTATCTAATGCTATTCTCTGTGTGTGCATGTTTTAGGGTTTATACAGACAGGTAGAGTACAGAAGAGTGAGAAGAGGGATCAGGAAAAATGTTCTGTGTTCTGGTCAACTTATCGCCTGACCAAATCATCTTACAACACAAATACATACTACTGTAATATTTATCAGCCTGTATTTCATCATTCCCTTCAAAGCGCTGAGAAACAGCCATTACACAATTTTTAAATCCCAAGATAGATTATGATGTGTATGTAACTACAAAGCGCTGGAGTAGAACAGAACAGATTTACATACTGTAAAAGGAGAGATGGAGAAGGGGAGACCTACCTTACAAATATCCCAATGATTCTGTAATTCATGTTTAAACAATGAACGTGTTTACAGCATCTCTCCAGGGCCTGAGGTGTGAGGGGAACACATGGAGCATTTTGCACTTTTGAAATACAAGCACACAGACCGTGAACACGGCACCGAGAACATGTTGTGAAGCAAAGACCGGTAACATGCAGTCCCTCTCAGCCATCTGAAATTCTGAATTCAAATACTCTCTCACAGACGTCTGCATAAGTCCCACTGTCTGATTCTGATGAATGATTATGAGGGCAAATTAATAAACAAAATAATGACATATAAATCATTTATAATAAAAACTGCAATATTTTATAAAAAATAGAATAGTACATTTTGATTTCATTCAAATTCTAGCTACTGAATATAAGCACTGCTTTGAAATGACTTCACACTTCATTGATAAAAAAAGCAGAAACTTTATTTTTTAAAATCTAGGACAGGTGGGAGATAATGGGGGGTAAAACCTGTTGGGGCGGAGTCAATGAAAAACAGGCTGAGTTTTGATTGGTTCTGCCACCAAGTGGCTTCTGTGGCTATGCAAGAGCTCCCATAGGGTCCCAGGCCGGGAGGACAGTGGGGTCCTTCTGCATGACCTCCAGGACGTCAGGAGCAAGAAAACTCTTATCCACAACCACCTCATACACGTACTCCGAGAACCACTCATCTGTCATGATCAGATATCCTGCAGGAGGAGAGAGAGATGAACGAGGACAAGATAAACAGGTAAAATGAGAGATGAGCGAGGAAGAGATATTGGAACAGAGGGGTGGAACACAATCGGGTCGCTGTGGGGCTTTAATTTGCTTAGCAGAAGCTCTTTTGAGACCTTGTGTATTCATTATCTACACCAAACACGTTTACTGCTGCTGGCCTTCATGTGTACATGACACTGTAACTGCAGCCTAGTGTGCATCTACACAGAACTGTAAGAATCACACACTCCAGAAGCAAAGCATTTTCCTTATGATAGCAGCACCATCATGCCGTCTTATGAGGTAAAAGACAAAGATGCGGCCAAACTCGATTTTTAGCATGTGGAATTTTTGGTTGTTTTTGTCCCCACAATGGCTATGTGCAGTAAGATATGATTGTCACACCTCCAGGGCTTCTGTTTTTAATAATACATACTAAACTCTAATTCAGCAATCAATTATAACAGCGTGGCAGCGTTTAGGTTTTATAACAGAGCTCATATAAGCTAATTAAACCTGTAATTTAGTCATATATAAAGTATGAAAGTTCAACACCGAGTCTAAACCAGAGATGTCCGGTTCAGTGTCAGAATTGCGAGATAGGATTGTTCGTCACCACAAAAGCTGATTAGGCTGGTAAGTAAAACCTAAACAGCAAACAATGCTATAAGCAGCCAAATCTGAAAGTCCTCTCTCTTCATCAGCATTGTGTGTTCTCTGTTATTCACACGAGAGGGAACCAGCCTTACCCTATCTGAATCATGTATCTGTTCACACCTATTTACCTCCACCTCTCATAACTAAACAAATCACACGTATAAAAACACACAGCTGTGAAGATAAACATGATTTCTCATGAGTCGTGTCCAGCCCTGCATCCTGCAATAACTCCAGTTCCTCTCTTAATCGCTCTGTGTTAAATCATTCACTCAGAGTTTCGCTCCGCTAAAAGCAGGAAGCAGATGATGATAAAGTTTATTGTAGCAACACAAAAGCTTAAATTTCAAGTTATCTGACTCTTAGTTTATTAACCGTTACCAGAGAGGTGATCCGTCCACAAACGGAATTATTCAATGTGAAAATGAACGGTGAATTATAAAGCGTGCGAGAGGCAGACCAGAGGAGATCTCTCACCTTTATTTCCACGGTCGTCTCCCCACGAGTTCTCCACGCGCCACTTCTCATAACATCCCTCCTTCCCGTTCTGCGACAGACAGAGTTAAAGAGAAAAGAGAGATTATTAACAAACACATTTACTCCAGACAATCATATAAGAACATGCTTAGATGTAATTTGACAAAATTTCACAGTACTGAACAAAATGGTCACATGGCGATGTTCTGCTTTTAAAACAATTCTTGTCGAGAAGGTTGATATGCAGTTAATAAGGTGTCCTGGGTAGTTTTTCATGTGTTGCTATGCAGTTACTATAATTCCAGGGTGTTGCCAGGTGGCTTTTAATGAGCAGGCAGGGTGATGACTTACGCCCTGTCTAACACTGCACAACTTCCTGTAGAGTCCAGCGCTGAGCATGTGTTGTTTTCTTTACCTTGTCAGTTACAGCAGTCAAGATCATGGCGTGTGTCATCAGAGAGTCTCCGTATATCAGTCTTTCTGCCTTTGATATATTCTTCACCGAGACGCCAAACACAAGCTCATGGTTAAACCTACACACACACACACACACACACACACACACACACACACACACACACACACACACCGCAAAAAACACAAAACACAAAAAACACACGCGCACACACACACACACACACACACACACACACACACACACACACACACACACACACACACACACACACACATATATTAGCATAACAAACACACACACTCACAGGCATCTTACTTCACCAGAATAAAATGGCCATACTCACACATTCATGTCATTGATGCCCAGTTTGTTGTGGAAGTGTTTGCCTACATCACAGCCGAACCACACGGCCTGATAACAGAATAAACACTAACTGATACAGATGTACTGAAATCCTCTTTGAGCAGGTCAGTTATGTTGTCAAGTAAACCGCCATTAATATTATTAACTATCTCTCAGTTATGAAAAGCTACAACATTTTCCATCATTACATCATCTAGTTTAATTTGCCCTACACTACTAAACAGAACCATTTTGGCTGTATGGTTCCATAAAGAACCTTTAACAGAAGACCTTTTGTAGCACCTTTTTTAAGAATGTAAGCTTATATTATGTTTTTATTGTATATTATACGCATACTATGTTTGCCCAACAGCAACTCTGGTGGGCAAAACCTATTCACACCACCTTGAAATGATCTGGCATACATCCTATTTATGGTCTATGATAAGCAAACAGAAGATACCTCTCCACTCTTAATGGAGTCTGCTGCAGCTTTCTTCAGCAGCTCTATGGGTTGGTTATTGTACAGCGTTCTGCGGCCGCCCACCATGTTACTCAGAAACTCCACGCTGTACAGCCTGCCGTAAGTGTTTTGGGGCCGAGGGTCATTAACCAGACACACCTGCAGAAGAACTCAGGAATTTTATGCAACCTGTGAGGAAGTCCTGCAACTGTGAGCTGATGATGGAAGAAGCTGCTTCTGCTTGTACCTTGTCCTGCAGATTGTAAAGGGGCTTTACATGCTTCGTGTAGAACTCCAGGGGAGTCAGAAGACCCATGTGGTGGAAGTTCTTGTCTTTATCCCGATATTCCCAACAGATGGTGTCTGGAGGACTACCGAGACACACACTAACCACTCGAAACACCTGCAAACAGTGAAGGAAAAGAGGACAAGAAGCATTTAGAATCATACATCTGGCCTGCAGCGCACTTCCAACTACATATTTTATACACTCACAGCCTCCCTCTTCCTTGGCAGGTTAGAAAAAAGTGCAGGACCATCCAAACAACATGGATGTCCATTTCTTTGCCTGCTGAAAAGTGCCGCTCAGGCAAAACAATGGCTGAGAGTGGATGATGTCAGCACAGGAAGTCAATATTGGAACAACTGACAGTGGCTGGATGGTCATGGGGCAGCAGGAAGCAAGACATTATGTCAATAATTTTCCAAACCTTTTGCCTTTCTGGTTTCGTTACGTGGTTGATAAAACACAAAGCCAAAATATAATTTGTAGCACGATGAGAATCACTAATCTAATTTGAGGGATGTGTGCTAGCTGATTGGATTCAAACATAAACAACCCCTGACTACCAATTTAGCACCATCTATGCTAGAGGAGCATCAACAATTAATCACATGAATGACAAGAAACTATTGTAATAAAAAGCCTAAAACCGAAAGCCTGTAAATGTGATTTTGTGATACAAATAAAAGCAACGATTGTTTCACGCCTCCAATAAATACACAAACACACGCTTCCTAACAGCTCCTCTACTAGTGAAGCGTGTTACAGAAAACAAACCAACACAACAAACATCCCATCAAAAAAAAACAGGAAAAGATTAAGCATATGTGAGAAACAGGAGAATGCGTTTCACAAGCACAGAAACAGGGATCATGCTCAGGACTGTTTATCCTGGGAGAGAAGCATAGGGCACGAGGTTCGAGTGATATTAACTTTGCTGATGGTGGAGGTATAGTAATATTGTCAGTGAGACTGTGTTTGCCACTCAACAACAGACACTGAGGGATACAAATCATGTTTGTGGAACATTCTGTCAACAGTTCCTGCAGGCGCTTGCTCTCTCACACACAATCCTAGACAAATAAATGAAAGATATATTAAAAACAACACACCGAACAAAACCAGGACACTTGGTTCACAGGTGGTGGACATTGTTTTAGCTCAGCTGCTCGATTAACGTCTGTTTAATTATTGATTATCGTTGTCACATCAACAGCAAATTAAATTTACGACGTGAGTACTTTTACAATTTAAACTGAAGCTTTTGTTTCTGACACAGAAGCAAAGGAGTGAAATTAATACTGAATAGAGATCTGCTCAGTGAAAGGAGAATTAAAATACAAAAAAACAGACATGTTAGAATTTTACTGGTATTTAGTATTTGATACATCCACCATTTGAAAACACTCAACATCCACATCCACGCCATGAAACACGGTTTCATTTTCCTTAAACCTTTTATATGTATGTAAAGTCAATATGGGAAATGGCTTTAAATTTCATAGATTTAAAAAAAGCAGTGATCAAGCGGTCAGTGTGTTCTGCGGTTTTTCAAAGCTGACAAAAGCTGATATGAAACGGTTGGAAACCCCATCAATATAGAAAGTAATGTTGGTGACACGAGGTTCAGTTTCATCGTTCTCTCTGTTTATAGGAAATCTACAAGTCTGCAACCGTATTACAGCTGTAGAAGGGTTACAGCACATAACCTCCCAATACTGGCATTCAACTTCTCAAAACCAGTCATACAGCGCCTCCATCTGACTCCAGAGAGAGGCGACGTTCTGTTAACTCAGATCAGAGGTTGAGTTAGGTCACATCAGCCTGAAAGAGGCAAACTCACCTCCTCAATCATGGTGTCTATAGTGTCAGACAGCTCAGCTTCTGTGGCTTCACTGGCCACCATGTTCCTCAGCCTCAGACAATACTCCCTCAACTGAAACAAACAAAACAAATACAAATAACGTTTAAAGTGCTGAAATAAAGAAAAAATGAAAGAACATACACAGAACAAAATCAAGTGCCACATAATAACTAATGAATGTAAATACAAAATCATAAAACCTCATAACTGATCTGCTATTAATGACAAATTAAAAATATTTAATAGCAAAACAACAAAAACAGACACACATATAATATCATACATAAACATCATGTTATAAATCATTACTATATACTTTACGTTACGATACTTGTATACTGTAATCACTTATACAAAAATAATGCAGAACAAAGATTTATGGCCTGGAAATTGAACCCACAACCTTTGTGCTGACACCAAAACAAGTTACAGATTGGGCTTTAAATGTCACGTGAACAGGCTGAAACTTCTGCTCAGCTTTCCAATATAAAGTGACCTGAATAATTTCCTGTCTGCTCATCTCATGACACTCACAGACAGCCAGTAAATCCTCAGTGTGCAAATGTCAGTATGAAAGCTCAGCACTGAGGCTGTGATTGTGGCTTTTCACACAAACCTTGTGATTGAGGATATCATTCATTCTGCGAGAAGCCTCAGAGCTGTGAGACTCAGGGAAACATTTCTTTGGAATAACACCATATTTTTCTGTAAAACACAATGTGCAATCAGAATATAAATGAGTACAAAAATTACATGTTAACATTTCTCAAAACACTTATTATAACAATTATTATGCCAAAAAGCCAAACATGGTTTAAGGTGTATCTTAACTGTTACATTTATGCATTTAGCAGACACTTCTATCCAAAGTGACTTACAGTGCATTCAAGATACATTTTATCAGTATATGTTCCCTGAGAATCAAATCCACAACATTTGCGCTGCTAACACAATGCTCAGTTAAGCTACAAAAACACACATCTTAACCTGAGCTTATACGTAGTGTAAATAAAGCACTCCCAAACAACTTGAATTTAATTCAATATTGTAATGAGCTATGACATCATAACAGTGTTCTACAAAGTAAAGAGTTTTCATTTCAATGTTCTTTCGAACAGGTCTATACTGACCGATAAGGTTCACCAGCATATCCCACTGTCCACCATCATTGGTAGGATTCGATAGCAGAAACTGAACCAGTCTGCCATCCACTGGTTCATTCCTCTGAGCCGTCTCAACACAAGCATGCAGAAAATAATAGCACCTCTCCACCTGATGTGAAAGACATGGAGGAGAGACAGAAAATAAAAAAAGCCAGGGGAGGGGTCAGCATCAGTGAGCCAAAAAAATTCAGAAGAACAAAACACCGGAAACGAACCGAACCAAACTTACCTTATCCCAGAAGAAAAGATACGACTGACTGAATTCAAATTCTTCAATGTTAAACTTCTTCATGAACGGAAGACGCATGACATTGAGACACGAGAAGATCCAACATCTCCCTGACAAATAAACCATACAGTAAAGTTGAAGAAAACATTAGAATTGTAGTTTTAGTTTACAAAGGTTTTTCATTTAGACAGCGTGTGAAAATGACCATGTATTTTATGTCTGTCTGCATACGTGTCGGGTTGGTACCTGAGTTTTTCTGGTTGGTGACAGGTTTGCCTTCTGAGGGGATGCTGTGCTGGAAGATGTGCGCTGTGTCTTGAACAGTCTGCCGGTGCAGACAAACCTCTAACGGATCGATGCACGTCGAGACGTTCTGGGCCAGCAGATATTGAGGCTCCGACAGGAAACGCTTGACAAAACTGTGAACTTTCTTGTGACTCAGACCTGAGCAGCAAACAAGGAGACAAGAGGACGCAATTACTGTAAAACATTTCATCTGTCCAAATCTCAGTGAGCGCAAAATGTCTGTGACGTCTGAGGCAGCATTTAAACTTTCAAGGAAACACTGACAAAGGGAGGATGATCTAGTACAAATATTTCAGCCCCTGCCCTGCCAAAACATTACACCAGTCTGTCTTTATGTAACTTAACTATAAGCACAATTATGAATGTTGTTCATTCTCTGAGAAGTCATTTAAGTCATCCGTACAGCTGTAAAGATGAATGACATATTAACAGAGAAGACAAAGTGCAGTTCATCACTACAGCAAGTCTATCTCTGGTTCAAAGTCCTCAGACAGCGTTTTGAAGGTGAACTGAGCAGCTGATCTGAGCTGTTCTCGCTGTCATTCATTTGTTCTGGTGAATGATTATTATTCACAAACACAGTGAAGAGACGGACTGTGATCAGTCTCAACTCGTTCATGTTTCTGGAGTTTGTTCTTCTGCGTTTAGCTGGTGTTTAACTTTTAAACTATCACACGACATGTTTGACATATACTGACCGAAATGTAAGTTGAGTAATGACTAGTTAACAGATGACACTAGTTAACAGATGACACTAGTTAACAGATGACACTAGTTAACAGATGACACTAGTTAACAGATGACACTAGTCAGCCGCACACGCGTCACATCAACATCTCTGAAGATCTGAGCACCGATCACAAACCCAACACTGACACATACGCACCGGCGGTCATGTCTGCGGCGAGCAGAGCGGGTGTTCGAGTCTCTCTTGTTTACTTCATCCGCCGACAGCGCGCGGACGCCGGAAACAGGAAGTTCAATCAAGTCGCGTGCGTGTCGGTGGAGGTTGCCATGTCTCGAGAAACCCCGTATTGTGATGCTGTGCGCGGGGCCGATATCGTTTCTTTCGTGTATTGATTTCATTTTTTTTTCATAAATATGCTCCTTACAAAATGTAATATGTGTGGAGAACAGCATCAGACTCTCCAGGCCGGCTTACAGTGGTGATAAACAATAAATACTGAGTCCTCTCTGTACGACATGCTTTTAAGCTCGACTCGAGGTGCATTGTGGGAGTGAAGGCTGCGGCGCTGTGGTGTGGGGACGCTGTGGTGTGGGGACGCTGTGGTGTAAAAAAAGCTTTAAAACTCCCTTTCAACTAACTAACTAATAGTAGTTTATGGTCATGTGACCTAAACCAACAGTTGCCAGAATTGACCAACATATGAAACAAACTTTAAATGGTTTTATATTTCAGTATCGCAGTCAGCATTACTGTCATAATCCAGAACAGGGAAGAATAAAACAGAAAGAGAAAACGCAGTAACATTTAATACCCGTTTAGTGACTGTAATAACGTGAGACTTCTGCCCCCTGGTGGCGATTATTTTCTAACGTTGTGCCGCAGGAGGGCAGTGACGTCACGACCCCACCGCCTCTAATTAAACTTTTCTTAATAAAACTTTTCATTAAAATGGCATATTTTAATAATAGTTGACCGATATTGAGCAATTGGTATAGCCTGTATTTTAACAGAGTGTTGTAACTGTGTTTATAAGGTAGATCATGTGCATCATGAAATGCAATAAATAAATATTGAACTAAATATAAATAAAGCACTAAATACTGCATTAAACCTGTATTATGTATTGGCAAAATAGCACCTAAAAACGTGTTTTTTGTAGAGTCTGCACTAAACCTTTTAGTTTGAAATGAAAGGTAGCTGCTCTTAGCAGTTGTAGTTTCCTCTGACTGCTTCCACAGGTCATTCACAAGATGTGCATTTGTCTTGTGGATTTTGTAGTTCTGATATTTTAATACTAACTGCACCAACATGTCCTAGGGTAAGAGCATGGTAATTAAAATACAAACAATACGTTGCATCAATGTTACAGAAATCACCATGAATTTATGTAATGGCATGTAATGTAATAGCTAAGAATGTTTAAAGAGAAATGCCTTAAAATGCCCCAATAAATAAACTAAACAATACGATCAAACAAATAATTCTGGGTGTTTATTACTGGTATTTATAACAACAACCTGATAATTATACCAAACAAAGCCTGTTTATTTCAGATGAATTATCAAATACCTCAGGCTCCTTTAAAACCTGAATACTGCTGTGTTGCTGCTCGTAAATAAATGTGGAATTTAATGCCAGATGTTGCTCAGTCCGGCTGGTTCTTAAGGTTTTTTCCAGTGGGTTGCAGAAACAATAGTGCGGGTGCTCATACAGAGAAGGGGGCAGATGGGGTCCCCTCTTCAGACAATGTGTGTAGAGTGGGGGAGGTGTGATGCATTGAAAGTCCATGACGAGATATCAGCCTTTCACCAGTGTGACGGGGAAACGGCACGGCTTTGTGTGAAAGCTCATAAACACATATTGCAGTAATGGAGAGTTTTAGCTGAAGCCATCTGTCCAAAATTTACATTTGTGTGAAATGCTTTACCAGTAAATGGAACATGATTTTGAGTTTCTTGGTATATAAATAGGGCATTATTATTTAGCCTAATTTGTTTCTTGTCATTTTGTTCATTAATTATAATATTGTGTGAATTTTTTCTGTAAGTATGCAGCTCATATGCCATTCCTGTGAGGTGTTTATTTCTCCATGGCAACTACCTGCAACCAGTTAAATGTGAGACAGATGAACCATAGACCCCCCCACCCCGATAACTCTGCAGATTTTAGATGAGTGTATCTGAATGTGCTGTTCACTAGTCTATTGTTTATACCAATCCCTGCTACCACCTCATCAAACCGGTGTTAGACTGTGAAACCATTGAGATAACCAGTGACCAGCCACTGGTTATCCCAATGGACCAGCAAGTGATGGCATCTGAAGCTTTTGTTAGTCTAAATACAATAATCTAGTTTAATAAAGGAGTAAAAAGCTTCACTAGCATGTTTGATTGGTAAAATAAAGCAACGTTGATTTTGACTGTTTCGCGTTAAACATTTCACGGATGGCTCTCCTTAAATGAACTGTTTTATGGCAACTCGTTTTGCTGTTTTCCTCCCAGCAAATAAGAGACAAATGTTGCAGTATTGGTTTGCCAGAGATCTACACACACTGGGTCTAGGGTCTATGTATTGCAGATGATGTTGGCTCACTGCTGAGTTTTTCCACAGAAATGTGAAACTGTAAGGCGGCTCTTTGTAGACGCTGCAGCATCACCTTGCTGTGAATCTGCACTGAGAGAACTGTTGCCTCTGACCCTGTGCTGACCCTGTGCTGACCCTGTGCTGACCCTGTGCTGACCCTGTGCTGACAGCAGGGTTACTGTATTATTGCTCAGAGAAATGTGACTGTATTCTGAACAGAGGGCAGAACAGTGTTTAATGCATTGACGAGAGCTGCTTATTTTTCATGCACATTTGCATAAACTGAACATAGAACTGTATTGCAGGATGCCCCGCTTGCTTGTCAAGCTGCATATATTCGTGTTGGCTTATGCGTTCAACGCCATCTCCCTGTAGCCTCTCCTTTCCATTACAAACTCGTCTTGTGAATTGTACGATGAAGAAAAACAAAAAGAAAACCGACAGCGGCGTTCATACCGACCACGACGCGCGCGTTCGTACGCGCGTCTCTTTCGACGCGCGTCGCCTCCTCCGGGATTGTCACGTGACGCGCAGGCTTTATCATCGCCCCGCCGCGCTCGTCCAATCACAGCTCGAGGGGGGCGTGTCTGTATCTGGCCCACGGCGGGCACAGATTGGCCGCTCGCGTGACGTCATCCCGCGGTAACGCGCACGGACGCGCTGTGGGCGCGGTTCTCCGTCAGCGCCGCCCAACGGCCTCCCGGACTCAGTTCAGCGTCTCCGGTCAGAGCGCCGCGTCTCCGATTCAGCACGTCTCCGGTCAGAGCGCCGCGTCTCCTCCTCCGCCTCCCGGACTCAGTTCAGCACGTCTCCGGTCAGAGCGCCGCGTCTCCTCCTCCGCCTCCCGGACTCAGTTCAGCACGTCTCCGCTTCCTCACTGCGGGGTTGATGCACCTGAATGCGGGGCCGGGGATCACACTGAACGCAGTTCTTCTCGCGCACCGTCATTAGTATTGATTATTATTGATTATTATTATTTCCATCTGATATTAAACGGGAATAAAAGACATCGCCTGTGATAAATCGCTGCACGACCGTAACGGAGCCGCTGGATATCCTTTAATTCTGCATCCGGCTACCGCGAAGACTCGGTGTGGTGTTACGGTGAGCTGACGGAGCCCTTCGGACCCGATCAGATACGCGGCGTGTCCGGGAGACACGAGAGCGTCTGTATGAAAATGATGGCCGGTGGGGCAGTGCAGCAAAACGGGATTTTCTCCAATCCGCACCATCACAGCCAACAGCCGCACATGGAGGCTGATCCCCCCGATTCGCGCAAAAGGCCCCTGGAGACCCCGACGGAGGCCAGCAGCACCAAACGCACAAACACCGGAGGTGAGGCTGTTTCAGGGCATCATCAAACGCGCCCGAGGGGCCCCAAAACTGATGCGACACCCGATCAATAAATCCGCCTGTAAACACAGTCGCTGTGATAGTTCTGGCAATGGCCAAAGGTACGGATATAAACGCGCTGTTGGTCGTGACCGCTTCATCCTCTCGTATTGTACCGCAGCATCTCCACACACGACCGTCTCCTGGATCTGTGCTGGTCTCCGGTGGATGCGAGCTCGTAAAGCGTCGGAGATTAAAATAATGTTTTAATACGAGCGATAACGGTGCGGCTCTCTAAAATGAAGGTTTAGGATCAAACAGCACAAAACATGGCTGTGCGTATGACCTTGCGTCTCCTTTATTTTGAGATTTGGTCCTAAACGCTCCAGTTCTTAATAAAACATGAACAGGGTTTTCTATAGTTTTGAGGATTGTCCTTTAATATTAAACATAGGCTGTTCAAAGATGTGTTAAAATGATGGCCTAGACTGCTGTGTACACATTGGCATGTCTGCTCCACAAATCTCTCACCTGTGTACACTGCCAGCATCCCTCATTTTATGGCACTGAATTATTGTTGTGTAGTTTTTCTTAGTGGTGCTTATATATTACTTGTTCACTGTACATTACGTCAGATGCACTAAGACATTTGCCTACTACCAAACTAGTATTTGTAGTCGCCTAATTAACAAGTCACAAACAAATACCCATGTATTTCTTACCCCATACTAATAGCGCATAATTGTGTTTGGTGGATGTTTACATGGGAAAGACTCGATGCAGAAGCGTTATCTGTTGTCAGTCAGAATCACTGTGAAACGACTGATGTTAAAGAGACCAGCCTTCATTTTTACCATAGGGATTATTCTCTTCAAATATAAGAGTTTAAAGTGATGAAGTGGATTATTTATGTGGTATCATTTGTATATTTACAGAAGTGTATGTTGTGTTAATATTTTTATTCTTATGATATGACAGTATGAGCTAAAAATCATTCCAGGGTTAGGGTGAATGTGTTTCTCTAAGCTTTTGACAGGTGCCGTCAGTCAGGTACTGACCCATGACGGAGGGTTTACAAAAACTGAAAACTAACGCATTACTAAAAAGAAAATAACATCTCTCAGTGCAGATAGGAAAACTTACATTTTTGCATTGTGCTTTATATTTAGATATGAGCCATACATGCCTTCTTCTTGATCAATGTTGCGTTAAAACTAAAGACTGGGACATGCTAAACAAAAAACACCTGGCTGACAAAAACAATAATGCCAACAGGATGGAATATCTGTCCACAATAAAACAATAAAACGTCTAATTTGTTTTCTTATAATATTTATACAGTCTTGATTTGATGTTGACAAATTTGTAAGTTGGTAGGTTTGCGCCACATGCACGTATTTAACAAGCATCGTGGTGTGCGTGACAAACAGTGCCTGAGAAAAGTTTTACAGATTGTGATGCACGCCAGTTGGGTCAAAAACAAGAAACATTTCAGTTGATCATTAAGGCTGCGCCTTATTCCAAGTTTATACAAGAGCCTCTCTCCACTTTCCTAGCTGTCTTATAAGATGTAATGTTTTAATTTTGTAAATGGATGGACTGGCACAGTCCTGCCTTTTCATTTACATAAGTTTTTTAAAGGTTGTTTTAAGAGATAAAGATGTCTTAGATGGACAGCGTGAGGGGACTGTGACCCATTTGATGCTGTAAGAAACAATGGAAATGTGTGAGGGTTGAATCCTGTGTTCCTTTTACTATTTAAAGACATTTTTGGGAGCTGCCCAGCTAACAGGCAATGTTTTCAGAACATACCTCTAAAAAAGGTACATTTTGAATGTTCCTATAACATTCAAAATGACATTTTTAATGCTTTTGTTACCTAATGGAAATGTAGGGAAAATATTCTTACAACCTGAAACTGTTAGCTGGCCGTTTGTCGCGACTAGCCTCTTTTTTTTGGTTCATTTGCTTGAGCGCTTGTGCCCATACAATGAAAGAACAGGCACTGAATCTCTTAAAAGGGGATGTTACATAAACATGATTTGCCAGCTGTGTTTGAAGATTTACTTCCACCCCCTCAGACATTTACATAGGGGACAAATAAGTGATTCACTGCTGTTGCCCACCTCCGTCAGGTGCATCCCACCATGCACCACTCCCACCAGCTCTCCGATTTTAGTTTTGCTGGGTTGTTTTTGATGGGCTGAGCAGAAATACGTTTACGGTACGCTTCGTTCTACCTAGTTGCTCCCCCCATCGTTTGATTGTTGCACCTTTTATCTTAGCTCTGGGTCAGGCAATCGTTTCTTCTCCACCTCCATCTCTGTCATCTTTCATCAGTAGAGGGAAGTCACTGATCATCCAACCCATGTCTGCCTGTTGATTTCTGTACGATCAGTTCAAAATGAAGGGGGCGCTGCTTTGTTTTTCTTTCGTAAAGCACTGCGTCAAAGAAAAAAAATTGCATGCAGAATGGTGAGGATTTGGAGGATGATGTGAAAATGGCCCCTCATTGGATGATTTGCTTGCCTGTCTTGTCTGCTGTGGAATGGAGGAAGGGACCTTTGATGAATATGGATGAGATGAATGAAAAACAATAAAAAAAGAGAACAACCTCCTTCTCAAGCCTTCACGCTTTTAAGAACAAAGCCTGTTGCCGCTGTGCATCGCTCACTTGGAGCAGAAAATGTGCATCCAAGTACAATGTTTATATCGGAAACCATTTTAGTCAGGCAGTTGCTTGGACAGCCAAGCAGTGGAAGTGGTCCTTTCATCACTCCACTAAAATTAGATGCTTGTTTGTTATGCTTAAGCACAAATGCGCTCTCAGCCAGTGAGTCCCAACTTGAGTCCTGATTTGAATGCCGTATAAATCTGTGGTGCAAATTATTATGAGCGTAGGCCAATACAAAAGCAAATAAACACATGCTGAAGTCTCTGTCTTACACACATTCCTGCCCAGCTTGAGGCTGCCATATTTGCCTTCGTTGTTTATCGTCTGGTTTATTGGTCCCCAACGAAAGCTCTCAGGATTTGAGCCTTCAGTCCTCAGGCTGATGTTGTCTGTTCTGAACCACTGCTCTCTAGAAACCAATAATTCTGTTTACACCCACTAATTTATTATAAGTAAAACCCATTTAGGCTTTTTTATAAATTATTGTGACTTCTCAGTGGACGCAATATAAACACACAATATCTGTTCCCTGTACCGCTCTGTGAGAGTGGGCTCATTTCCTTTTAAGACAGTTACCGATATGTAGAATAATTCACTGATGCTTCGTGTTGACAAGTGACTGGAAATAAGACTGATCCATATTGTTTTAAAAGAGAAACAGAATTTCTCTTCAAACCAAACTAGAATTAATTCCGGTTTATGGTAAAACCTTTGAATGTGTAACATTATTATCAAGCCACGTTAGCTAAAAATACTAGTAGAAAAGTTGTTATTAAATAAAGTGAATCGTTTCATTAAAGCTTTTAATTTCCCTGTATTTTTATCCATGATGTCAAGTGAAGCTGGTCACATTCAGATATGTTCTTCATTAGGGCAGAAGTTTAAAGGTAGACTGTATTTGTTCTGCTGCAGGCCTCAGCTGTGTTTCACTCTGTTTTGTTTATTTTTCTGACTCTTCCACACAGATTAATTCTGTCATTCAAATTCTTTTAGAGAGATGCAACCAAGAGGCCATCCATGATCCACCATTTTCATCAGATTTTGTCGGATTTCACGGTAATTTGTTTAATTCTCTGTCACATCAGATCTTGTTATCTGTAAACCGGAGTCTACCTTTACCTCTGATCTTTCCTTCATTTTCTGCAAGTTGTTTTGACTCATGAAACACACAAGATAATGTAACAGTGCAGCATTTAAATGTGTAACCTAAATTGTCTGATATTGTGAAAACATGTTTGATTAAATATGTCATGTTGGACATGTTACACAAATTACAGTAGATAATGTCATCAGTTGCAGAAAGTCTCATCTCAGCCCCTCATCCGATTTGTGTCCAATTTATATAAGATGCTTTTGAAGACAGAATATTTATGTATTCATGATACACATTATTTATGAACCTGTGTCATATTAATCAAATTTAAAATTAGACTCTTCCGAATGAAAAGGAGGACAGTCTTAGCTCTGAGAGGAATCTGGGTCATGATCATGTATATGTGTGTACTACATAGACCCGGTTTATATAAACTGCCTGTTTATAATGTGAGAAACACAAGGGCAATTTTTAGCATGCGAGTGAAAATCAGGTCTTATCATTTAGAGATGTCAGACTCCTTTTTTCAGTTCAATTCAATTTTATTTATAAAGCGCTTTTTTACAACATTACATTGCTTCAGCAGCTTTACATATAATAAATTCATAACACAACAATCTATTTCATAAGCTAGTAGCATTAATCTGGTGTACCCATAAATGACAGTGTACTTCTGCTTAGTTTTCCAGATCAATTGCCCGGCGATTCTAATGAGATTACCCCAAGAAGATGAAACACTGTTAAACTCATCCCAATGGCCCACTGATAACCTGCTATTAATCTGCAGTTTAATACTCCAGGACATAGTAATCACTAGATCTGGGGGAGACAATTTCACCTCACATAAATTTCTACACACCAGCACAGTTTTTTGGAAGTAATTATTAAAATTATAAATCGTAGCCAGTTCAAGCAGAATCCGACCAGGTGAATTGGAAGAGCTGAACTAAACAAACGTATAAAAATTTGAGCATTTTACGAATTCACCTAGAACAATTGGTTGAACATTGCATCACCTAATTAATATTCATGAGTCAAGCCAATAAGCTTCTATCACCATTTCATTACTGCCCCTCTCATTGATTCCCTGTTTAAAGTCATCTGCTCTGTGACGGCCATCTTGTTAGCAGTACACTGACGCTGTTCTTAATTTGGCTCTTATGTAACGACAGACATGTCATTACTTTGTCAGTGATACAGTTAAGCCGAGCCTTCAACCAAATCACACCATACATCCTCTCTGTCATTGCTGTTGTTGTTTTTACAGCTGCCCTCTATAATTAATACTCCACGCAGCATTGCTTTTTTATTTGACCGTATCTCTCTCTACAGTATCATCAGTATTAGACTAGCAGACACATGTATCTTAGATTAGCCTGACGAGATAAACTGCTCCTCCAGAATAACAGTCTAAACTAAATTGCCCGTCTTCTGGGAGTCGACACAGATTAATGATGGTATAATATTAAGCGTGTACCCGAGCGGCTCAGACAGAGAGACACAATGTCATGGAAAGGTCATGGTGCCACGAGCGCTGTGCTTCTGCTGACCTGGGTAGGAAGCAGCCAGGTACCCAGCAACAGGCAATGTTCTTAATGCGTGGGCTGACATTCTCTAAAAGTTCTCAACGTTATCAATAAAGTTCTTGCAGTGATGTTAGTAGAATTAGTTTTTAGTGTTTTATATCATATATCAAAAACATTATATTTAATTGTTAGTGGAACGCTTTAAAAAACCTTACAGAATTAAAACATGTTTAAATAAAGCTCTTATAACAAAGCAATGATGTTAATACGTTTTGAACATTCCTGGAACATTAAAAAATGTTTTTAATGTTTTTGTTACATATAGGAAACATTAGCGAAAAGTTTTTACAACCTAGCTGGGTAGTGCTCGGTTCTAGATAAAGCACATCACTGCCCAACTCCTGCTCCACTTTCTGGAGAACCTTTGTTGACCTTCCTCAGGAGAAACATCAGGATGTCGTACCTGCTATTGAGACAGTGGCTACATCTTCTATACTTTAGAACAGCAAACTAACATAGCCAGTCTTGTAAAGTGTCTTTTAAAATCCACCTTCTTTAACTTGCAATTAATTTGATTGACAGCTTGAATAAAATGTACCCTCCCTTTGACCTTTTCTGCTTGCATAACTAACAGTTTTCCTTTTCCACTAACCTATGCTACAGTGTTTGTACTGCCTTTGGCTGTTATCAGCTCTACTTAACCTCAGTATTAATACTTGTGGTTCAGCATTAATATTGATTTGTTAGCTTGAACAATCCTATTACAGTGACATTGTAGTTCTTTACTGATGTTTCTGTTGTGGTCTAGCATATCATCTTGACTTGTATTTGTAGCTCCTGCTCTGACTGCCCCTTACTTCAGGCAATATGGGCACTTTTGTGTTTTTGCTATTAAAGCGGCTCCCGAGAAAAGTACCTGTAAATCTGTTCTGTGCAGAAACGCAGCACTTATTTTACCTCTGTAAGATTTTGATATAATCTAGTAATGGAACATTTGCCTTCATTATCTTTAACCTGAGAACATGACAAGATATTTGGTAAAGAACTGTAGCGTTGCTGATTGTTTCTCAGGACAAACCTTTGGTCACAGCTACTCAGTCTATATTTAGACTTTATTGTATATTATAGAATAGTGTTCAAATTCCTGTAAAATATTACAATTGAACATATGGAAAGTGTTTAGTGACCAAAAGATTTACATTTTATATTCTAGTAGTAGTCTGGAATACAGCTCAGTACACTACTAGCATTCTGTTAACAAATCTCATGAAGTGCCTCATGAAGAGATCTTTCTGAAACCGTCTTAAAGGGCTTCTCGTGTTTGCTGGACACTTGTTGGCTTCTTTTCTGTCACTTACTGGCCAACATCCATTTAAAAACATCAATCAACATGTTAGTTTTGTAAGATATTCATGTAGACAATGTATATTTGTCTCTAAAACAAGCATTTAACGATTAGGCCTTAAGTTTAGTCGTGCTTTAAATGGTTATGTAGATTGGGTCTGTTATTATTATAAATCAGATTACATAAAATTGTTTGTTTAAATCTATTTCCCTTGTTTTTTGATAATGAGTGTCCACTATTCTATCTATGTTTATATATATATATTTACAGTCAGGTCACGTGTAAGATGACAGGTAAATTAAGTAAATGAATCACCTTATTACTAGATTTTGTGAATACCTTTAGGCTGATTTTGTTCAAAATCATTTTTTCTATCCCCAGAGGAAGGCGAGTATTTCTTAAAGGTGCTGATTCCGAGCTATGCCGCCGGTTCCATTATTGGCAAGGGTGGACAGACTATTGTCCAGCTACAGAAAGAAACAGGAGCCACCATCAAGCTGTCCAAATCCAAAGACTTCTACCCAGGTAAGTCTTCTAACTCCAGAAAGCCTTACATAGAAATTCCTTTAACCTCGTCTTGTTTAATGCACAACCTCAGATATTGTAGTAATCAGTTAAACAGTGGACAATTAAAAGCACGTCTTTCTTTGTAGCGTGATTAATCTGTGTTGGTCTTCATAAATACATTAGCAACTGTGATGTGTTCTTAATGAGAATCATATTGGAATCTGTCACCTTTGGGTTTGCAGTCAAACCATATGCCGTTTATCAGGGCTTAGTGTGGCAGTGTTGCATTAGCAACATCAAAGTCCCAGTGATTCGATTCCCAGGCAGTGGTATATATATAAAATATACTAATGAAATGTTTAACGCATTATACATTTATACATTACATTATACATGTTATAATGTATAATGAAAGTCACTCTGCATGGAGCCGTGTGACAAATGCATAAATGTAACTGTGGTATTAGGAGCTGATGATTCTCATATAATGTCCAGTGGATGCTGATTTAATGTTTGTAGACATCCTGTATCATTTATTTAGGGTCTTTGTGAGACAGAGATCACTTTGGTGTGCTGTGTGTTTGAATTCCTTCAGATGTTTTTTAGGGACAGGGTGGGAAATGATGGGGGCTTCAGGGTTCTTTAAATGTCTCTTTGTGATTTGCTCATCCATGATTGGCATGTTAGGCAGGGCATCTCTGTCCCTTTCTGTCTGAGACATGGAGTGTAGAGCGATGGACAGCTAGTGCAGTTGCCAAATGTAAGACACCTCCTATCCACAAGCTTTCATTGGTTTTGGCAACAAGGGTGAGAAACAGTGTGAGAGAGAGATTTTTACCAAGACACAGAAAAGGATTTTGGGAAGGCAGTAGTTGCTGGTGGTTTGTACGGGTGGATAATGGGGTTTACTCCTCTCCAGTGAAGGGGGCATCTGTATGGAAATGAGGTTGAGTTTTTCATCGGGTGCAAATGAAAAGATCCACCTGCTGTGCTTCTCTCGCAGTGAGGAAGAGGAAAACTTTTCAGCTTAAGTGTCTGGTGAATCCAAACCTCTCTAAACTGCTTAAACAGCCACATCACGTATCCAGACAGACTGTCCCTGCTTGCTATGAGATAAAATGCTACACTGGCATTTAATTCTGGAGGCCTTAGACAGGCCAGTATCCTTTATTTCAACAGAAAAGATTTATTAGATGTCTTTGCTGTAAAAATAGCTCCTGCAGCATTTATTGGGAAGCAGGCATGTTTTACAATGACCTTGAGTCTGTGAAGTACACTGCTCCACCTCAGTGACATCACACTGTTTCAGATTCAGAGACGTTCATGAGAGTGGACTGTAGAAACGACAGTCAATGGGATCTGCTTATATGATGTTATACAAACATCTGGATCAGCACACAATCATTTAACTACTCTGTACAGTTAGTGTATACTTATTGATGTATTATGATATTTTTTCTTCTTGTACTTTGTGCAGTTGCTGTATATTGCTGAATTTCATATAAACTGGAATAGTGTACAGCGACCTAATTTTACATTTAACCTTTTCACAAATTTGCTCTGAATGGTGGTAAATCTTCTTTCGCCAAAAATACTCATGTGAATATATAATTTTAAATAAAAAATGGTGTAAGAGTATTGCTGTTATCGTAAGGTAAAATATCTAAATAATTAATATTGTAGCAAATTGACTAGAATGCAGATTTATGCAAATGCAAACATGAAAACTGTGTACTTAACAGAACGTAATTATTAAAATGACTAAATTACTCAAATTACCTGTGTTCCAAATCCTTACATGCATAAAGCTCGTCTCACAGAGAAAGTTCAGAAAAGCTTCCTCAGGTTTTTCCTCCATGTAATTAGCCAGCAGTCTTCCTCTCAGGTTCTCTGTGTGTGTATCCTGACATCTCCCTGTCCAAATCACAGAGCAGCATGTAGCACAATATTAAAGCTTTCTGCTAATCCTGCACTGTGATTGCAGTTTTCAGTGTTTAATACCCGGAGAGCCATGTGCCCCCCCACACACACATTATCAACATGACTGATTTCTCTGCTGTAATCTGCTTATGGTTTAAGCTTTCTGGCCCAAAGATCCGAAGTCACAGTATTACATGTCTAACTGAGGGGCAGAAACTAGTTCTCTGTGTGTTTATTGTATTTTTTTTATGTAATTGTCTTATCATATTCAGGGTCATTGGTGATATTTTAATATGTATAAATGAATTAGTTGTTTTCATTTCATTCAAACTGTTAGGTCAGGTGGTGTGTTATGCTTCAGTTTGTTTAGAAACACTACACATACATTATATATATATAAATACACTACAATAGATATAGATATTTTACATTAATATTTTAGGGGAAAGGGACGACTATTCAGAGCGGATCTGTAGATAGGTGAAATCAGTGCACCCTCATTTTTTTTCTGCTTGACCAAATTCAGAATTATGAATTTCATAATGTAGATGAAAGAAAATGAGCAGAAGATTCAGTTCAGTTTGTACAGTTATACAGTACAATATAGTACAGTTTTGAGCAACTATACACTACACGTAAATGTCATATTGTTATCTGTAGCAAGATATGCTGTGGTTTGTCTGAAGTACCTCCTGGTCAGTGGTGTGGGTTGAGAGATGGAACTCCTCACAGTGAGGGAGTTACTGTATGTACAGATGATGAAGGTTGCTCAGCAATGATAAGTGAAACTGAAAACTGCTATAAAGTCAGTATGTGTTCAGGCTTTACCTTGTGATGTCATTAATGAAGTTCCACACGTTTGAGTTCTTGTTAATTGGTTTGTCTGTGAACTCCATTATAAAGCGCATAGCATGCATGCTAACTGCTGTAGTATGTGAAAGCTCTGTTGGTGCAGTCAGCATCTGGGCGAGCGGCCGGGCGGCTGGTGATGAGGTTGCTGGAGGAGGGAAAAGGTACCGTTAATCCCTGTGGCTTTGTTTTCTTTTTCAGGCATGTGACGTCATTCTGTGCGGCCGCTAACCCTCAGTGCCAGCCAGTGTCTCACAGTCTCAACAGCCATTTCATACAAAAGATCGTTGCTTTCCATCATAGACAAAGCAATACAGAAAGAATCACTTAGTGAGGAGGATGATGGGACAGTGATCTCAAAAAGGATGAAGATGCTTAGTGCATTCATGATATAATTAGCATGTTGCCCACTTGGCATATTGTCGCAGAAACTGCTAGCTTCCACTTGTGTGTGACTAAACCTACCTAGTGATCATCATCAAAACCTTTGTAATGTGGCATAATTAATCAGAGCTTACATCTCTCTCTCTCTCTCAGGTGACTTTATTGAGCTGTGTTGTGTTTCCTTAAAGTATCAACAAAAATAATTTGATTAAATGTTTCTTGTTTAAATCTCTAACGTTTGATTGAAACAGTCTGAGACATTGTTGAGGTCTCTTCTGATACTCTAAAAAACTGAGAATCAGGAACTCCATCTGTTTTCCATCTAGTCTCATTGCTGTTTATGAGAAAAAGTTGAGACTGTAAGGTCTTTCTCGCTCTGTTACTGTTTTCTATTAACCCCCCCCGTTTCTCTTTCCTCTCGGGTGTTGTACTTTTCCCGCTGTACTGCGTGGCTTTTCAGCAGCTCTAATCAAAAGTCTCAGAGGGATCTCCCATTAATAGAACACTGTTTTTATTCCAGGGATCAATTTTGCATCAGGGTAATGGTGCCTCATCCTTTTAACTTGGCCCACCTTCATCTCAAATGCATCTGTACAAGGCTTCAGTACAAATACTATTGATCAGGCATGCCACTGCAGAGAGAGCTCGCTTCTTTAATTGAACGCTGCATCAGATGCAGACAGAGCACAAATGAGGACGACTTAAATAGGCGATGGACTCTTTTACCCCTTGTGTTTCCTGCAAATATGAAAAGGCAGTTTCCCTCACCCCAGGACATTCACTGACATATTTCTTATCACGCAATATGTCTGGATTGTTGTTCGAAGTTTCTCATGGAAACAGTGAAAACAGTTCAGCTGATGTCAGTGTGTAGAACTGTGGCCAGTTATGAGAAAATTCCCTAATGGTAAACATTTTTTAGATCTGAGACTTTAATCCAGTGTTCCCACAGGTCAGAGCAAAGACGTCTGTCTGTCTTTGGCATCATTAGATCAGGAACCAGGTGGGGGAGCTTATGGGCAAAGGGCATAGAACCTCAGTAACCCTGCCACGCTCACCACCCATATTAGTCTGAGTTGTGTTTGTTTTTCTCTGCCTTCTCTGAGTATTTGCTTGGCAAAGTCCGTCTTTCTGATAAAACTCATGCAGGACTTTCTGGTTAAGTTAGTTAAGAAACCTAATAGGCATCTCCATGCTTAGCACCAGCATCCAAAACACAACATGCTGGTCTTTTGACCGGGTCAGCACTGAGACAAAAACATGAAGAGATGGGAAGAAGTTGAGAGGTGGGGGTTTGGGAGAGTGATTAATATCCAGTTGTTTGAATGGCAGTGATGGGTCTCAACTGTCCAGGACAATGAGATGTAGCGGACCACTCTTAATGACAATAGAAGCTTTTGACATGGTTGAAGACAGCTCCTCAGGAGTGGGGGAGGTGCAGGCAGGCTGGTCTCCCATCTGCCTGAGGTGTGAGTGTTTGTGTGTGTGCATGTGTGTGTCGTGGAAGACAAAAAACAAGAGTGAAAGAAAACGGAGAAGAGTGAAAGGGAGAGTGCACCTTGTGAATCCAAATCAAGTTTGAATTAGGTTCACACTACGTACACATATCACACTTTTGGTTATGATTTAAATGGCTGCATTAGGTATTTAAGTATGATAATGACACCTTCTAATTACTGATAGATTGATATGTCAGGTTATCCACACAGTGAATTTTCTTTGTCAGGCAATTTTCTTCATGTGGTAGCATCTGCATGATTTGGGTGAAGAATATTGTAGAGTTCTATTAAAATTGTGTCAGAGAAACAATTTATGTATCGTTTGACTTCAATAAATTGTGAATGTACACTTCCAGTCAAAACGTATTTAGTTATGTAGTTCACATATGTAGTTCTAACCAATTTCACACAACTTCAGTCTGTAGTGTTAAGAATTACAGGTGTACAGGAGAGACCGTGCTGATGTTACTTAAGTGAGTCTGTCTCTGTATGTTTGTGTGAGTCTGTCAGTGAGGCTGAGAGCATGAATGTGTCATTGTGATCTCTCACTGCGTTCGCTGTCATCTGCTGCTCATCTTATGATGAGCTCATCAGTAAACCCGGCCCCCACACACACTCCTTGTTGTTCAGTCTAAGCTCGGATTTTATTTATTTGTGTGGATGTTTACGTAGTTATGGCAGGAGAAGCTTACGTTTGGCAGCTAAAACGAGTCACTTCTGCCTAACATAATGCAACTAACATATATGTAAATAACTAACATAATGCAAATGTGTATCAATTTAAACGAGCCATTTTGTGTCATCATAGATACTCTCATGTATGAGTGTTTGTTTTTAGTGTAACACTAAAATCAGCTAACTCTCATGTTCACGTTTTCTAAGCTGAAACGGCACTAGTTTTGCTAACCTTGTTTTAAGCGTGCGGTGCGATGTTTAAGGTCTGTTTTGTAAGTTTATGTAGATGCAAGGTGAGGAGGATACGTCCCAGGAAGGAGGGACCTCTCCTGGGGATTGGCACAGAGCTGACAGGGCCTTTCTCACAGACACGCCCTCCTCCCTACAGTCTTCCACTCCCCCCTTTGAGACAAAAGCATGCTTTGTTGGTCTCTACACTCGGTTGCCCAAGAGATGGGAGCTAAAGTGACAACACTAGAGGAGTTGCGATTCCCCTCCACCATCATCATTAAAGAGGTCTTGTCTTCCTCTGCAGACCCAGCAGACAGGTAGACAGGCGACAAAGATGTCTCTCGCCTCTGTGTTGACGTCTGCCTCTGGGCTTGGGGTGAGACACATGCGTGGTCTAAGAGGCAGTTAGCCTCAGTGAAGATGTTTACTCTTGCAGTCCAGTCACGTAGAGAAGCCACAGACTCCCCCAGCCAATTACAGAATGTCAGCTCTGCCTCCATTTTGAAGTTCCCGCGGAGGGGAGAAAAAGCAGTGGCAGATATCCTGCTTTTCTCGCTGTCTGTTTAAACCCAGTCGCTAATGACAGCAGCCATGAAGCAAATGTAGGTATTAATTACTGTGTTCATTTGCTGTGGCAATTAGATATTTTTTAAAATAATTTTAATTATATTTAAATACTACAATAAATACATTCTTTATAGTACACAGAATACATTCTGTATTCCTTATAATACAATTATTTAGGTTTAAACAATTAAGTAAATATACTTAAAAAGATTACGTCATTGTATTGTATAAAAATAAAATATCTACGTGGTAAACCAATTGTTTGATAACAAGCTGTTTGATAACACCATAATGGCACCTGGTCTGTTGCTATGGCGATTCCTCCTGTTGTATAATGAGGTTATAAGTGCAAAATCATTTAATGCCTACATGAGTCCTGAATTGGGGCAATTTAGCACTGGCACTGAGACATTTGGGGCTTAAGTAAGAAAAGCCCCTTACATAAGATTGGACAGTGGAGCGCTGCATTGTGTGGAACAGGAGGGCCCTTTCCTCTAAGACGGAAGGAGGTGAGAGATGACAAAGAAGAGTATTCAGTTTGGTGGTGGGTTTCTTTCTGGAGCAGTTCTAGCCTCTTTACAGAGGGGACAAAGCTCTCCCTCTGAGCCTCAACAGAGCCTGTAAAGACACTCAGTTCCACAGCTGCCTCCAGCTCCGCCCATTTGCCTCCTGTAATCCTCACTGAATGACCCCTGAACCCCCTTTTTCTCTGACCACCTTGAGCCCACCAGCCTCTAGTGATTCATTTCTCTTTTAGTCTACAAAGCCGTCAGCTGTCCAAACGTCCCCTTCAACACACCGGCTGTACTCATATTAATTGCAACAGATCGGTCACACAGCTTATTATCTGTGACCGCTTTAGCCATGTAGGAGTAGCATGTATCTATGCATCTGCTATGGGTTTCAGAAAGCATACATCTGGGAATTAGCAAGCACAAATATCCAAACGCAGGCATCTATTTGGTACTTAAAGAGTAGATGTATCCAGAATTGTTAGACTGTTTATTAGATAATCTCTCTTTGAAACTAGAGTCTAGAGTCGTGGAGAACATTTGCTCTTCAAGTAAGCATAGAGGATGTCCAGAGCTCATCATGTGACCATGGCCTGCTAGAGTTCTATATGGTGAGGATTGGGGAACGGGTTGGTGGGGCAACCCACGACCTTCACCAATTTGTTTTAGTCACTTTGATTCGGTACTTATTGTTTCTTAAAGTACAGCTGCACCTGTAAGTTTTGATGTTCTAGTTTGCTAATTAAATTAATTGTTACATAAAGAAACTAAATGTAAAAATTTTAAAATATAAACCATATAATATATATATATATATATATATATTTACTAAAACAAATAATAGTAAATACAAGTTTGTTAATATTTTACTGTCAAAAAAGCATTTTCTGTAGAGCTGCTTTGAAATTATATACAATTGTGAAAAGCGTTATATAAATAAGTATGATTTGAAAAAGTACCATGATTTTCTGTAAACCTATCATGGTAATTCCATGTTTTTATTACCATGGAGCACCATGTAAATATTATGAATATTTTTTTTAAATTTGAATAAGACAATCATTCAGTACCATGATATTTATAAAATTTAATTACCTTTAATCTGTTACAATTCTTGTACCATGTCACGATCATTTATGGTAAAGATTAAAAGAACATTCAGCATTTCTGGAACATCTTTGTAGATTTAAAGACTAATATCTTGTCGTTCCTGCGATCGTTTAGATTGGAGTCAAGTGAAGTCAAATATTTTATTTTGTTGCAGCCATGACGTTGCCTTTTCAGTCACATGAAACCTTCAACCGCAGACACAAAGGAGATTGCTAATTGCTATTTTGCTGATTGCTAATTGCTGTTTGCTTCTCAGCTATTGCCAAAGCCAAATGTTCCCCAAAACGTTTAGCTGATGCGCAAGCTGGGCTTTAACAAAAAAGAGACAGCTGTGTGTGTAAATGAATAAAACACCTTAAAGACACTGACCAGCGACCCTGTCTTTTATTTAATTACTACCCAGCTAACAGGAAACGTTCTTAGAACATTGGCTAACGTTCTCTAATTATTCTTTCACTTATCATAAAATGTTCTGGAAAAATGTTAGTAGAACTGTATTTAACACTATATAACAGATATATCAAAAACATTATTCTTAAAATTGTTAGTAGGTTTTTTTTAATGTTACAGAATTGAAAAAGTTTGAATAACATTTTCAAAACCAGGCAATAACGTCTAAAACTAGATGTAAAGAGCACGAAAGCCAGTTTGATTGAAAAAACACCCACACCCCTGAACCGCAGAAACAAGTGTAATGCTTCACTGTTCCTAATGAGGTTCTTCTTTCGAGCGGCATTTGGTAACTCCATCAGCAGGGCTGGATGATTGCTACAGTTACGTAGGTGCGTTTGGCAGGTGCTGTGGAATGAGAGATGATGCTGATTGGGTCTTTTTAGACACAAGATGTGTGTTTACTGAAAGGTGGCCTAAGGGGCTCGGAGCTGGACTGTAATTGAACAGCAAGTCATCTAGCTTTCTCCTCTTGCAGCTTCCTCCTCTTGTGTAATTATTGTTCCTTTGCAGTCACCCTACCACAACCCAGCATCTGAGAAGTGACGTAGCTACAACAAGAGTTCAGAAACAGACAGCTGTACGTTACACACAAATGCCCTGTGTCAGCAGACTCCACACATCTGCATGCACCAGGGTGCCTGTGCAAAATCCATTCATATGTGGGCAGTTGTACACAGTACAGGTTCATTTCAAACATTCTGTATTGCTTGAGCCTGATAGTATGTTCTTCTGGTGTTGAGTCTTAAAAGGCGGCGGGGGTGTCTCATTTTCAGGTTGAGTTCTTTGGCCTTGCTTGGCTCCTCAACCCCATTGCCTCACTCGAATTACAGCTGTACAAAATGGGGAACAGATTGTGTTCATGATGTACAATGGCAGGCATTCTCTTGTTGCCATGGATAAGGTCATCTGTTGAGTAAACTCTGCACAAATTAAAACACGTTATGAAAACTACAAAACTGAAAACACAACAGAATGCATATGGGACACGCAATAAACACGTTTTGCCCAATAAATAAACTTTTCTGATGATCCTTGTTGATGTTGTTCTGCTGTTTGAGAACAGTGAAAAGAAGACTGAAAGAAGTGATAAGGAGTGGGCTGGAGTTTGAAACTTGGCACTGGGTTACGAGGATCTGGAAGGTTACGATAAAGAACCAGAGCTCAGAGTTGGCCTGGATCTCCAGGCTTGGATGCCTCAGCCAGCCCAAAGGAGATGACTCATAGACCAGTGGAGGAGGCCCAGGCTAGAGAGGCCTAAGCAATTAGCAGTGTATGGAAATGATGGAGCTTTGGGGAAAGTGGCAACAGGTTCAAATGGCCTTGGGCGGGGTTTGGGGCAACTGCGTTGGCTAATTCAAACTCTCTATCTTTCAAACGGGTGGTGTTTAGACAACTGTGATGGACAGCAGGCAAGCATGGACAGGTGTGTGTTGGGCTCCCAGCACTTGTGTGGAACCCAATACCTCTTTAGGGAGATGCTTTCAACGAGTTGAGGAGAGGGAGTATGTGAAAGAGAAAGTGTTTAGGATCAGGAAAATGTTGTAGGGTCGTAACTTTATGCTATTGAAGAAATGACATTATTCCAGGTGCTCACCATGACTGTATCTAATATTAACTTTATTAGTGCTTCTCCTGATTGCAGAAAAGATTTTAGTACAAGAAAATTATGCAGAAATATGATGCAAAAATATCACCCGGTGAGCAGATAAAGGCAGCTGTGGCAAGTAGAAACAGTTATTTGCTTTTAAAATACACATCAGTGCTTTGATTTGATTATACTAAAATTTGTTGTTTGTTGTCTCATTTGTGTTTGTTTGTTAGTTTATTATTTCTAATAAATTTGATCATTTTAATAATCTGTTAAATTTGAATAATTTGATACTTAAAACAGCTGAGAACTCGAATAAAGTTTCTCATGCTACCCCCACTAAGTGGACCAAGAGTTTCACCTTTGTTGAGGAGAAGGAATTTTCACACAAGTTGTCTCCTTTAACTTTCTCTTCTCTGCAGCTTTCTGTCGTTACTTCATTATTTATACTAAACAAAGGAAAGACATAAAAAAGTGGGAGGTATCTTAATTGGGTCTTATGTGAACTACACACAGTCTCACCAATAGACGCAAGGCTAGGTATTTCCCAGTTCTCCAAAGCCTAATGCAGATGACCATCATTCAATGTTTGAATCATTTGTGCAAGTCAGGAATTCACACCAGCTCTGATTACCACACAGGCCTTTAGAGTTTGCAAACACACTGTGTGGCAGTATACAACAAGTGTGTATGTGATAGAAGTTCTGCCCTTGTAGCATAATGCATGTTTTAAAGTGAATTGATACATGGGGAATTAAGCAGGAGTTGAGTTGTGTGTTGGTGTGCAGATAGCACGTTTCAGAACATGTGTATAGTGTATGCGGACGTGGATCAGACATTGTTGGGTTGGGATGTATTCTGTATAACAAGCTGTCATACAAGTGTGTGAAGGCTCAGAGTGAAACTGTAGTCTGTGCAACGCTCACTCCTTTCAGCAGTAAATTCATTGGCTGTAAACGACTCTAACAAGTAGCAAACACTGAAGCATCTCTGGATTTACACCTTCCCCTGCAAGGCAAAGCAACTAGTGTATTTAAAAGACAGAAGTCTTAAATCACAGACTGTGAGTCTTTTAAATCAAGATGTATTGAAAATACTGTTTGATTCTTTTATTAGAAGATCTGTCAGTCTTGTAAACGCCAAAGTTGGAAGTGTCACGTGCATGTCTGGGCAGGTTAATGTGTTGTGTTTTCAGTCTGTGGTTTGAATTCACTTGAATCTGTCATTGTGAAATGATTCTTCAGGAACATCATCTCATTCTTACATGACTTACAGTTTTGTATGTTGCAGATTTATGACTGTAAATAACAGAAAGACTGTTTGTGATCTTCAGCACTCAGGTTTAAGAAACAGTCACATAGGATTACAGACTCAGATGTGTCTTTGAAACATCTTATTTTGGCAGTGATGTCCTGTTTATTTCTGTCTGTTGAGGTTCACAAATGCAGTTGTCTTGTGAGATCTGCACGGCACGCCCGTTGAGTTGGCCCGGCTGTCTCATGACTCATTTCCTCATCAAAGTCAGTCAGTGTAGAAGATCAGGGACCTTATCTCTATTTTATTCATGATTTATGTAAAATCTAAAAGACACAGCACATCACTTTCCAGCAAACAGGGAACATTCTCAGAATGTTGGTTAGTTTTCTATAAAAGTTCTCTCAAGGTTCTCACAGTAACAGTAGCATCAAATATCATAAATGTTTAAACAGAAATAACGTTAGTACGACATCTAAAAGCTGGATGTTTTGAATGTTCCTAGAACATTTTGGAATGACACAAGAGTGAGTAAATTACGACAGAATTTTACATTTTTGGTAAACCATCCCTTTAAGCCAAAGTGGAGAAAATGTTTCTGCACACACAGCTCCCAAGAGCCTTTGAAACAGTGTTTTGCACCTGGCAGGCGAGTTCAGACCCCCTCCCACCTCTTATTCTTTATCTTTCTCTTAAAGAGTTTAGATTCTCCTCTCTGTATTGGTGGGTTGAATATAGGGAATAAAGAATCTCCGTCCCCACTCTCTCTCTCCGTCTCACTTGCTGTGTGTTTGTCTTGCTCTCTTTTTGTCCCTGTGTGAGGTCTTTCAGAGGTGCACAGGAAGGTTTTGAGAGGGTGAGAGAGAACATGAAGGAAAAGATGAGGACAGATTCCGTTCAGGCATCCCTTCAGCTGTTTGCACGGCATGAGCCCTGTAACCATGACGATGTCACTATAGACCGAACTGAGGAAGAGGGCCAGTCAAACCCAGCACTTCTCAATAGGACTGACATCATTGCAAGAGAATTCACACTTTCTTCCAGATCCTTTTTGTTATTCTTCTGACACACTTCTATTCCTTTACACTGCTGTTTACAAAAGCTTGTTGCACTGTGGAGGCAAAGCTGAAATTGTTACCTTCTTTCAAAAAGTGAAGTTACCAGAAAGCCCTAGCGGCTTCTTACATGGATTAGGTCAGGTCTTTGAAAAAAGTCTGGATTTGGAGTCTTCCGCTTCCTCCTACAGCTGCATCAGTAAGGCTTAAGTACACCTTCATTGCCACCATACCAAAAATATGTATATGATGTCATTATAATTAATAGTACTAAACTAATTTATAAACAATAAAACATATGGTGGTATCAGTTTAAAGCAAAATCAAAATCTTTTCAAGTAGCCCTTCAATAAGCAAACTGTAGGTCTGTTTGAATCACTGTACTGGACTGTACAATATAGTTTCAGATTTCAATGGAAAATGTCTCCAAATGTCTATCCCTGTTGTCCCCCTTTCTCTTTACTGTTTAGGATTACATAAGCCCATGCAACACCCTGCCTTTGGCTTTCTGTTTTAAAATAAAAACACATGACATCACTAGCAGCTGCCCCACAATGTTTTCAGAGTCCGTCAGTTGCTGTGGTGATGTCTTATGTCATGTGCCTGAACTGACCCCCTTTCAAACGTTTATGTATGCACAAAATAATGACACGCACATGCACACTAGTAGAACCCAATCGTCAACACAGAACCCAACAGTCCACACCTCATCTTATAGTGGGCACACCATGTTAACAAAATGACCCGTGAGCTCCTGTAGGACTCATGCATGTGAAGACAGCAGTCAAAAGTCCAGAAGCTGATGGGCGGACAGGAAAATACGAGTCACTGTGGAAGGGAGATTTTTTTTTTTATTCCATCACTCCCCCCACCCATTCTTCCTCTCTCTCTCTCACACACTCTCTCCCTCTCTCTTTATGTCTCTCTGCCTCATTTTTCCCTTTCTCCCAACACTAAAGCCAGGAAACATCTGCAATCCCATGTATATAGGCGGGGTCTGTACATTTCAGAAATTTCTAGGGCTACTCTTGGACTGAAGATAAAAGCCAATCAGGAAACTGTCAAAGGTGCATAGATAGACATGTAGGATACAATGTAGGAAGCGTTTTTTAGAGAAGCTCTGGTTTTCTCCAAAGCATTGAGAAAAGATTCTCCTTATTTCAGAAGGACAGATTGGCCTCATTTGTTAGGTAGTGTGCAGCAATTTAATTGGTTATTGAGTTTGCTGTGGTCATTTCTATAGGTTACGAGCCCTGTCAATCACTTTGGTGTTTTGGGACTTGTGATCAGTATTTGTGATCTACATGACACAGCAGCTTCCCCACCCAGGACAAGCTCTGGGCATCTGGCTTAAGAAACACATTTGTGTGTGATTTTCATGCTCATTAAACCTGATTGTGATGCTCACTTGTTTTGTGCAGCAGCTTGGTATTGCTAGCATTATGTTCTGTACATTTTTATGTTTCAGACATGCACATGTGGTTTCATTTAGGGGCCGGTCAATGCTCTTTCATTGTCTGCTGATTGTGTTGGAGTCAAGATAGAGGTATTTTTATGGCAGCTTTGTAGTCACTTCATCCATCATGTGGCTATAGAAAACAGGCCCTCAGTCCCTCTGTTCTTACACACTGTTACATCCATCAGATTCCAGAGCTTCTGGGAAAATTGTCACAATAAAATAATTTAAAAAATTGGGAAAACAATAGAGTACCCTTGTGATAATAATGATGTGTTCTTAGTAGCTAAATTACCAAAGAGAAGCTGCAACAAAAATAAGGAAGGTATGACTCATCTGCTTTATAACTGTACAAAAACTATTTAGTACAAGAGTGAGCAGAGCCAAGGTTATATTCCCCAGCCAACTATATAAAACACCTGCACACCGCCTCATAACTTTGCTTGATTTTAAGTGCTGCTCTGCGATGAAAGCTGTTTTGTTTAAAAAACATTACAAACACAAAGGTCACACTTATTCTGAGTGTGTGACAGGGTGATAAATTGATCTTTTGTCCAGTCAAGTAGATTCATAATATAGAAAGGGAAGGTACAAGTTAATATGTTTCAAGATAATTATGACACCTAATGTCATTCGATTTTCATATGCGTCAATATAACCTCACATATTTACTTTTAACTAATATTTTAATGCTTTTGAAAGGCCACGCGGTGATGCAAATGGTGATGAAATTAATGTGTGTTTGAGTGTTTTGGAAAGAACCAGTTTACGGAAATGAATGAATGTCTGTCTGCATTTTTGACTTAAATCAGGGATGCTACGGTTCAAATCAGACAGGCTTCAAAATATTTTCATCCTAACGCTGTCACATTCACAAGTCACAGCACAAGAAAGGGGTGTGAAAATGGTTTACTGCCAGTCTTTTGACACATAATGCATATTAAACATACACAGTATAATAATACATAAAGTGTATTAAAATTGTGATAGTCACAATGTTGCTCACGTCACAAGAAGACTGTTTCCCTTCCTTGATGTTGGTGTGTGTGATGGTGGGGTGTTTATGTGTTTGGATGTGTGGTAAAGGAAATGTGTCTCTTAAATGTGTTAGAATGTCACCCTTCCCTTACCAGAAGAAAAACACTAAGTGACCTCCTTCTGATACCCCCTCCCACCCCTCACCATATCCCGCTGACTCTCTGACAACAGACATCACACACTCTACAGGAGCCTGTCAACATATCAAATCAGCATTCTGCTCACACGGTAACACTAAACTGAGCAGGAGCATGTTCAGTTCATGTAATGTTTCATCGTGAACACTGTTATAGAAAATAGGAGATATATACAGTTTCTTTAATGTTCAGCTACAACTCGTTCATCATCTTTGACAGCCCCCCCATCTCCCTGCCAAAACAATGCTGATCTCTGCTGGAATAATCTACCATCTGATTGGTCCGTCACAGATTACTGTTGGGCGCCAGCTGTCAGGAGCTCAGCAAAGCTTTTCTTTGCCATAAGAGACCATCCATGATTCTCAGATTTCTCAGTTTTACAGTATTAAAAGGATAATTCACCCAAAAATGAAACACAAAAGAAGGTGTTTTGAGAAATGTCTCAGTGGTTTTGTGTTCATACAATAAAACAAGTCAATGGGTGCCACTGTTGTTTGTTTACCAACATACTTATAAATATCTTCTTTTGTGTTCCTTTAGAAGCAAAAAAGTTGGACAGGTTTAGAATGACATGAGGGCAAGTAATTGATGGAGGAATTTTTGTTTTTGGGTCAACTATCCCTTTAACAGACCTTCTTATAGCTGCCTGGGATGAAAGCCAATCATTTTCATGCTAGTAAACAATAGAAGGTTAGAGGAAACCGGAAAACCCTACTGCACCATGCCGATAAGGCCCGATTTGCTTCCTAGCGTCTCGGGAGCCAATGGATCCTGGCTTTGGATCAATTTAGTTCTGTGTGTGTTTTTGTTTTAATTTCTGAATCTGAACGACCACATGCTTGACTGCCACACTGCGGTGTGATGTTTTTTGTGGTTTTTGTAGGACAGATGTCCCAGAAGCCTCCTTTCATGCAAAATGCTACAGCGTAGAAGGATTAGTAACCAATCAGAGCACAGAAGTCAGCTAATTCCTTCTGAGCCTGCACTGAAACCGTGCTAAAACAATGCCAATTGTCTGCATGCATACCTTTTCATATACTGTAGGTGAGATGGCGGAATTGAAGTTTAAACACTAATATTGTGTCCAAATTAATTGAAAGTGGAGACTTCTGGGCATCTTATGGAGGGCTTTCTGTGAATAGACAAGACGAAAATAGACTAACTGTTATTGCAGCTGCTCTCATAACTTGTGTCTGCATGCACATAGATCATGATATTTACATGGGTTGTCTGTCTTCCAACACAATGTCTGTAGCTGTAGTGTAATCTGATTGATAGCCAAATGACTGATGATTCACTCTTTGTTAACACTTACCATACTTATAATCTTTTCATGGGCTGTCACACAAACAATGCACTGTGATATTCTTCAATTTGAAGTAAAAACAGAAAATAAGCCTTCTGTTATCAGGGATTTCTACTGCTCTCAGCTGATGATATTTTATGTTGCTTGTATATAAGGAAGAAAGTATTTCATCACCTCAGTTTAGTTCCAGACACCATCAATGGTAAGAACAGATTGTTCAACCTCCATCTTACACTGCTGACAGTAAACTGCAGGTTCATGTAAAATAATATGCAGCATAGAAATATTATTAGCTTTCACAAGATGATCACATAATTCAATTAAATTTCACATGTAATTAAATAAGATGTTGGCAATACTGAAGCACGGATGGAGCAGTTAGTTGTAATGTCCCTGCTGAAAACATGAGCATATGTTGTGTTTTGGATGCTGTTATGCTTTTTTTATTAGCGGGCTTCCTAACTAGCTTAACTTCCTTGGTCAACCAGCTTCTTTAGAAATGGTATACTGGTCAATCAGTTTCACAAACTAGGTTTTGCTGGTAAACTGCTTGGCTGTGCTGGTTTACCAGCACAAAACACTCTAGACTGGCATGGAAAGTGATGCTGGCCTAAACTGCACTATACAAATGTTTTGTCTTATAGCTTAAATTTGCATTTAAATTAACCTGTTTAATATTAAAATAGTACTTAATTTGAATAAATCAACCTGACTTCACTAGGTTACCAACCAAAGTAATTTTAAAGGTTATATCAAACAGAAATATCTCCTTAAGGTAACAACTGCATGTATCCACTTTTTACAGTGTGGTCTTTTTTTAGCAGGGTTATTTCTTTTTTTGTCGAAACCTTTATTGTCGTGATAGAAAATTTACTCCCTAGGTCCTCACCCAGCTGATCTGTGGAATTCTGTGTTTCGAAGCATGCTTAAGACAACATTTACAGTAGAACTGTTACAGTCTTAAACTGTAATTCTCTTGTGTTGTAGGAACAACAGAGCGCGTCTGCTTGATTCAGGGCACTGTAGAGGCACTCAACAGCGTCCATGACTTCATTGCAGAGAAAGTACGAGAGATGCCTCAGAGCGCCCAGAAAACAGAGCCGGTCAGCATACTGCAGCCACAGACCACCGTCAACCCTGATCGGGTCAAACAGGTGAGGCCCTATTTCCCTCACCCTGACCTGTTTCCTGTTTCCTTCCCTTCCTGTTTCCTCCCCATCCCTGCAGAGCTCTAAAACACATGGAAGAGAATGTGAGTCCACTTCGTTTACTGCTTAGGTGGATTAAACAGAACATTTAGGCTGAGGGTTACTTTTGGTGTCAGTACTGCCTCACAGATTTTTTTTAATGTAAAACCTGTCAAATACTTTATAAGCACCACAGGTACTCATGATAAAAGCCACAGGATGAAATAAACTATTAGGAGAGTCTCTTCGATTGTATCATCTTTTGTACTAAACACTGTTAACTCAGTCAGACAGGTCACACTTGATTTGGCATTTGTGTAACAAGCAAACAACCTCCCAAAGATTCCGGGTGTTTTAATTAGACGAGGCATTGATTGTGTACTGGCTATCTGTTTAAGACATTATCGCCACTGCTCACTCCATCATTATGGTCCATTGATCTGCCTGGCCTCTGCATTGTTATGAACCCAGCAATGATTCTTCTCTTCTATTTATTCTTAATTAAATCACTCTTAGGACAAAGAGGGAGTCGATTTTATTCATGAATAATTTACATCATGCTGCCTATTTCTGTTCTTTAATTTTTACTTAAGTTCGTCCATTAAGGAAGCGTGTCTCTTTATGTTTATTAAGCAGTCTCTGTGAAGACAGGGCCATAACCTGAATTCCTGGAACACAAGTCCAAGACGCTCACCCCTGCAGTTCCCGACCTAATTATTTATGCATGTAATTATAGGGCTTATCAGAGCAGCAGTACATCTCACTTCAGTCTACACTGTTGTCTCTGCTGGAAGAACACGACTACAGGCTCCTCCTGCATTCTGCTGCAGTTTGACAGTCAATACTGTCTACAGTGGTGCAGAGAAATTGGAATGTGGAGAATGTTTATCTTTATTTTTAATAAAATATATTATTAACCCAAAGCTAACCTTGCTCAAAGCAAAGTTGTCAAAAACAGTTTTTGCAGTAACAGTAGTAGAATGTGTTTTTAATGTTATATCATATCAAAAATGTTATTCTTAAGTTGCTAGTGGAGCATTTTTAAAATGTTAAAGAAGTTTGAATAACGTTTTAAAACATTTAAAGTAACATTTTAAACATTTTGTTATTTAATGGAAACGTTAATGGAAATGTTATTGCAATCTAAAATTGTTAGCTCGGTAGATAAAACACATAGATGGACTGTGTTTTAAAAAAACTTTGGCTCAAACTAATTAGAATTTATATTTTGTTTAGTTTTTGTTTTAAATTTTGTTTACAGTTCTGATTAATTTAGCCAGTGCCAGTGCTTTGGTCTACCATGGTGTGTGACAGTGGTCGTGTGATCTCGCCTACATTCCTTTGCAATTGTCACTACGAGTGCAGCTGTTGTGCTTGTATCTCATTGCAGTTCTCATCAGGGAACAGACTGATAGAGACGGAGGGCAAAATTTTCTGTAAAATTAAGCAGCAGCTGCTGTTCTTGAGTACAACAACCACTGAGGCTGCAGTCAAACGATCAGAGCAGGAGCACGGTTAACGCCTAACCTAAACCAAAAGCTTATCCATGCCCACCCGTTACATATGAAAAGCTGCTCATCTATATGGCTTACTGTTATGCATTACTGTTATAGACTAAAGTTTTGTTTTTAGGAACCAGCCTGCAGTGGCTTCCTTTATTCAGCAGAGGATTTTTTTTTACTCGGCACAGCACTGCCAGCTTTTTATTCATATCCTGTTTTTCCCCATCCGCGTAGGAAATGCTGCATTAGTGCACAGGAAGGCAGGAGTCCCTAATTTTGTCTATAGGTTGGCACAGGAATACACAGTAAATTGTTAAAGTTGGGTATTTTTGTCACTGTGGGGACAGCAGATCAATCAATGCATTTCTGGAAGGTGTGCTTTCAAATCAATTTCAATGTCATTTACATTTACTTTTAGTCATTTAGCAGACGCTTTAATCCAAAGCGACTTTCAAAGGATGAGAGCATTGAACATTTTGCCTTGCGAGCCAACAAGCCAAGTCTACAAAGCTACATTTACAAGCGGACATTGTAGCAAAATTGTATTACAAGCGAATATTAAATTTATTTAGCTGAAAATCTAAAGTATGGCATATCAAAATTACATTAAAGATTTTCAACTTGAAATAACTATAATAATAGCTGTAATAATTTTTAAGTTGAATAATTATAGAAAAATAGAGCAACTGCATTTCACCTTTGTGAATATTTGGATTCATCCCCCAAACTCTATAAATGGTTCCTCGTGCTTTGCCTGTGAGTTTAAAAAGTTTAACAATTTCCGTGTAATCTCTTTTCATCAGCATCAAAGAGAAGAGAATGACTCTGTGCATCACTGGTCTTTCCTGTAATAACCCACAGCTTCTATTATATTGATGAATGGGATTGTTTTAAGTGGCTGTGCTATTTCAACCCAAGCGTTCCCTTCACGACACCACCAAACCCAGCCTGTTTAATTAGCCTGCAGTGTGAATCTAATAAAAGTTCTCACTGGAGCACTACACACACTCACACACACAAAAACATCCGAGCAAAAGGCCGCTGCTTCCTGCTCGTCTTCTAAATTAAAAGCGACATCAGGAAAATTGCTATAATGCCTGAAATTGGAAAAAACGTATCCCAACCTTTCTCTGGCCTCCCCTGACTGGTCTCTAGAGGGATGGTGATTGGCTGAAATATTTTATGCCTTTTTAACCTTCAAATCCATCAGTCGGCCAGGAAAAGGTCACTGTCTCTCCACAGACTATCAATCTAATTTCCAGAAGAGCCAGTGGAGAAGAAGTGACTTACACAACATTGGTTGTTGGACAAGGAAGTACGTCTTTTAATGCCAAGCTTAAATTTGTTTTGGGAGAAATAACAGATGGATGCAGTTTGTGTTGTGCATCTTCAGCATTTGAAGAGTTACAGTTTTGTTGGTTGTCTTGTCATGTTATATTTGTGGAAGGAGGTTCTGTTTTCCTCTAGTTTGTCTGCTTAAGTAAGTTATCACTGTCAGGTTATATGTATATTTTCCACTCATTATATCTATGGTTCTCCCTTTCTGTATCCTGAAGAAAATGAATATCATTTTCACTCTATATGAAACATAAAGCCCATGAAAAGTCCAGTGGATGATACAAGAGGATATTAATAAATCAGAATGTTGAACATTATTATCAGGGATTATATTGGGGATTTCAGAAGAATTGACATGTCTATATCAGGTCTCACAGTGTCACTCCCTGCCTTAAAGCGAGTTGTTCCATTGATATTGGACTCTTGTGATCTCATTTTGTCTGTGGGTGAGAGGATGTTCTCTATCCAAAGCTCACATGTCTCTAATCCTGAGCCAGACCCCTGGGGATATGAGTTGTAACATTCTTTGATGGATGCGGGACTTGTGCTGTCCAAAACGGCATAAAAATCAATAATAAATCAGATCTTTATTAAAAATGCATTTGTAAGGCGCATACTTGATGTGGTGTCACTGCGTTTGGGTTCTAGAAGGATCAGCGATGTAAAGGCTAGCAGTTCAAGGCTCGAGTTGATTAGATCTTACATTGAGATGGATGTTTTTAATGGCTGTCAGTTTAATCTGTTGATTTAACATTTTTATTCATGCTGCCTGACTCGTAAGTAAATTCCATACTGGATTTTCCTCGTACAGATGCAGTTCAGACTGCAGGGGTCTTGAAACACATACTTTCAAAGTTGAACTGGCTGTAACTTCATGTAGAACATGCCAGTGATGTCCGTCCACATGTTTACACAGACCAACAATTAAAAAAACATGGAGTGCAAGAACATCTCACTCAAAACGAACTGCTAAGCACTGTGGTGAGCTTTCCTTCAGTGATATGGCTCAACTGTGTATTTACTTCTAAGGGCACATTTTGTCATTTCTATTCAGTGCTGTTCTGGTCTGCCACAATAATGTCTTGAATTATTAAATGTCATGGCTTTAATTAAAAATTTCACAGTAACTATCGATAGGTGTGATTCATATAATGTATTTCATTCATTCCAAGTGTAAAATCAATTTGCATGTCTAACATGAAATCATTTCATCTAGATATTGAGTTTGCTAAAAATTATTTAGATCTTTATTCATACCACTGAATGATATATGAGCTGGATATAATACTCCATCACAGAATGTTTATGCCTGATTGTGAAGATGCTTGCAAACTGAAATGACCAGATCAGATCAGATTCCTAAATGAATATGTAATGTTGAAAAGCGTCACATGGCTGTTATACACAGCTGTAAGGTGGTCCAGCTATTAGGAAGATGGAAGACCCTATTTTGGAAATGCCATGAGCTCGGTCATTACAGGACAGACTATTTTTGGTACGTCACCACTTATTTAATGCAGTCTAGAGAGCGGATGGTAAAGACTGTTGTGTATGTCGCAGGAAAACTGTGTATGTGTCTATATAATTAACAATGGTATTTTGAGGTCACAAATGCATCTCTTAACTGATTTGGAGAAACACTTCTGCATCAGTTGTTAGCTGTGTAGCCAAATAGGCAGTACACACTCTTTGAGGAGTTTAAACACGAGTGCTCTTTCGCCCAGCACATCTTGCTCCTGTGCTCGAAATAAAAGGCAACAATGAAAACACATGGCAATCTTGCTTCTCGCGTTTGAGGCTGACAGAAAGAATTACCCAGCATGAGAACTTAGACTTCCTCAGCTGTGGCCCTTGCTAGAGAACAGCAACCTCTCCTGACAGTCATAAGACCAAGGTGAGGAGGAGGAGGAGGAGGACAGGGTGTTATTTTTAACTGCTGTGGAGTTTTTCTTCGTCAGTGCCAGCAGCCAGAGTACACAGGCAGATGCTGTGCAGAGATGGACGGCTAAGCCCGGGATCAGGAGACAGGCGATTAACCCAAAGGCAAGCGCTTAAGGCTTCAAAGTGCAAACAGCTATGGCTCTGGAGTCAGGAACTCTTCTGGGGACACGGGTGGGGAGGGGCCTAACAGTTGCTGTGGGCTTGAGCTGGAAGGGATGTGCCAGAGGTTATTGTTTGTTTGAGACCTTTGCCACCTTTAGTGCTGTTGGCTGGAGTGAAGCTTGGCGATTGGCTTAGAGACTGGTACATTTTGTTTTTCTGAGTACATTAGAATCAGTAAGAAGTCTGAACTATATTCTGTGTAGCACATTTTATAGCAGAGTGCAGCCGGATTTGCTGCTACAGAGACTCAGGGGGGCCCATCTGCCTGTTCAGCAAAACCCACGCAAAGAGAGACTATATCTTTTGATTCATTTGTGCAAGTCTGAGATGCTGCTCTCATGATTTTAGCTTGTTTGTAAGGGTAATAGAAGGAAGTGGTACAGTCTGCATAGGAAGTACATACATATGTCCTTCATGCCTGACCAATCTGTCATTTCCTATTACCCACAGACCCCTGCAGCATCCTCCCGACAATTCATCAAAGACTTCTAGTCCCAGGTAACTGGTGGCACAGCCGCAGGTTTCACTCTCCGTCTCTCTTTTGCACTTATTTGACAGACTCATCCTCCCTTTTTCACTCTTTTATAGACAGAGGGTGGAGACATCCCCCTCCTTTAGCTCAGCACTTGGATGCATTCAGTGGAATGAACCTGCATATATGTCGACGTTGCTCGATTCTTACCCAAGAGTATCTGTATTGTCAGCACTTCTCCTGCCAAATGTGACCATCAGAAATTATAGTCAAAGAAAGACGTGGAGAAGATAAAGGAAGAAGCTGATGCTAACAGTTATTTTAAGAAACAATAATTAGTCTATATGATAAAATAGTCTATCGTCTATTTTATAGTTTGTATATTTACTGTAAATATAAAAGCAGTGTTTTTGGTAATATTTAGGCATTGATAGAACAATATGCTTATAATCATGAAAACTTAGGCAACTAATGTGTTAGTTTTAAAATTTGTTGTCTTTTTTTAAAATAAGGTGCAACACTTACGCTCCATCTTGGCCTCCAAAAGGGCTCTCATTATATATTTCATTTGCAAATATTATATCTATTCATTTTTTATTCATTAATTTATTGTTAGTACATTGAAACATAATAAACAGGATAAAAATATGCAAAAGTTAGTGACTGCTCAGTGTGGGCTTAAAAATAGGCTTACATAAAGGTGTAAACGTTTTGACTTTGACGTTACAATTCTGTAATGTTATCAAACAACATGAAGTGTTTTTGGTGGTGCGAAATACAAAAAGACACTTTCTGAAAAAGAATTTATTAATAGATTATAGATTATAATAATAGACTATAGATTAATAGATTTAAAAAAAAGCAGTAAAGAATATTATTTCGCTCAGAACGTTTCATTTAATTTAATTTAAAGTTAATGTAGGTGTCCGTTAAATGTCCTGTTGTCAGTTGTTCATTCCTATGCTAATTCAGTTGAGCTGAACGAGTGTTAGAGCTACAGTGGCATGTTTGTGGGCAGCAAGCTTCAGCCTTCAGGGAAAGAAAGAAGCAACGAAACAGCTTACAAAGAAACAAACGAAAGACTGAGCCCATCAGCACCCCTCCCCAACCTCCCGGTCTTTCTCTGCTCTCCTTTGCTTTGTTCGTATACACCCGTACAAACACACACACCCAACAGACACACACACACACACACGTTCTCCTTCACTGTACACACATCCACCCACCCACTCCTCTCGTCTCTCTAGCTGTCATTTTAACAGCACAAATATTCAGACACAGCATTGTCAAAGCGCTCTTGGAGGGCTGAACACATGCAGTTTTCTTACAAAGCTGCAAATTTATCCAGCAATGATCAAAAAGATCAAGCACTAATTTATCGGCCCGTTAATGAGCGAACATCTCAAGTAACATGGATGAAATGAATCTGATCATTATGAGTTCAAAAGCTGCTCTGTCCTTCAAAAAGTGTGTGAGGTTTGTGTGTGTTATGGACCAGTATCTGTGAAGGTGTGTGTGTATGTAGACATGCAGTATAATAACCAAATGTTGGTTTTAAGTGAATGGTTGAGCGTATATAAGGTGGGGGTGCGAGGGTGGTTGCTATGCATCATTCCGACTCCCTTTCAGTCCCCCTTGAATGCTGGAGTTGAGTTTCCATGGAAACACTGACCCATGGGAGTCAATGGTTTTCAGGAGGAGCCTGTTTTACCTAGTGATTCACAGCTCAGAAAGTACAAGAACAAAACACACAAGCCTCTTTATTTTTATCTTCTAATACAGACTTTTTCTGAGCTCATCGGTGCAGCAGTGTTTTTCTCTTGTAAAAACATGTTTTTGTAATAATAACAATATTTCGGTATTGCTGTTGGCTGTGTTCACATTATCTCGGATGTACGTTTATGTACTTTCTTGCTTTGTGGCCTTTGTTTAAGCCATTTTAACCTCATCTCTGATGTATCTAGGATAAACTGAATTTGGCTTAATTTTGTACCAAGTGCCAAGATTCAATGTGTGTTAAATTTCTATGTGACATTTTGTCTAGTTGACATAAAAAATCAAGCAGTGACTGCAGTTTTTCAAAAAACAAATGCAATGTTTTTTAAAATTAATTGTGAATGTCCTACTTATAAGGAATAAAAACAGTGAAAATGTAAACACTCTTTTGCTTAACTTACACCGGATACAGCACCTAAAATATATATTTTCTCTCAAACAGTCACATAATTTCAACCTGAAATCTTAATGCTGGAGAAAGTTCATGAACATGAATACATTTTAGGACAGAAATCACAGGTTAATGCGTAACAGTCTCTAACAGTGCTTTTAGCAACATTTTAGCAAGATCAGCGTGTTCTGTGTGAAGTCTTGGAATAAAGTATCAATGTGATTCACTGTGCTTCATCAGAGAGAGAGCTTTTCTAAGTTAGGGAAGAAACCATGGTAACCACTGTTTACACTTTTTCCTTCTATCCAAAGTGAGAACACTGTGTAGCTGTTGCACCAGATGAAATTACCAGAGTAAACTCAATCTGTCAGAAGTTCAACTCGAAACAAAAGCCAGGCTTTGGGTTTAAAAACGTGGTTGCTGCAGTTGCCACAAAAAATAATTGTTTTCGATTTTCAAAGCCATTAGTTGTTCTAGCACTTACAGGCTTCCAAGTGGCTGAAATCACACATTCTACTTTTAAATCCTAAATCTGAGAAGTGGTTCATGCTAAACTAGCATGAGTAATTGTGTAGTTGTTTCAGAATGACTCATTGATGCCTGATTTGAGTTTCTTTGCTTATGTTCTCTTTAGGCCAAGCTGATAGTGCCAAACAGCACGGCAGGGCTGATCATTGGCAAGGGCGGGGCCACAGTCAAGGCTGTCATGGAACAGTCCGGTGCCTGGGTGCAGCTCTCACAGAAACCAGAAGGCATCAACTTGCAGGAGCGTGTGGTCACCATCAGCGGAGAGCCTGAGCAGAACCGTAAAGCTGTGGAGATCATTGTGCAGAAGATCCAGGAGGACCCACAGAGCAGCAGCTGTCTTAACATCAGTTACTCCAACATCTCTGGCCCAGTGGCCAACTCCAACCCAACCGGTTCTCCGTATGCCAACTCGACAGAGGTGATGCCTGCTGCTGCTGCTGCAGCAGCTGCCACAGCCTCCAGTCTCCTGGGGCAGGCCAGTCTGGCGGGAGTAGGTGCTTTCCCCACGGCCATGTCGAGTTTCTCAGGGAACGACCTGCTGGCTATCACGTCAGCACTGAACACATTAGCCAGCTATGGATATAATACCAACTCCCTGGGTCTAGGGCTCAACCCTGCAGCCGCCTCAGGAGTCCTCGCCGCTGTGGCTGCTAGTGCTAACCCTGCTGCAGCTGCAGCCGCCAACCTGCTAGCCTCCTATGCTAATGATGCATCCACCAGCGCCGGCCATCCAGCGACCAGTCTGGGAGGTTTCACATTAGGATCGCTAGCCGCTGCCACCGGAGCCACCAATGGCTATCTGAGTGCTGCCTCACCACTTGTCGCAAGCTCCCTATTGGCCACTGAGAAGTTAACGGAAGGCGCCAAAGATGTGGTGGAGATTGCCGTGCCAGAGAACTTGGTGGGTGCCATTTTGGGGAAGGGCGGCAAAACGCTTGTGGAGTACCAAGAACTGACAGGAGCCCGCATTCAGATCTCCAAAAAGGGAGAGTTTGTTCCCGGCACCAGAAACCGTAAAGTTACCATTACCGGATCACCAGCTGCCACACAGGCAGCCCAGTATCTTATCAGCCAGCGAATTACATACGAGCAGGGTGTGAGGGCCACCAATCCGCAGAAGGTGGGCTAAAAACAGGGAGTATGAAAAAGGAGAGAAAGAGTGAGGGATGGGAAATATACAGAGAAGGAGATGGAGGGCATGAATAATGAAGAAAATCGGCAACCACATGCTTTGTGGAAATATCAGTATTAAAAAAAGATGGAGAAAATCAAGAAAAATGTGTAAAATGTAAATATGGATTTATTTCTTAAGTTTTAATCTTTTGGAATTTTTATTGCTTGTTTTTAGTTTTGTTCTGTTTTGTTTTTGTGCGTTTTTTTGGACAGCAGTGAATGGCACTTCAACATGGCATGCTGCCACGCTGCAGTCCCCAGCAAGGTGGTAGGATGGGGGAGAATGGGGTGGAGCAATCAGAGATCCAAACTCCCTGGAATCAGTCATTTTCCCACCCCCATCCCCTCCTAGCTGACAGTTCTTTTCCTTTACTTTTAGCCCATAGATTATTTTGTCAACCCTTCTGCCTATGCTGCCTCTTTAAGAGGGTCTGAGACTGAAAATAACCCCCCCAATTCTGTGATACCCCATAACCCACCCTAGTCCCAGCCCACTTGATCCCAGCCAGCCCAACTCTGCCTTGAATGATGGGGCAGGATAGAGCAGGGGGTGCGAGGCTGCTCCAGGGTCTCTCAGCACCACTACACATTAACCTGGGGTAGCAGTTTGATCAGGTGCATGCCATGCGATGCTACTACAGATGTTGTTAGCATAAGGGAAGCACGTAGATCATGTTGTGGACTTAGGCCAGGATGCAAATGCATCTGCTTTGGTCAGAATTGTTAGAACCAGAGCTCCTACAGATCGAGGCATTTTCTCTATGGGATCTGAAGTCTGGTGTTTATACAAAAACTATTTTAATTATTCTTACTATTATTATTACAAATTATCATCATCATCAACAACTTTATTTATTAATGATTTCACCCATAAGGACTGAGGTGTTTTATTCTTCTTTGTTTTTCTTAATCTGTGAATTCAGGTTGACATGAATGTAAAGACAATATTTTGGATTTAGTTTTTTATTTAATTAGATTGAATCGTGTGTCCATGTAATATATGTCTTATTTAACATCCAGTGATAACTGCACTGTCGGCACCAACAGAGAGAATAAAGGCAGGCGTACTGTACAGTTATATTAATACAGGTTGAAAAACCTTACATGTATAAACACTTTCGGCAAACGATTACTACATAAAGTGCTAAAAATGCAACTAAACAAGAGCAGACTTGAAGTCACAATGGGACAGTTTATTCACATATCTACTGAGAATGAGAATGTAGGTCTTTGCACAAGTCCAGGTTTACCTATAATAAAAATGTGTTATATCCAACTTCAAATCCCTTTATGTAATGTCCCAAATAACTCCCCCTATGTAGTTTACATCCCCCTTCTGTTCGGATCTGCAGTGAGAAAGCCATTGGGCACGTCGAGCCACTGTAGTCAAATGCCATTGGAAAATGTGCATAGATATCAGTAACTATTTATGAACACGTACTACTGACCAACCACAACCATAAACAAACTCATGCTCTGATCAGCACAGACTAGTTAGTTACATTATCTGCCCTGGAAATCCTGTTTTTTGGTGGCATCTTTTATCCAAGTTATGTGATGCTAATATGAATCAGCAGTGAATCTCTGGTTCTGGGTGTGTTGTTTACTACCCATTTACTCAGATGATCACAAAGTACATTCTTGGAAACTAAACGGGTTGGTAATGTGAACAACTTCCTGTGCAGATCAAAAGTACCAATGTGCAACATACATGCTGCTAATAAGTTTATACATTTTGTTTTGTATTAAATCTGAGTACACTGAATTTCGTCTTAATGCACTGTGAAGTGTGGAGGCCATGATGGAGGGCCAAAAGCGTCTGGGTTCTGTATCGTTATCGCATTGACCACAATGATGGAATGTATTCATGTGGAATTTCTCATGTTTTTACCAACATCAGAGAATTTAGGCTTGTTTGTTAGGCTGAAGTTAGGCTGAGTTTTTGCATCATATCACAGAATCCAGTGAATAATTTTCCAGGTATCCACTCTATGATCAAAGCTAACCAACCCCAACTGAGTGAAGGGGCAGAGGCTGGGGTATTGTGTAACTTCACGAATCCTGCAAAACGACAAGTCTAAAAAGTTACACTTTTTGACTTTTTATTTTTTGTACTGGCGAGAATTTACTTATATCAAGACATCATTTTGATACATTAGAACAAAGGAATATTCAAGCAGATTGGATGGCTACAGAATTAGAATGTAGACAGCGCTGTGCTCTCTCTCCCCTGACTAAAGTTATGATTCTTTCTTCTGATATTGGAGCACCAGGGAGAGTAAATCTGAACCGATTGGTAAGGAGGCTTCTTTATTTTCATCAATAAGCCATCACCTCCCTTCACCTTTTCTTAACCCCGTTTTACCTTTGTGCACCCCCATTCTGACACATCAACCCAGAGACCGTTCACATCTCTCCATGGATGGCGATGCCTGGTGTAACAGTGCATGTGTGCTTGCCCTTCACACAATAACAACACAAAAGGGAAGATGAGGCAAAGTTTGCGCTAGGTCACAACAACCTGAGTGTCACATCTGTGTCGCTCTTTAGAAAGGGAATTTGTACCAAGCCATCAATGTGTTTGTATAGTTAGTGTGTATAGGTGTGAACAGCAAGCTTGTAGTCAGGATAAATTTGGACTGAAATAAATGTATCCAGCCAGATATGTCCAGCCAAACAGTTGTGTCCTCGGTGGAGAGGTCTAACTAACGAAGAAGAGATCAAAATGATTGTGTTGTGAAGGACTCCAGGTACTAAGCTAGTTACCCTTTTCTGATGAGATGAGATCTTTTTCCAAATGAAGGCACATCATTGTTATGATAGCTTTGAAGATGGCAGTTGAGTGCCTCCACATTTTAGAGTGCATCAGTGAATTCATTTTTTTTTTTACCCATGATGCTGTACTTCATCAAATACTTTAAAGCATCAACAGTGGAATCAGTCACGTTTCAGTCTCGGTTGTTTCCCAGATATAACATTAGATACACATGTAAACAAATACAAACATTAAAAAGTTCTTTTGCAAGACTAGGTGACATCACAGTTCAGTTATATTAACAAAATAACAAGATATTACTGTGACAATTCAATGTGAAAACTAGAAAAGGTGCCAACGTAGTGTCAAAGAGCAGCTTTCTGTTTTTTATTTTTGTATTTAGTACTGAAAGTACATATGTGGGGGTCTTTGTTTTATCATTTGTTAGTAACTGGGAAAATAGATCAAATGTGATGAGTACTGAAAGCAATATACGTAGTAGCATGTCGTTATGTCTTGTCCTTTTATTCTGTCTGTGTAGGAGTTTTGGATTTACATAGATGTTGAGTAGATTAGCATATACTATTTTTTAAATTGTGAAGATGCTGCTATTGAGTAAGTGATGTACTAAACTTTAAGATAAAAACATATCTGGTCAGTCATTTGGCAGGATGTGGTAGTTCTGCGAGGGTTAGGGTTCATTATCACTGATAACGAAATAATTGCTGTATCACTGGATTAAATAAAACCTGTGCCAAAATAGATCTTTACAGATTTAAATGTGATTTAGACACCATTAGTTCAGAGCAGACATACTTTTGTAATGAAAAAAAATGTGAAAAGTGCCAAAATAAGATACAATAAAACTAGCGGGGATAAAAGCAAAAAAATAGACATTAGCACTATAAGGTTAAGTTTTCTGCCCCCTTACTAACTAGTCCTTGTGAAAAAGAAGAGGGAGGGATTCATCTGTTAGGCCAAACAAAAGCTGGGTGCCATGTGGCCATTGACACACATCCCTGGGGTAGAGGACTGCCGAGTTAGCTTAGTTATCAGCATTCTTAATTCAGCCTTTTATAGTTTTGAAATTGTATTTTGTGAAGATAGATGTTATCTTTTTTGCACGTTGATATTGCATGATACCAAGTGAAGCGTGGATTTAAAAAAAATTAAGACACAAAAAAACAAAAAAAAAAACAATTACGCAATGTGCATTCATTTTGAGGACAAATCTTTGCATGGCAACAACAGTCAAAGCTATGAAATAAGCTTTTTTTACATTTTTAACTATTTTTAGTTTTGCTAAAAGCTGGGAAATTTGTTGTCCATTTAGGCTAGGCCACAGATACCGACATCACTTAGAATCATTATCATATTTAATGTCATGTTTAGAGCACTCATTTTGTACAAGTTATCAATATATTGTAATATTTTATGGAACAAAGACATAAAAATGGAAGCTGAGAAGGGAAGGTGAATTTATAGGAACTTCTCTTTGTGAACATTACAACAGTTCATGGTCGTGAATGTATTCACCTCTGCATAAGTTTGCATATCACTATTTTGATCATGATTTTAGGGCTTATGGTTGCTGTAAATTGTGTGTCAGTACTAACATCATTAGGCTACATTCTGTTGTTTAGCTTGTTCTGCCATCACTGCACATTAAGCTTGATTCATTCTTGTGATAATATGCACTTTATACTTCTCTTTTATTTCATGCCACCCCAGTAAAAACAGCCCTATTTCCAAATGCAATTTGCAACACTGCTTAACCACTTGAATCCTTTACCTCATGTTTCCACCAATAAAGAGACACCAGAACTATTACACGGGCAGACTGTGTCCTTATGTCCTAATGCATTGATTGAGGCACTACAGATGAATCGCTAAGATTTGTTTCTGTGAGAAAAACTGCCAGATTACCAAAACAACCAAAAATGGTGAAATAGTTTTAAGATCTGCAGAATTTGGAAATGTTACTATTTTAATTATTATTAATAATAAGTGCCAAAAAAGGCATGTCTGATATCAAATGTTTTCTTCATTAGGGCCATGCTGAGACTTCAACATCAAAATCAAATAGTAATGGCTATTTTTAAATTATATCACAATGCACACATAAGATGAGTTAGCTCTGCTGGGATTGTGTATGACATGCTGTGCACTTCATGTCAGTGTGCCCACACAAGCGGGGCTGATGTTTTCTTTCCCAGGTTACTGGGTTCAGCAGCTTTGTCACATGCAGTTGAGTCAAGATTAATGCAAACATATGGTTTAGCTGATGTTGAGAAGGTCATTGCTTCTATGTGGGCACATGGCTAGAGCTTGTTACTCTTCCAAAACCCCACATGCCCCCAGTGTAACCCCACCCCAACCCCACCATCAAAAACAAACCTGGGGTCAATCTTGAGCTTGTACCCATTGAAGCACCAGCAATGTTAGAATACATTTGTCATGTCACTGTTTTGTTCTCTCTTTTATTTTACTGTTTTTATTTGTATGACACTCTTTAACCTAGACCAAGTATAACAAATTGTCATTCATATGTATCCTGTTTACTCTCCCTTTTTCTCCCTTTTGCACTTTTCACTGCTCCCCTTTTTCCAACCACTCCCCACTCTTCTGCCGACCTCCCCTCACACCCTCCCAGACTTTCTCCTGAGTGCCAAACAAAAACAGTACCATTCCAAACTTTTTGAGTTCTCTTGTATGTTGGACATTCATCGGAAGCACCCATGAAGCCAGCATGTTTCTCCATAACATGATGTCATGACGCCTCAACATTACCCTAAAAGCAAGCGGTAAAAGCGAGACCTGGATTAACATGGTAAAAAGGCTGGCTACCTCTCATAAACTGCTTCTCCTAATTCTCTGTCATCTCTTCAACCTCCAGGACATCACTGATTATGTGCCATAATGTTGGGGGCAATGTCTCTCTCCTCACCCCCACGTCTCTCCATTTGATTTTATGATGGAAAACATTAACCGCAAACAAAGAAAAATCCATTTTAATGGCAGGTTGTTTTTGTTTAACATAAAAAGCTGCGGAGTGAGCTGTGCAGCCATCTTCTGTGTTCTGAACTTTGAACTTCTCACCCCTCATGAACTTTATTGACCTTCTTCTTACCCTTCTGTGTTCATCAACTGTTTGGACTTAAAATCTCCATTCCATCTCCAAACCTGTTTAAGACTGTGCAATTCTAGGTGACATGATTGGATTTATTTCTCTTTTTAAGTTATCATTGGGGACGATTCTCAAAGATTAAAAAATAAAAAATAACAAACAAAAAAATATCAATAAGATCCAAACTGTTTCTCCACTATTTTATTATTTGCTCTCATTGTAAATATTTGTCAGGTTTTGTTGAACTGTAACCAGAAACGCGTTCAACATAACGGGGCTGGCAGCATAAAATCGGTTTTGTGAAGTGCTGTAGGAGCCAATGATAAAAAAGATAGATGTTGTACAGCTTTTAGCCAAATGAAAGCAGCTCCTTTACAGAAGCAAAAAAGCAAAGCAAACATCACAGAATTCTTTTAAGGAAAGTCTTCAGTACGGAACAATGCACAAAAGTAAATGTTAGAAATGGGTGTCAATGTGGCATTGTTTTTGTAGAAGACATTGGTTTAGAAACAAGTACTGTGTGCCTGTCCTTGTAACATGTTCTTAATAATTGAATATGGTTAAAGATAAATCACTTTACATACACAGTAATGGGATTGTCAAGGGGTCATAGGTGTAAGATGCCAGGGGAATGTTTTTTAAAACATTTAGTTCACATTTAGTTCACATCAAATCCAATACTGCCCTCAAAATGCATAATCACTACTAACCATTAAGGTAGACAATTAGAGTAGGTTTCATACTTGAACTGATGGTAGTTGCTAATCTCATTGTACATATCAGTGTAAATTGTGATTCGTGTTGATTAGATGTCTTGATCATTGCATCTGTTCATGAGATCATAGATGAAAACGTTTCTCTGTGATTAAGAAAGATTGATCATTCTCATACGTCTCAATCATGCTTTGAGCTCCACATCTAATGTTTCTATGCTGCCAGCTTTATTCTGATAACCAATCATGAGCTTATTTATTTTAAAACTGCTATACACTATTGATAAATGGCATCAAGAACTAGAAAAAGGGAATGATGGATTACTGTTTTGTTTCTAGTATTTTCGTGGTTTCTTTTAACATCATCCATTAACTGACTTAAAAAAGTATTAAATATTTCATGTAACTGTAGCATTGTGTTTGTAAAAACAATAGTGAGTTGTGTTTCTTGACTTGTGGATTATCAGTGAAGTCAGCAATTTAGTGCTAATATCTATTAAGTCCTTTTATTTCATTTGTTTTAAGGGTTATTATTTTCCGACAGCAACAGCAGTCATTATAAATGTTCATTTTACCATCACCTGTCTTCTGTTGTCTTATTCTTCACCTCCCACAACACTCAGTTTCATCAAATAACACATTGCAAGTTTGTGCCTGAAATCATGTGCTCGGTCTTGGGGAGGGGCCATACTGCGTGAGTGATGGGTGAGTGATGCATGTGAGCGTGTGATGTGAGTGAATGCGACTGCTGAGGAGCTTGGGCGGGCGGGTGTTATGTCTTCTGTCCAACAAAGCTAAAACCTGTAGGGTTTCCATTTACTGATGGAACCTGCTGATGTTATAGCTCAAACCCATCTTGTAAGCCTAGTTGATTTTGATCGTCCATAACTACCCCCCGTTTCCCAACCACTTTTCACCACTACCTCCCCTCCCCCGTATGAGCCATTCCCTTGCCACGCACCCCCACACCATGTGATGTTCTCCATAATAACATACTACTCGACCAGACCCACATTAACTCTGTTCTCATGCCTGCAGAGGAGGCAGTTGCCAGTCAACTCACCCTCCACTCATGATTCGCCACCATCCCTTACCGGCTGCCGGGGCCACGTCCCACCTGACAACTCTAAATAATAATTTTTTAAAAATGAAAAAAAAAATGAAGAGTAAAATACATTCAAGTGACTCTCAGGGTGTTTACGTAATCTACCTTATTCTGTGATTTCACAGAGCCGTGACGCAGCTCTCCTTCAAGCTATTTAAGCCCAAAGACAGTTTACCATGTACGATTGCGTATCAAGTCTTCGAACAAAACAGAATGATATGCACCCGATTAAAGAAGCAAAAAGAAGCAAAAAATGTTTACAACTTCAACGAGACCAACGCTGTTGAAAGAATGTGTAGGAGTTTAAAGACAGTTCTGTAATATACGTCAATTCAAACTGAAATGATTTTTAATAATAATTTCTATGTGACATTAAGTTGTGTGTTAATGAGGCATTTTTGAAACAATGCATGTTACTATTTTTTACAATTACTTTTTAAATGTCAGAATGGCTGGTACAGTGTAAATTACAGCTCCAATTAGTTGCTAATAATAAAATACATTCATGTCAGTGTTCATCTCACATATCTTGGAGAATGGTACCGGACTAGTCTGAAAAAAATGTGATTGCGTTACTGTACAGAATTTGTTCATATTTGTATATGGTGACAGTAAAAATAAAGGATGTACTGGAGAATCAGGGAGACACGGGTAGAGTTTGAAAGGTCACAACACCAATTGTAAACGCTGACAAGAAATCACAAGGGCCAGTCAGTCAAACAGAACACAGACTAACTGCACATGAGGTAAGTTTCATAGAGGAAAAAGTATAATCTATTTCTTTTATATGTGCAAATTTAAATTATTATGAATTTAAAATCTTTGACATCACACAACTTTCTATATATAAAATGATAGTGTGTCTTAGTGGTTGAAATTTTACTACATAGACAGGAGACAATGCAGCGGTGATTTCACTGTGAATCAGTCTCAGTGAATAAACATGTTAGGGTGTTTAAAGGAATGCCATCAAGAAACATAATTAAACATTTTAAACAGTGGATGAGTGAAAAAGATGAAAGACTGAAAATAATATGTGTATGGATGTCTTAAGCGTAACTGATATGGAAATAAAGTGTGTGTGATGTAACCAAATGTAATTTGCCATTACAGGCTTGCTTCTAGAACAGAGCATGGCGACCAGTCTTTTTAGACCAGCTTGTTTTCTGAATGCATAGGCTGATGTAGTTCTGGAAGAACTAAATTCAAGGTTACTTAAATGACATTATAAAGTCTCTCTCGATCATTGTCATCCACCCACTTTCTCTGTGCACTAATTCATCCAACCTGCAAAAACCACCTTCATGTTCACGACAGCAGCTAAAAGCACTTTTAAGAATACCATTACAGTCATTGGTCACTAGGCTTGACCGTGTTCATGTTGGCTTCCAGCACATTGATCTGTAGTGGAGACCCCAGGGAAATTAACAGTCACTGCATGATTTAAAATCTGTTTCACCAAACCAACCATAAAGTAAAGAAGTATCTCCAGAGTTTAGAAAACAAAAACAGCTCTTCAAGGCGGACTTTGTTCATTTTCACACCTTGTGTGCAGTTCTGATAGGATGTATTGCAGTCCTTTGGTTTTGAGAATTTGCAGGCAGCCTCTAGACAGTTTCAATGACTAAACCTAAACTAAAAGTAGTTCTGGTACAAATCAAATGTAGGAATCATACTGACATGACCCAACAGTTTAGTCATTCAAGCAACTGCAATGCTGTGATCTGCACTCAGTAACCAGACCCAAAGCTCCAAGCTCTTTTTTAAACATGAATAATTAGACCTTTTGACTGGAATCACCCATCTCTCTCCAGTGGGATTGGTTACCTGGTGTAGCTGGGGCAACCCACCTAACAATTTTAGTTTGTAAGAACATTTCCCTAACATTTCCATTAAGTAACAAAAAAAGTTAAAAATGTTATTTTTGAATGTTCAAGGAACGTTCAAAATATCTAGTTTTTTACACATTGTATTAACAGTATTGCTTGGTAATAATGTTATTCAAAAATATTTGAATTCTATAATGTTTTTAAATGTCCCACTAACAATTTAAGAATAACATTTTTTAAATATATATATATAATGTTAAAACAATCTACTAATGTTACTCAAAGAACGTTTTAAAAACTTTGAGAGAACATTTGGAGAACGTAACTAATGTTAACTGGGCAGCGGGAGAGCCATCATTACAAATGAATCCAATCTAGCTAATTGTCCACCTTTATAAGCCTTAGGCCACAATTGATTTTTCCAACCTCTGCTCAGCTCCTTCCTTCACTCTCAGTCAAATTCCAGGAGGCTTTTCGGCCCAGCTGTTGAGAAAGCAAGCCTAACTCTCCTCAGAGGGGGTGTAAAAGGAGCGAGAGAGTGCAAGAAGCAGACAAGAATATGCTCTCAGCCCTCATAAATCCCTGGAGTTGGAAAGCAGACCTTTGGAACATGTGCAAAGATCTCTAGTCCTTAGTCCAACAGTTTTAGGAGAACACACAGTACTCTGTTCTCATATAGTTTTTGGGTTATTAAACTGGCTTTAGTTACTGTTAGTACGTACTAGCTATATTAACCCCAACAAGTTTTTTGAACACTTAAGTCACTTTTACACAGTCTGAGTGTCATTGCATTTAATAACAAAACATAAAACCAAGTGACCTTTTATCAGAAATAACTGCACTTTTCTTAGCATTTTGTTAACTTTGTTAATTCACACCCTCAAGACCAAACAGGTGTCCTAGCAACACAGATGACCACAGATTAACTATGGGCATGTTCCACTAATATCTGGAAAACAAAAAGTTTTTAAAATGCTGTGTCTTAATTTTATATATCATGTATATTTTATCATTTAGAACCAAACAAACTGGTGTGCTTGTGGGTAATATGCTTGAAATCTGCAGTTTGTCTTTCCTTTCCAGCCACCTAGCTAAACATTGTTATCTAATGCAATGATGTTCATGCATTTTAAGTGTAGCCTAAGTGTCAAAGTATTTTTGGTATGTTGCTTATGGATTTGTACGACATACTGACTAAAAGCAGCAGAAAAATAAATGACTAAAACAAGGAAGAACAGAACATCTGTCAGTACAAATTTACAAGAGTAAACGACTTGGATTTGCAGTTTGAGAGATAGCTTTCTGGCCGTATAACTGGCTGCAGACAGGCCTGATGAAGGCATTGGCTCCCTTTTGTTTTTCCCTGCTTCTCAACCGTTTCTGTCTGTGCAACGTTGCTCAAGCGAACAGCATGAATTCAGCATGAAATGTGTACATATACTTGAGCTGACTCCTTAAAAATAGCTAGAATACAAAATCACTAAATGTGACGCAGTCTAATCGATTTAAAGCCAGTGCATCTCACGGCTACATGAAAGGTTGTGCTGATACAGAAAGTAGCTGTCACATCAAAGCGAGGTAGAATCTGCTCCACAGGAAGAGAAGAAAACAAAAGTCAGCAATCTGATCCTTGAAGCAGAAAATCACTTGTTTCCCCTCACAAGATTTAAAGATAGCCTTTTGCACGTGACTATGCTAACAAAATATACGTTTTTGTCTAGCCAGCAGCTAGTGCTAGTCTTCAATGTACAAATCCAACCTTAAATAATGTTTCTAAGACAAACCAGTCAGTATTAAACTAACTATAGTCCATAAGAATATGGCCTTTAATCAGCAATAATGTTAAAAACTTTTTAATCTACCCTTTTATGGCTTTAATATATTTGTTTGAATTTTGCAATGTTACAAACAAGACAAAACAGTGAAACAATTATTATGTTAATCACTTTTAGCAATTTAATTTTAAGTCATTAAGTCATTTTATTCAGTTATTTGATTGTTTGTGCTCTAAGTGCAATTTAAAAGCAGATTGTAATATGCTGTAGCAAGATAATGCTGTCTCTACCTACTGTGAAACAAAACATGCTTCCAAGAAGATATTCAATCATGGATATTAAAAAAGCATTAAATGCGCTCTCTGTATTGAGATTGTATGAAATGTTTTCAGCTGGGAAAGTTTACATTCATTTTTGTCAGACCGAAATTCCCATTCCATTTTATTCTATTAAAACTATGGTTATATCAGTCTCTACAGAAACACTGAAAGTGATTGTAATAGTTTTGTATGCTTTTTGTTTCTTCCTGTTGTAATATTTCTAACAAATTAAGCTGAACAACTATCCTAAAGTTCACTCATAATGTAAAGAATAACCATTAACATCAGTGTTTTATGAGTCTATGTACATAAGATAATAACAAATGATGAAAGTTGCGAAGCAAAGCTGTGATTTTAAAGCACTGTAGCTTGTACAGTGATATGTTTTTATCAATTTTATGGTACGTATAATATGTTCTGCATTTCTGCAGTTGTTGCTTTTTCTTTTTGTTCATGAGCATATGCTTTAATAAATATGTTTTGTACAGTTGTGAGGTGTAACCCATTCTTAAAAATACATACTACTCTGACAAACTAGAATCAACTCACAATTAAAGAATGAAACTGCGTCATGCTAGGTCATGCTTTCTTTTCTATAAGAAGGTCATGCTTTCTTTTCTATTGTGTACGTACGTGTGTGTTCACGGGTGATGTATGTTAGTGTAGCTGAACTCAGCTAGGCTAATGAGGGACATGAACGTCAGTAAAAGGTCTGTACACAGCTGAAACTCGGCACTACTGCTATATGCTGCTGAGAAGAGCTTAAATGGGTCACTGGTTGCCTCAGATATGAGTAGAGCACAATGAAGAACAATTTATGCTCCCAGGACAGAAGATAAAAATGAAACGTACTGTAGTACTTGTGTAACTTTCTTCAGACTTCAGTGTGTTGATACGCTGATAAATCTGTGGAGGAAGGTGAAACAGATGACAATAAAGCCCTAGACAGAAAAGTTACACTGAATGACAAATAACCATTCATCTACTTTATCATTTCAGTGCAATGATGTTGTGATGTGTATTTGTTGGTTTCATAACGTAAAAGGCCAAGAATCAATAAGAATTACATGAACTTACCTCTTAGGCCATTAACACCTAATTGAAATAGGTTTTTGCACACATAATTGGCTCTGATGCTGATAATGTAGTAACTGCATCAGTTTGCCGCTGTAGATAACCACAGGCTACATTCATCTGAACCCCGTCATGTTTCTAAATCCTGCCTTCACCTTCACCCTCATCTTTTATACGTTTGTGATATAATTCATCGTAATTCATCGTGATTAATAATTTACTCACAATATCCGCCGCTTCCTGTCAGACTCCCGCGCTGCGCGTCAGGTTAACGGTTTTCTCGCGAGGCGGGAACGCAGCCTGGCGCGCGCGCGTATTCAAAACCGATTTTTAATATAATGACGTTTATGTTTCTATATAATGACGTTTATATTTCTATATAATGACGTTTATATTTCTATATAATGACGTTTATGTTTCTATATAATGACGTTTATATTTCTATATAATGACGTTTATATTTTAATATAATATATATTTTAAAAAAAGTTAATATAATGACTTTATATTTTATATAATGACGTTATATTTTAATATAATAGTTTAATTTATATAATGACGTTTATATTTTAATATAATGACGTTTATATTTCTATATAATGACGTTTATATTTTAATATAATGACGTTTATATTTTAATATAATGACAGAGCAACAACGTACCGCTTTAACAAATGTAAAGTCTGCTTGTAAGCGTTAGTAAGTCTAGCAAAACCACATTCCTTGTAGCCTTGCTGTATTTTTGGTACTTTACATGGTTTTGAAGCAAAATGAAGTAAAAGATTAAGTAAAAAGCTTCCATACGTCGCTAAACTATAGGGTGTTTTTGAGAAAACCGATCAAATGCTCACAGGGTGAAATATTTTATTTTGGGTTGCTTTGTTTTTTATTACAAATTAAAAACTGAAAATACGTATTTTCATTCGATTTTTAGTTTAGAAGTTTTGAAAACGTACACCAAATAATGCAGAAAACATCACTAGTATTTATCTGCTGCGGATGCATTGCAGGAGTTGCCCAGAATGCATTCTGCACCGACGTCTACAACAAAGCCAGCGTGAAAGCACCATCAGATGAAATGCTCTCTGGCTTCTGTCCTCCTGAAGATGTTCAGCGGTCACTGAAGACACGACAAATGCCAAAGACAGAGTGTTTTATCTCTTTCACTCAGCCACACGGGAAGAAATACACATCTTTTGACCTTTTGAAGCAACCCACCACTGCACTTTGAAGAAAAATTGTATGGTGAGTTGAAAGACTCACCAGGTCCCTTTGTAAATCTGGTGTGTGTGGGGGGGTATGTGTGTTTTGTAGCGTTTAATGGTTTTTAATGGATTTAAGTGACTGTAACAGTGGAAATCCAACAATATAATGTCACAGGTTGTTCATAAACACAACAGAAACGTCTTTTGCATCTCCTGAAAATCAGACTGTCATCCAGTCTCGCATGCATGACATCAAAATGGACATTCTACCTGTTTTATTGAACATGATTTATTAATGCTTACCTTCGTATTTCAATATACATCAATATATAAAAAGTAATATAAAAAGTAATAACCCTTCTCACCTGAATCATCCTTCCTTTTCAGGTGACTTTATCTAGGCCATGCAGGCTATGGGTATTCAAAATCAAAGTTTCAAGATTTGGCTGGTTAGCTTGGTCCATTTAGCTTGGTCCATCACACTACTAATCAACTGCCTCATCAGCTTAAGGAAACTAAAAGAAAAACATCAAGTTCACACAAATGTCAGAGAAAAGATATTCAAAACACAAATTCAAAACAAAGAGGTAGATATGAAGGTACAAAATCACAAATCTTTTACACACATTTAGTATTTTACTACCAGCAGTACTAGCATACTACATAGCCAGGTTAATATAAGCATTGCATCACTACAGAGAGAAGGAAACCTTCACTAATCTTCATTTAAATCACATACTTCATCATCATCATCATCATTTATGCATCTGGCAGATGGTATCCAAAGCAACTTACAGTACATTCAACATACACATTTTATCAGTATGCATGTTCCCTAAGGATCAAACCCACAACCTTTGCACTGCTAACGCAATGCTCTGCCAACTGAGCTACAGGAACATTAGCCTAACATTTCAGTTAGCCTAATTTCCCAACATCTTCTGGCCTTTTTCCACAATTTTAGCAACAGTATCTAACACCTGAAGGTTAAATCTAACAACAGTTCTGTGAGGTTATATAAAGCTCTAGTGACCCACTTTCCATCTGCACTCCCCCATTTATCTCTACAAGCCATGAAAATGAGGCAGAAGTGGAGATGACAGTGTTGTGTGGAGGGAACTATGTGTTTGGCACTGACAGGAAGTGAGTGACCCTTGGACAGATGGAAGCCCAGCACGACTGGCAGAGAGTGTCGACCTACTCTAATGGCTCCTGCAGTCTAACTCTGCCATTATGGACCGTGACTCAAACAAAATAAAGCTATTTGTATTTTTTTACCAGGCAGAATTTGGGGGGCAAAGAGATGACTACATTTTTTAACAGATAGGCTGTTTTTATTTAATAAAAAAACAAATTTAACAATAACTGAGAAAATCTCCTTCATTACAATGCCACCAAAGCATAGTTATTTAGAATGCTGATATATAATATACATAATATAAATAAGAAGCAAGTGGTGAACAAACAGTTGAAATATTTATTTGTATTTTCGGCAAGTCTCCACTTGTTTTTTTTTCCAGTCAGAAGTTGTTGAGGTGGTCTTTGCTGCATGTGTTTTTTGTAAAAACAACTACATGTACAGTTCTTGGCCAGTAACAGGAAGTCTTAACCCTTCGGGTGCTTTCATGATACAATCACTTTCATAGAGGTGGATAACAATGAGAAAAAAATGGCATTGCGGTTGTCACGGAAACCAGCCAAAAGACCTGCTGTGTTTATAACATATGTCTGACTTGATTTGTGTGCGTGCATAGCAACAGTAGATCAAACTATTTTTTTATGTGACGCAGGAGTCAAATTATCCATTCTTGCGGCATGATATAAAATCAAATACTAAAGGAAAAATAATCCTCTTTTTCTTCTGTGTAACTTTCATGGGGTGAAAATAAAAACACTGTTTAGGATAATGCCGTCCAGCTTTCAGAAGGGCTCCCAGAATTGTGTCAGTGCATCAGTAAACCATTTTCTGGTGCAGCCCATTCCAACCAAGACTTTTCAAGAAAAATATCCACCACTATGACTTGAAAAGAAAATAATGGAGGGAACACAAGGTTATGTGTGTTGGCGGATATAAGTGCTTTCTTTGTCTCTCAGTGAGTGAAGGATAGTACTTATCGATGTGTACTCCATTCTGAACGCAGCTCCATAGTCCTTGGTAAGTCTGTGTTGCTATGGAAACCCCCCTTCCCCAAATGCAGCAGGCTGCTAGGAGCGAATAAGTGAGAGAGTTAACCAGAGTGAGGAAAGGCAAGCACTTCTGCAGTGAAAGGGGGAGGGCGGGCACACGAGACTGGCTCAAAAAATGCATGACTCCCCCACCAAACCTTATCGTTTGCATCAGTTTAGGGTGAATAGGGCCCATGGCTGCTTTACAGTCTCGGCACGTTGCTTCCAAACTTCAGACTGAATTCAATTATTTATCACCTCATCTGGCACCCAACACTCTTCAAGCATCACATAGCATGCCATGAAAAGCGTTATTGGTTAGTTTGGATGGATAAAGAAAACAAGGCAGACAGGTGGTACGAGTCCTCGTCTCAGTGGTTCCACTGTGATTACCGTCTCCGCCTCTGTGATTAAATCACTTCAGTTTCTATGACTCAAATAGAAATGAAATGCCATAAGATGTTGAGTGTGGGTGTTAGAACGACATCTACAGACAGCCACGGTGCTTCAAACTCATGCTTGATGTGAAAGCTCTTTATTATGCACACAACACTGCATTACCATCAGTTACTTATGCATATAGCTGCGTGGGCTTCCTTGTACCTTAACTCCATTCTGAGGTGTAACACATAACCTTAATTCACAGTGCATGTGTGTTAGGTTTTTATTATGACAATCAGCAGGTGCAAACGTTCCTTAAACACCTACTCATAAGTAGATCCCAGCAGTGATATTCTGTCTATATAAAATTACATCTGATCCCAGTGGACTCTGGGATGCTGAGTGTTACCTGCCTGTGCGCAGTGGGAGGGGACTGGGAACCGGATCTGTGTAGGGCGCTCATTAGAAAACTAGACCATACCTCAGTGCAGAACCAGTGATCAGGTCAGGGAGATCTGTCACCACCTAGCTGTGAACGTGAAACACTGCAGAACTGCAGCATAGAAATGACCATCAAGAATTTCATGAAGTAGAGTCTTCAGAAATCAAAATCAGTTAGTTAATATTCAGTGTTTCACAGAACCTTTGAATTCTTTCATGACAAGGTTCTTCATTCTCCTTTCACAGCTTATTGTCAAAGCATTTGTAAACATGACGATATATTTGCTAAAATGTGCATGACAGTCATTCACTTCTACATTTTTTCTTCTTTGCAAATTTTCTAGTCAATGTCAACGAAAGAAGAATCCAGAGGCTGTTTTGGATATTAAACTGGGCTCACTTGTTTCTTCATTCTTTTTTTTCTCTTTCTTCATCTTTTTCTTTTTCCTTCTCTCTCGACACGTCCTCCAAACAGTCTGATAACTGGATCTGATCAACCTCAACTTGCATCTGTTCTCACTTGATAGAAACATCTTCATTATCTTCTTCCTTGTTACGCCTGTCTTTCTTTCTCTTCTTTTTTCATCATTCTTCACTAACATCTGGATGCAGCCTGGTTCCTCTGGGTGGTGTAGGAGAAACCATGGTGACCTGCTCTTCAGCGTGAGCTGGAACAGAACTTCCAAAAGGCTGGAAACGTTGCTTGAGGCCGGGTGGGATGGATGGAGCAGGAGTAGTTGAGATGGAAACCAGGCTTTGGTTCTCACTGCAGTTTCCGTAACTCTCTGAGATGTTGAGCACATCAGTGAAGTTAGAAGCACAGAGGGAAGGGATTGGATTATTCCCATCAGCAATGAGCAAGTGAAGATCTGAGGGTGTCGTCCTGCTGCTCAGAACACTGTAGATCTGAGGTGTTGTGTCTCGTGACTGGACCATCCGAAGTCCTGATAGGGGAAATTTGAAGTCTGCAAAGCTGTGAGGGACACAAAACAATGATCAGCAACAACGAAACAGATCAACTACATTTTTAAATGTTCAGCTTTCTGGCAAAACCAAGATGTACAGATCATACAAAGTCTACATTTATACCCACACTTTTTGAGCTGTACAGTTTTATGACTTTCCAGTGTTTTGTGGGTATTGAATTAGTAATTTTACAGATCACTCTGTAGAGATATCTGGAGATATCTGGAGCAGATTTCCATCTGTATGCTAGGTATTAATTAGCAATGAATAATGAATACATTTGAACCCTGAGGACAAACAATTTGCGCACTACTAGTATCGGTTAACTATTGAGTAATAAATAATTACCTTGTATCATTTGCTGTTTTATGAATCTCACTGGTAGAGTAGTTAGTCTTAACCCACATCGAGTTTTACAGTATATAAGCACTCAAAAAGAGATATATGCAAAGGGCTTTATATTTTAAAGCAGAGCATAACTTGAAAACTATATGTTTTCTGTAGATAGATCAATGCATGTTAAGATTTAATCATTTCCATGAGTGTAAATCAAAGCGTTTACATTTCGTAATATTTCCAGGTTTTGATGACCGTGAGAAAGCTGTCAATAATTACTGTATTAGCAGATGAACACGGCATGTGATCCTGGCAGTTCAATAATACAAAGAAAGAGTCTTTCAAAGAAATTTGACCATTTTGGGTCGAAGTGGGCCAGAGTTTAATGAGCCAGAATTCATTTCGCTTTTCACTGTCCAGTGGCGCACTTCCTGCAGGATGGCACGAAAAGGGCACAAAATCTGCCAGATACTTCAAAACTGGGGAAATTATTAAACAGTTTGTTAGACATTATATTCATTTAGTGTGTTAACAGCTGCTCTGTCTCTGTTCAACATATCTGAGGACTTGGTGAAATCACATGCATTCATAAGACAGTGTTGTTAATGGTGTGGTGTGAGGACAGAGATGAATTTTACCCGGAAACGCTTTTACTGTAGCCAGAGCGCGGGTGTAATACCTCTGTGCGACAGCAGAGGGCGCTTTAAACGCTTGTCTGGGGACCTCTAAAATAGTTTGACAGGACATTTATGTACAGTATTATGTACAATAAAGTATTTATGTACAGTAACATAATTATGCACAGCACACCTTAAATACAAAATCGTTTTGTATTTGCCTTATCTAAAATAATTTGGCGGTTCATGAATAGTTTTGTGCTTTTTTTAATTGTTTTACTGTTAAAACTTGTTTTTAATGGCAGGCAAATTACCCTGCATGCTGCTGAGCCACAAAAAGTCAGCATGCATTAAATAAACTGTGTTTTTTGCTTTGTAATATACTTTTATAGATGACATATAAAGATTTGGTTGCAGATGGTGTGAAGTGGACAGTGAATTAATATGAGGTCTGTTTTGTTGGATGGCATGGGCTTGGTATTCTCTTACCTTGCTGCATTTATTTTCCTCTGTGGTGCAGAGCTCAGCTGATGCATTTTGTACCTGGAGATGCTCCTCATGAATGCCTCCTCCAGTGAGATTCATTGTACCACAACAATATCATATGCAACAGGTCAGTGAGCAGGTTGTAGAGGCCTCAATTCTGAGGGGTCAAGACTCAGATCTTGTAAATTGAGTTTGCATTTTATTATGCATGTTTAGGTCAGGCAGAACAGAATATGTTGTCCTTGTTTATTTTAGAGCACACATGATAATGAAGAAATCTTTATTATCTGTAAACAATGTAATGAGCCCAAACTTTTAGCTGTTCATTGGGGAAGACATTATTTTTGAAACCTGTTTATATGGGTTTTATGTTGTTGTTGTTTGTTTCTCACTCTTGTTATAGCATCCAAATTGTTTCTGTTTTGCCTAGACACAGTTTGACATTTAACTGCACACAGACATAGAATGCATAATGTACATCAAATTAAAATATAGTACTGTATCATTCCCATTCTCAGTGAAACTTAGTTATTAGATCTGTGTGGCAGATTCATAGAGTTATGCCTCGTGTGCTCTCATACTATACTGGTTAACTAACAGAGTTCATGGGATTGTGAATGTGTATAAACAGACTTCATGTAAACGATGAACACTAACATTGTGTTTTAAAGCACAAGCAGGTGAAGAGGTGCTGGCTCTGTTACATTACCTCCCAGGGGCCCTTGCACATTTTGAGCTGTTTCCTCATCTTTTGTGTTGCGATTACAAGAGGTTATTAACTAAGATGACAGGAACATGGGAAATTCAACCACATCCCGCTCTGCTTCTCCATCCTTCGAGACCCACAGCAGTCCAGTCAACTGAGGCCACGTCATTCCACTGACCCACGACATACTGGAAAATGCTGTGACATCAGCAGGAAACAGACAAACCTGGGAGAACTTTAGGGAATGAACACTTCTATTAACTGGGGAGTTGGTCAGAGATCTGTGTAATAAACATTATTTCGTTAAATATAATTATTTCAACGACTCATTACTTCTATGGAGTTTTGCAGTTTCAGCAGTGACACTGTTGTAGGTCACACTGAGTTCAGTCTAATGACCAAACACAACACAAGGTCACACAAGTGAACTGCAACACAAGTCCTGAATGACACTGTTATCTATTGTTCAAAGTGCAGTGAAACATATTTCCATTATAGTTCTCAGTCTTTCAAGCATGACAATGAATAGAACACATCTCTATAACACTCCGACGCTTAAATCAGTCAATAAAATGTACCTTTTGTTTCCCTGTAGGCCATTTTTCCCAAACTTCAAACATTAAATACAGTTAGATATTGTGTGTAAGGAAGAAGTGTTATTAAAGTGTATTAAACTACCATCACTAATGATTTAATTTAAGATTTATTTATTTAGGAAAGTTACAGATATGCGATTACAGTGTCCCAATGAGATCTTGGTTTATTGTTAGATAAGCACTAAATACAGTTCAAGTACTTCACCCTCTCAACAGTAAGTACAGTATATACAGTATGTTTAGGTCAGCAACAACATCCTGTATAGAGCTCAAGAACCATGTCTCATTCATCAGGAAGTTCATTATACATTTTGTGCCTGAACGTACAAAACAATACAAAGCAATCATGTACTATCCACATGATACACAACATCATTTTTATTCAAACAAATCACAATTTTAGATAATGAAGCATCTTCTTCCTACCCAGATAACAGGAAACATTCTCAGAACATTCTTTAAATGTTGTCTCAGTTATCAAACACATTTTTTCAGTAACATTAACATTAGTAACTTATATATATTATATTTATCAAAACTGACTTTACGTTACTCACATCCAGATCACGGGACAGGCGCACTGCACCAGCGCAGAGCCAAAGTGTCAGAGCATTGTGTTTCATTCAGGAGGAATGTGACCTCACACAGACAGACTGTGTGCTGTAATACACTGCTGAATGAGAAGCAGCGTGAAGACTTCAGTCAAACAGATGTTAACAGATAAAAGAATGCTGGGAAGAGTCTCTATATCTGTAAATACACATAAAGGCACTGGAAGTGTTTTACATAAGATTCTGACTTCTACACATGTCCTTTTCTCCCAATGTTTTCAACATATCTCCTGTTTTATTTGCAGTGTCTAATGCACATTAAACTGGACTGATAACTGTGACATTATTACTGGGGAATGCTTTCCCAAATGTGAAAGAATAACAAACTGGAATTAGTGTATTAAACAGCATACATAAATATTTTGAAGACAAAGTCTTGTGTTTAGAGATTATTCAGAAATATACCTGAGCACTTCTGCTGCTCTGTTAATCAGCCAACACACTTCACGAACATCTCGCTTCTTTACAGCGCGGTGGGAGTCAGACTGACTCATCTGGACATGAAGGGTCATGCTGACAAATCTGAGTTGCCTGTGATTGGTGGATTTTTTACTGAGCTGAATAACCTCATGTAGAGACTCTAAACGCCACTTCAGGTTATAAAACCTGCGTTGCTTTCCTGGTGTCTTCACCACACACGGCATGTTACCTTCTCTTTTATTGACATATTATGTTGTTTGTTTCTTTTAACAAGACCTGTTAAAGATAATGGCAGCTATCTAACAGAAAGATCAGTGCATCAGACAACAGAGGAAGGACTGACATCATTTTTTTATTTTGGCATAACAACGGTTTCATTACATTGCACTTTCTGGCCGTGACATTCAAGAATTACAGTTTGGTCGGCTGAACAACTGAAGAACAACTGAAGAAAAATGTAAACAACCTCAAAACTCACTGTTTGGACACACTTTACATTTTGGGCGTTTGTGGATTAAATGGACGAGAGACAGCTGAGAAAAACTTGTACCTCTGGAGCAGTACTGAAGGTTTTATACAGTGTGATAGGATAAGGTCCTGAATTCTGATATAAAAAAAGCCTTATGTGAGACTCCCCCATAAAACAGTCATTTGCAGGCAGTATTTCCTGTAAAATCTCAAATGACAAGACACCAATGGCAGGCATGATAACTCGTACATATTTAACATTCAGAAAGAGAATGAAATCTGACTTTTGCAGCTGTCGATTCATCCTCAAGTACAAGAGATGTCAGATTTTATTGGTGCTTCAGGATAAAACCTGAGGAACACACAGCTGCTGATGGAGCTTTCTTCAGAAAGTGCACCTTCACATAGTGGCCCAAAAACACATTTAGCAATGTGTGATTATGCATCAAATAAATATCAGAATATCTAACCATCTGGCATAAACCGACTTTTTAAACAAATAATTTACAAAAATATGTCTGTTAGGCTTTAAATGATAAAATAAGTATTTGGATACTGACTTACTTGGTTGTCAAACTAAACAGCACCTGTTAACAGTTATCATGATTAACAGATTAACATGATTAACTAAACCTGTGGTTACTGTGCTCAGGGGCTGGGGACACTTACATCCAGTAGAAGACTGGTTAAAGTAAAAATGTCAAATGAATTTCTTTTGAGAAAAGGTTTGACGTCATTTATTTGTTGCCAGTTGGTTTGATATTTTGTATATGTAATGCAATGAAATACATACAGTTTGAAATGTGTCTTAGATGCACAAACTCTTTTGGAGCTGCTGTATGTTAAGTCTGCATTTTATCTCACTTTTCAACACTGAGAATTGTCATTTGAAGGCACTCGTCTTTCAGCACTTCAATGTCTGTTTTGTAGCCGTTAGCTTTGACCTCACTGTAGAAGTCAGGTTGTTTCAATGCTAAGGGCGTTTCCACTGTGCTGGATGTCCCCACCAGTACATCTGTTTGACTTCGATGGAAGAGACCCAGGAGGGTGGCCAGAGCCCGGCCCACATCATGACGAGCCCCTTCATTGACGAAGCAGTACAGGATGGGGTCCGCCACGCAGTTGAGGCTGGTGAGCGCCAGAGTCACATGATACGCACCGAACAGATTCTCCTCAGCGCTGCAGTCACAGGGGTTGCTGAGGAACAACAGGCTACGCCACAGCAGGAGGACGTGGTAGGGCGCGAAGCAGAGGAGAACGATGAGGATCAAACTGAGGGCCAGCCTCTTGATTTTGGCCTTCTCTTGTCGCTCTGTGGAGACGTTGCCACGCACGGCCCTCAGGATGCCTCTGTACGCAGCCAGCATCACACTCCAAGGTGCCAGGAAGCCCAGAAAAGTGCGGTAAAGATTCATACCGGCCACCCAGTCCTGCATGGGGTACTTTTCAAAGCAGAAGGTATGGTTGAAGCGGTCCCTAAAAAGCTCATCATGGAAGAGAGGTGCGGAGTTAGCCACGATTTCTGTCACCCAGACAACGGTGCTGACCAGCAAGGCCGTTTTGACCCTCCGGACTTTCATGAATTTCAGCGGATGAGCGACGGCCAAGTAACGGTCCACAGAAATACAGCAAAGAAAGGCGATGCTGACATAAATGTTGGTGTAGAAGATGAAACCGAAGAGCTTGCAGGACACCTGGCCGTGGATCCAGTTATCATGATGCAAGAAATAGTCGATCCAGAGAGGCAGAGCAGCGATATACAAGATGTCAGCGACAGAGAGGTTCATCAGGTAGATGCCCAACTCGTTCTTCTGCTTCACCTGCATGTATGCGGCCCACAGGGCCATGCAGTTGGTGGGGAAGCCAAGAACGATGACAATGATATAAAGCGCTGGCTGAAAGAACTGGTCTACATGCGAGTCCACATTGCATGAGGCTGAGATGTTGCACATGGTCTCTTGCTTTCTCAGAGACTTATATAACCATCAAAACTGGCTGAGGTGTCTGTGGTCCCAACTCAAGCCATGTTTAAGAACAAACCTTCCTGTATCACATTGTGACAGTAACACTGTTGCCCACTTTGGTCTAGCATGGAGGCTGTGTTGGGTCGCATCTCTCCACCATATTTCATAGTTAGCCTGTCAACCATACATTCATGGTAACAAGAGCAAATGAAGAACAACAGCTGGAGAATGTGCCATTAATCCTCATAAAGTGATCGACAGAGTGTTTTCAGGTAGGGGTTACGACCTTTCAGCAGTTCTTCCCATCACTTTTCTCTGAAGGTTGCACAATGTTCAGTTGTCCAGCAAAATCCATCTGCAGAAAGAGGACAAAGAGTGATTACATGAGGGTTGTGTGGTTGCTTCATTTATAATTTGATGAATCACTGCAATATGTATTAATGCTCAAAGTTTTTAGGGCAATACTGTGGATTTGGTAAACTGTGATCTTTGCTCTGTGATACGATGTGAAAGTATGTTTGTCTCTTTCCACCTCTAACCTTGGTCATCCGCTCATTACAATCTTTGTTTGTTTGTAGTTTAACTGCATTATTATTTTATACATTTATTTTTATATGTATTTTTTACAGAGCTCCATCCTGGACTCCGTGGTTTGTATTTACTGAACTCGAACTGCAACTGGAAATGAGATGTTTTGATCCGATCATGTGTTTCTGCAGGTCTTTATATGTGGGAGGAATTTTTTGCTGGATAGATCAGACAGCTAACAGAATATGTGCTTGGAGATTTAATAAACACAGAGCATTATGAACAGGAAATCTTTGCGTGTCTCCTTTAAAACATGTTCAAACAGAAAATATAGAAAAACTATAATATGGCACTATTGGCCCCTTTTGTTATCTTTGTATATGGGTCTGACACATTGTTAATAAATAATACTGATAATATAAATATATCGAGCTCTTTCCACATACACATTCATTTAACATATTGTGCTGTTATTGTATCACAGCGACACAGCAGAGCTGCAGTGCCTGGAGCAAAACCAAGTTTGCTGTTTGCTTATGACTGTTTATAGATTCTCTGAGACACATAAGAGATGAGAAATGAGAGAGACGCTTATCGGAAGGCAGTAAACAGGACGTGTGTAACCCTGAATATTCATACGTGACAACATAATCACTGATAATCAAAGATGATGGAAGTTTCCTGCAGACCGCACAAAACCTATTAAACAATTAAAATCGCACAATTCCAGAATTCTGTAAAATGTAACGTATTCTTTTGTTTTATTGTTTGTTAGTCTTATAGTAGCTGTATCTAATTTTATCTGTTTAAGTCATTGAAACTTCAAAGGAAACAGATGAACAATGTGAAGAAATGCCTGAATGTGATTCAACACTCGGGGGAAAATGAGCAACAAACTCAAATCCTGAAAGATGAGTCTCCTCTGGTTTTGCTCTGAATCAGTATTCCACTGGATTTCAGCAGATAATGATTTACATTTCCAACTAAACCTAACAATCATGTTTTCTGTGAGCGATCATGTTTCAGTCCAGAGTAAGAAGGGTTAAAGGTCAACACAAAGACCCCTCAGCATTAATAATCATAAAAATAAACCAACACATGCATGTGTTTACAAATTCACTTTTATGTTCGTTTCAGCCTTAGCAACACAGCTGGGCCATTGCATCTGTATTTCTGTTTGGTAATAAAACCAAACATCACATCTAATACACTGACACAGTGACACGGCTCTTTCCTACTGTGTCACTATTTTGAAGACATTGTTGATGAGATGAATGCTTTTCCAGGCAGTAGGAAACAGGAGATAACAGCAGTGGTCCACTGACCTGCCTGAGGCCCGTGATGGGGCCTCACAATCGCTGCCCTAATCTAATCTGTCCTTCTGCTCCAGTATCAGTATGTCATTGTGATAGATAACAATGTGTCCTTTAATACAGACTAATGGAACGCATGCTAAATAGAATTCCAGATGATGGAATGTCAAGATGTCAATCCAGCTTCATTTTCGTTTGGGGTAGGAGATTAAAAAAGTGAAGGGCTGTGACCACACAAAACATCTCACATCAAACAATGTAGTTTGTGTGTATTTTCAACCACGTGATAACATCAGTTTGCTCAAAAGCAGCAGATCCATTAATAAATGTTTAAACAAACATATCTGGGCCTCTCTGTGGTAACATAATACAGTGCAATAAAGTTCTCTGACTGCCATTACATCTTCTGTAGGGAGGTGGAGATTAAGACAAAGCCTTCAGATGAGAAATGAGGTAATGAATGATCAGAGTACACAGATATCATCACACACGTCAAAATGAACAAGATGAAGCACAAAGAGTTCATAATGAGAACTAATCTAGTCAGATGAAAAGCAAACAGTGAGATCCAACAGTTTAACAGCACACTGAAAATCTGGCATTCAAAATATAAGGTCAACCTGGAAAAGAGGAATTAATGAAATATGAACTTATCTAAAATGAACCAAAAATATTTTAAATTTAACCGCTTTGAAAAATAACCGCTTTGTATTTGTACAAAATGTTTCCTTGCCTCCAACAGGGAATAAAAGACAACATGGATCACAGAGCTGATCTGATCTTGAGTCCATACTGTCATTAAAGCAGAAGAGGGACAAACCAAACAGAGCTTTAAACATTAACTTCTCCCTGAAAATGCCCAAATAAAAATGCATTGATAGAAAAAGATTTTCACTAGAAACTTCAACTAGAAACTCTTTTTTACCGTAATAGTCAGATTGCTGCACTCAGTGTCTTTGTCCAACGCTAAACAAAACGTCTAGAATGCAGGTCAAGTCCTGTTGTTACCTGCTCTGGTTACCTGCACTGGTTACCTGCACTGGTTAACTGCTCTGGTTAACTGCTGTTTCTAGAATGTCTGTTTCTTTTTCCCTGCTGGTTTCCAAACAACTTCATTTTTAACCCTGATACAAGTTCTGTTTAACTCAGCCTCAGTTATTTGCATATCTGCGATCAGTCATCTAAAAAAATTATCAACTCATTTCCATAAGTAATGTATAAATAAATCATATGCGTAATAACAAATGTAAGTTTTGATTGTATATGATAAATCATGCACTAAAGTACAGAGAGTAGCTATTCAGTCATTAAACTATATTTACTACTATTTAAACTATAAAAATGAAGCATTTTATTCAGAAATTATGCAAATATGCTTTTGCACCTGCTATCTACATGATATACTTCCTGTTACACTCACAATGAAACTACAAAGGCACGTGATGGAACAGAGAAGACTCTCTCTACTGCTCTGCCATTGTACAATTGTTGTGATATGCAAACCTGAGTTAAAAATACATTCTTGAAACAATCCTACATACATTCCTAATATCAGACAGACGTGTTGCTGACCGCGACATTTTAGTGCAAAAAACACAATCACACAAACACAAATGTAGTTATAGACTTACAGCATTCTGTGTCCGCAATAGCCAAAAGCAAGAAAGAGCTGCTGAAAGTCACAAGAGCTGAATATGATGGTGATTTTCTTTGAAGCCTGGCTTCTGCAAGCGTCACATGTTGGTTTAAGTGTGATGGTAGTGCGGCGCAGCAGAGCCACAGCTAAACTGTTTTTTACTGCCAGGATGCAGCTGGCTGTTCAAACAGCAGAAACTTTTATCATGAGAACATCGGCAACGGAAAGGAAACTCATTCGATTGGCTTCAAACTGCTCAGGATGATGAATAAGCAGGTAGCTAAGCAGGACACCACCCAGCTCACAATTTTAGGTTGTAAGAATGTTTCCCTAACATTTACATTAAGCTACAAAAATGTTAAAAATATTATTCTGAAAATTGAAAATTGAAAGTTCAAAATGTCCAGTTTTTTAGATGCTGTATTAACGTTACTGTTTGGATATAAGAACATTTTTTAAACATTTTTAATTTGTAATATTTTTGAAACATTCCCCTAACAACTTAATAACTTTTTGGACATAATATATCATTATATTACACTATACACTGTTTTACTTTTAGAGTTCATTAGCCAATGTTCTCAGAACATTCCCTGTCAGACTGTCAGAAATATTACAGCCCCAGAAAAGTGGTTTATACAACTAGAGTACTTCAGAATGAGTCCTCTGAAGTCACACGACAGCTTTGTGTGAGGAGGACGAATTTTCATAACATTTCAGTGATTCAGTCAATCAAAAACTTCACAAATGTATAAAAATGGTATAAAATATAATAAATATAGCACGAGGTGCACTGGCTACTTGTTCGGTTACTTTTTGTTCTTTTCACAGACCCTGCATGAAAAATATTCTAAACTATATATTGCTTTTGTGTTACACAGAAGAAACTTGTATGATTTTAACAAAATGAGGAAAAAATGACAGGTTTAATTTTTGGTGAAGCGTACCTTTAGACTGGGCTTAGATTTGCCAGGTTGTCAGAGTCTGTTGTTAAATAAAGCCATGCTTAACAAAACCTGACTTTATCCTTTCAGCCATTTATTTGTTCTGACCAAACCACAAACAGATAAGCGTTTCTGAGAGCGTCTTTACGGGGAATGATCCATTATATCCGCACACTCTGTGCTCATAGCAGACTGAACATGGCAGGTAAGCTGTCTGTAAGAGTTCACAATGAGAACTAATCTAGTCAGATGAAAAGCAAACAGTGAGATCCAGAACAGTTTAACAGCACACTGAAAATCTGGCATTCAAAATATAAGGTCAACCTGGAAAAGAGGAATTAATGAAATGTGAAATAAACAAAAAATATTTAAGATTCTGCAAAAAACAAATGAGAAAAATAACCGCTTTGTATTTGTACAAAACATTATTTCCTTGCCTCCAATAGGGAATAAAAGACAACATGGATCACAGAGCTGATCTGAGCTTGAGTCCATACTGTCATTAAAGCAGAAGAGGGACAAACCAAACTCCAAACAAAACATCCAGAATGCAGGTCAAGTCCTGTTGTTAACTGCAGTGGTTACCTGCAATGGTTAACATTATATCCACACACTCTGTGCTCATAGCAGACTGACCATGGCAGGTAAGCTGTCTGTGTCTCCTGGTACTGATTCAGGGAAGGTATTTTTTGGCCTAACTGTGTTTTCTGCTCTAGCAGAGAGGCGGCTGTGTGTCTCTCGAGAGACCAGGCAGGCATCCGAATTAATGACTTCAATTAAACCCCAGCTAGGATTAATTTGCCTTAAACTGGTCACAAATGCTGATCACCTTTTCCCTGAAGATATCAACACGACTGTTTGTTTTCTGCAGACAGATACAATGTCTTGTAGAAGAGGCAGCTAACACTTCATCTTGGTTGCAGTTTCTGTCTGTGAGCTTCATGATGTTTTGTTTTTTAACACTGCTGGAGAAAACATCTCCACATCTCATCTGATGCTTCTGCTCCACTTCTGCTCTGTTTCATCCACGATTGTTCTGACAGGTTGTAATTATGTACAATTACTGTCACCTGTGTTTTCAGGGATGTTTACACTAATGCAGACGCACTGAGAAACCTCAGAGAAGAGAGGAAGGATTTTAATGGGAAACTGAAGTCGCCTAATAGTTTTATAGGACATGGATATATGGTAAGGAGTTGAAGAGCATTATGAAGACAGAGAAACGTCAATAATTATTAATATGGATGAGAAAACAAGCATCAAGAGACCACCATTCCTGTAAGTATTTTAATGAAGTCCAGAACTGATAAATGTTTATAGTCTGTGTGACTCAAACACAGAGGCTCATTTCTTATGTAATTCAGAGGTTAAGATGTTTCATTCTGGTTTTCTGTGAATGTTTATATTTGCTTGTGTGTGTATGTGTGTGTGTGTGTGTATGTGTGTGTGTGTGTGTGTGTGTGTGTGTGTGTGTGTGTGTGTGTGTGTGTGTGTGTTGGGGGGTGTGTGTGGAGGGGGTTTGTAAGTGTGCCTGCATAAAAAATATAGAAATCAGGAAATCAGTGTTTTTTCTTCCCTTATATAAATATTAAGTTCCAACAGATGCAGTGCTTCAAATGCGTTAAAATGCTTTGTAGACATGCACATAGTTAAACAGGTATACAGGCCAGCCCATTTACTTCAGGGTATAAAGTTACTACATGTTTACTGTATGTTGTGCAGCATGATTTCAAGAAGATGCTACATGCAGGAAAACATCTGAGAAAAGCGTTACGCTACTGTCACACTCCCAAGAAAAAGTGGACATTCTGAACGATTCCTGTAGTTTCTATAACATGACCAATCTCCTATCCCAATGAAAGCTTGAAAATGCTCCAGTCAAACTGTTCACTATGACCGGATCCCATTTTCCTGTTTCATTCTTGCAGGTCAATACAACCGCAAGCGTCCACACCAGCAGCTTCACTAAAAGCTGCTGCTTTTGTCCAGAGGATCACACGAGGCGACAGCCCACAGCCAGCACAGAATGGCTTGAGTTACACCATTGAGAGCGGAGAGCAACAAACAGCAGAGTGCTTTATCAAAAGCCCACAGAGTTGCTGGTGTGGTCACTTTTTACACACCCCGTTTGACACGGTGGGGAAGTTGACACCGTCCTACAGATCCAACATTCAAAAATTCAGCCGTGTTAAGTGTGATCCACTTGAGCCTTTGGAATCAGAAAAGTGAGACAGACGTGTCTGATGATATAATATCGCATATTACTTCTGATGTACTGTAGAAGGTTGTGCATGAGATCTGACTGCCCAATACAAACCAATATGCTTAACATACTTTAAACTGGCAACACATACAGACTCTTAAAATTTATTGTAGCTTTAAACTAATTATTCAACTAATTTATTGTAGCTGGAGGACAGAACAATGACCACATGCAAGAGAATCCAATGCCAACAGGTTTCTTCTACCTCTGAACCTCTTTTGTAATAAATGTAATTTGTAATAAATTTTATTTTCCTTCACACAATCTGGTGCTTAAACCAGACATGAGCTTCACAGAACACCCTCATCAGCCCGGCGGGTGACACTGGACGAGACCTCTCATTGTGTGACACCCGATTACTCTCCTCTACTTGTCACGCTTTTAATGTTAGTTCTTATCACGCATCCCCACAAGGGCAATTACTGTGTGCCCCAGAGGACTGATTAAATGGCCGTTTGTTTCCAAACACAACCAACAGAAAGAAACCATATCAGACTAAAGCACAAGAAACATTCCAGAAAATCATTTCTCATGCCATTTATCATGCCCTCTTAAAAAATCATTTATGAAACTGAACATTAGCCCATAAATTACCCTCAAGACCATCATGGTGTATATGGTTTTATCAACAAAATGATGATAAAAAACAACATCATGGCTCTTAGCAGATTGAATATTTGATCATTCACAGCCAAAATGACAGTGTGCGTGTATACAGACACAAACAGAAAAGCTATACAAAGCAGTGCGTACGTTCTCGACAAATTCTGGGTGAAACTTCTTGTCCACAAAACAAGAGCTGCGTTAACACTGCAGACGTGAGCTCAACAGAGAGATGAAGTTAAAGAAACGGCATGCACGTTCATGAAAAAGTTCAGCTGATAAAAGCTTTAACATGCTGGTTAATGTGATGTGAGGACAGCAGCGCTGTACAGCATCTGAAGTGATGTGGAGATCAAGTTCAAATCTGCTCTAAATTCTGCAAAGAAAAGGAAATACTGCACAAAACAAGCTGTTTGGTTACACTGTTTATCAATACTGAACAACACGGTAATGTCACTGGAAAGCGAGTCTTTTAAAGCTTAAATCATTGAAGAAGAGACAGAAAAGATGCAACTCACGTTATTGTGTCACAAGTCACACTGAATCCCTCTGTGTGCCCAATGACAGACAGTCTGCAGCCCCAAAATCTTCCTGTTTCCAAACAGCAGATCCAGCACTGAATCTGCAGCAGATCCTCCAGATCAAACCTCGCCGGCGACAGCCTGACGCGCCGCCCGCACCAGAGTGACGCGCCGCCCGCGCCGCCCCAACAGGAAGAGACCCCAGTGTCGTTTCATTAATATGCATCCCTCACATTGCAGTATGCTGCTCATATGCAGATTTAAATGCATGCATATGTGTGTGTGTTATAGATTATATACTATACTATATATTCTGTTATGATATGCCCTGTACTCATCTGTTTCAGATGCTTTTGTTGATCAGACCGTGCACAATATATATAAAATATGAGTCCATTATAACTCATGTTATCTGCGACTGTTTGATGAGCAAACAATAAATGCGTCACTCAGGATGTCTGATCCACATCAGCCCTAATTAAGTCACTTCCTGTAAGAGAAGCTGAAGATTTTCATCACACTGACCACAGAACAGTTCTGGGTCACACTCACCCATCTCTGGTCGTATAATGCTGATAACTGTTTCATGCACATTTTATTCAGACTAATAATAATTAAAACTGCATTAAAAACACATCGCCTCTCTGTCACCATCTCTGTTTGAAACGTAAAACTGCAGGTTATTTTAAAGCTGTACATTAACATTACATTAACATTACTGAAATTAAACCACACTGACATTTCCTGGGAAATCACAGTCTTACTGTTGTGAATAGGGGTAAGATAAAGAGTTTGTGTTAAACACTGATCTGTATGTACTTGCTCATTAACAGGGATGGAGTGCATGTTTAATTTCTTCTGTATGCTCGTGAGCAGAGATTTAGCTTTAGTCTGGAGATTGTTGCATCTGGTCAGTCACTACATCTGTCTTCTATAATTCACAGTCACAACAGGTCACATAACTGAGGAGCGGCTGTGACAAACAGAGTGTGTGTTAAACAGCCTGTACAATCTGATAAGAGCAACACAATCAGCATTTGGCAGCTTAGAAAAGAATATGGATCAGTATCAGATCAGTAAGAGATTCATTCATCTGAAGAATAAAAACTATGTGAATAAAAATAAAAAGTTGCTGTTTGTTCAGTTGTTGTTTACCTTGAAACAGATGGCTGTGCCCTGAAAGTTTTCTGTGTGTTCATTCTTTACATTCTCTATGTTAATTCTTTACATTCCCTGATGCCTATAGTGCTATAATGGTGAGCTTGTTCACAAACACAATAACAAACCGCTTCTAAGAATACTCCTCCATCTTTTATTGACCCTGAAATTTGTCTTATTGATTATACAACATTTTTGTTGTATAACTGCTTTTGGCTGACTGTTACTAAAGCATGCAGTATATTGCTACAGTTAAAGTTTTAAAGTGTGTGTGAGGAGTGTGTGAAATCCATTAAGCAGTTTTCACCCAATATATGATTATGTCCGATACTGTATATCAGTGATACAGTCCGAGAGATGGGACACAGTTACTGTTTAACATCAGTCAGCACCAATAATCTGTCCAAGAACATGCTGTGGTTTCAGTTCCATCATGCCACTATCAGCCCCCAGTGGCAGAATCATCCATGAATTATCTGTGCTGGGTCATGGTAAACGTGAGCACACAGTATAACACGGATGTGTGTGCCATAAGTTTCAGATGCAGAAGTGACATGATCTTTAAATCAGTTAGACAGTAACTGATGCATCAGCAACTCTCACACACAAAGTCCCGTTTATAAATCTGTTTCACTGGGAATATCATGCAGGAAGTGGGTACTCACATCTGTGAAGTGGTCAGAAATCATTACACACTTCTTGTAGAGTGTTTAGGAACAACAGGGACAAATTCACCCCATCACTTACCCCCCAGGGGTTGAGTTACAGTCCCAGAAGACAGCTTGTTTATTTTCTGTTCTGTCGCAAGGAGACAACTGAAAACTGTGGCTTCAGAACGAGACAAGGATGGGATGTCGGGTCACACTGGAGTCTGACTGTCTGATGCTCTTATTATGTAGATACTGTATCTATTTCATAACAGCATGCAACAGAACAGAAGCAGAAATAGGACCCTATAAATAGGACCTTCTATAAATGTAATATATTATGTAGGCATAATATTTGGTATCCTTTTACTCTAATACAGATTCAGAATGGAAAAAACGGTTATTTAAAAAGGTGGACAAATGGATGGCGGATAGGCAGACAGACAGATACAGTAGATGAAAATGAAGAGAATAAACACTGAATACTGTGATGCCTCAGTAGCTGGACAGTCAAAAAAATTGGAATAAACATCACCACAGCTCACACAGTGAAAAATCAGGGTAAAATCGCTGTGACTTCCAGATGGAGGAAGTCTATTTGATTTCTCTGTGTGAATGTTTAATGCAAGCTCAGAAAAAAGGAACATACATGTGTGAGAAAGCGGAAACTGTGTTGTTTAGATAACCCAAATCAAGAAGTCTACTTTTTTATGTCAACACTTTGCCTCAGGCAGGACTGACCTTTTTTTTTTTTTTAGAATAAAACAGTAAGAAAAAGATATGTTCTGGTATGTTCTGGTTAATATCTTTGTTTTGCTAAACCCACAATTACCATTTTTAAAACAGATTTTTTGGAAAGATGTCTCCACTCTGCATGACTTAAAAGCAGCTCTATTTTGAACAGTTTTAGCTGTAATCTTGGTCTGAAAACACTCAACTCGGCTGCTTGTCACAGCTGTAGAGAGCACTTCATCCGGCGAATGTTTCTCAAGAAGTGTTTGCTTGAAAAGAAGAAGAAGGGGGGTTCATTTCTGTAAGATATTATTCCCTCCCTCATTCATGAGCCTGAGAGCTGTAGATGTGTGTGCCCACACAAGAGGGTTTTAAAAGGGTTTCAATATCTGCTGTGCTGTTGCTGAGCAACCGATTACCCAAGATTTTCACTTCCTCTTTGAAGACTTTGTTTGCTATTAACATATATAACATATAGAACTGAATGAGAACGTAATGTGTGATGTCAGAAAAAAGAGATTTCAGTGGACATCAGAGAATCAGATTACTGCTAATGCTCGATAAATGCTTAAACATCAGGACAGGTTTTCTCAGTGTAAACTGATGCCAGACCTCACTCTGCTGTGGTCAGCGTAACCGCACAGAGAGGTGCTGGTGTTTACAATAATCTGACACATCTTCCCCTCAAACGACATGATCAGAGAAAAAAGAAGAACGGAAGGGTTTGTGTTCTGTTACTTAATGAGACGTGATGAAATGATTTTTCTGCAGTTGGCAGAGATTTGTGCAACAGTTAGGACATAGGGTTAGTCTCAGAGCTGCTTTGGAACAACGTGCCTGTGAAAAGAGTACGGCAAGAGAGCATGTACAAAGACACAGTTGTGAAAAAGCACAACTGAGAACGAACAGCTTTAATTGACTTAATAACTAGTATTGAATAACACTTAAAGTCAAAACAGGGTCGTCTAGACACAATGTTCAGGCCTGGATGTCAATATTCTGACGCTGTAAATGTCGCAGGTGGTTGTTTACGCTGTTGAGTCTTATCTGATGACCTTTCTGGCTGTCTCCACACAAATGTTGGCTGTAAATACAGTACATACTCCTAAATATGATAGAAGCACAATGACTGAAGAAATACCCTTTTTTTCACTTTGGCTTTAGTGTTCATTTTAGTTTCTGGTAATAGGTTACAGCAGATGTCATGGTTTTAGAGTTGCTAAAACAAAAATGAGAGGTCAAAACATAATATACGTAAAAATATCAAAATGGGGAGAAAACACAAAGCTATGTGAGAAATTTCCTTTAAAAAATAAACTTAAGCACAGTTTAAGTTCACCCCCGATATGCACCAAAAGCAAAGTGCTTTATCATTCATCTTAAATGCACAAAATAATTATGTACTTCCAATATTAAAACTCATCCACATCTTAACTGCATTATATATATTTATATACACTTCAGCAACACAAATACCAGTTAAAAGTCCTTACACAGGCTTAAATAATGTCCACAGCCGATAACATGCGTGTTCTCCTTTAGCAGAGGCGTATTGTTGGAAAGTGCACCATTCACTTCAGATCACAGATGGCCAATGAGCACTGAAACAAACTCATCCTCCAGCTCTCAGACCATCACAGGAGACACAACTGACCCCACACCAGCCCTTCATGGACAACCTGATTACAGTACCTGCAAACAGGACAGTAGAGAAGGAAATCAGGTACAGCAGTGCTGCCATCCAGCGGAAAGAGATGTGCATTGCATGATAATGAAGACTGATCAGGAAACAGTCTCACAGGGTTTCATCTGACTGGGGTTCAGCACAACACATCACTTTGCTATTATAGCTGTCACCTGTAGTTCATACTGTGACGTCAGCAACATGAACCGAATATTATTTATTAATATATAATGTCATTTATTAATATATAATGTTATTTATTAATATGTAATATTATTTATTAATAACAAAGCTTGTGTTGGTCATTTGGGTTCCAGCTAAATTGTCTTTGCGAAGCTCGTTTGAGTAATATTGGGTTATCTCGGACGTGTGGCTGACCCAGTCGGGCGTGAGCGCGTGCACGCTGGTGCTGCGCGCGCGCTCACAGACTGCGCGTGCCGGACGCGGGGACGCGCGGCTTCACTCTCACTGTGGAGCATGAGCGCGTCACAATGGCTGATTTAACACAACTTTTCCCATTTATTCAAGAAATTAATAAATGTTTGAGTTTATCTCAACCAAAGGGACTCCAATAACTGGCAGGAAATCACTGTGGTTATCAGACGACATGTTTGAGAGAGAGGTAAGACGATAAATGTGTTTAATGCAGTTTGTTATCTCTAATAACTACATGAAGTGATTGTAGTCATACACGATTGTGATAAAATGATGATGAAACTGATGAAAATGAATGACTTCAGCACTGACATTCACCGTATACTAACAGCGAATTACTTTCGGTCTAATTCTGCATTTTGATATTCATAAATTATTATTAATCCAATAATAACTTCCATTATTGCCGACCCTTTGTACAAGTTTCTTTGTTTATTCACTAAAAGTCACCCAGTTTCACTGTGTTTTTAATTGTTGTACATTTGTACATTATTCATGACATGTAACGCTGGTGTATTATTTTTACAGCTTTCGCGCATGCGCACCGTGCTGTTATTATTAGATATTAGAGCTCATTTTATAGGGCATACAAAACTGCATCCCAGTCATCAGTGAATACGATTGTGTATGTTCATATGGATGCTCTCTGACAGACTAAAATAAAAAACAAATAAAGTACAAATCAAATCAAGTGAAGTAACATCCAGCAAAGAAGTAAAAATGAAGGTTTCCCTAACATTGTCTTTAAGTAACATGAACGTTTAAAATGTTTTTAACTCAAGATTAACATTTTTAATCCTGTAACATTTTTAAAACGTTCCACTAACTGCTTAAAATGATATATAACGATGTAAACAACGTTCTGTTAACGTTACTGCAAGAACTTTTTAATAACATTAAGAGAGCTTTAAGAGAACATTAGCTAACGTTCTGAAAACATTCCATGTTCGCTGGGATATTTGCTTACAGGGATGTGAAATATTTGAGGCAAGACATGACTGGACAAATGAGGAGGACCCGCTCTATATATAACTGGGATTAGACTGGACCGTATCTGGATGGCAGGGGCTCACAGAGGTGTTGCACTTTCACAGATATAAATAAACTGCTGTGTATGATAAAACATCCTGTCCTTCTGACTTTAAAACACTTTGGAGCTGCTTCTGGGAAAACTAAGCTACAGGCTTGTGATCTTCATCCCAGAATGCTGAACACACTTTCAACAGAGATATAAACTGTGTTATCTACTGCAAAGTGAGAAAAGATCTGCTCAGTCTGTTATTCCAGAGTTTCATGGATCTATAAACATACTCTACATTCCAGTTCTCTGATCTGAGATCAGTTACACATCAGACACACTTCTGAACTTTATGTGATTTATGGGATTTATGTGAAGTGTATTTGGCTTTTAGAAACGAACAATAATGCATCTAAATGTTGTTTCGAATGTTCAAGGAACGTTCAGAATGTCAGTTTTTTAGATGTTGTGTTAACATTAAAAAACCTGCCAACTAGAAAAACAACATCTAATTCTTTAGTCAGCCTTATTTTTATTGGAACATGTACTTTTGCACTTTAACGTAATCCTATTAGGTGATGGGTGGATTGTAAACAAGTTTGGTTTGCTGTCGCATAAAAATTAAAACTTCACACACTTGACCTGCGGTATGACGAACAATTACTGAAGTGAGAAATGAGGGAAAACCACCTTCCGTCATCGACCGAGCTGAGATTTAACACGTGTTTGAGCTCATTCTGAATGCATTGAGTGCAGAAAGAGCTCAGGTTACAGAGATCTGCTGAGGAAACAGAAGATTGTCCATTATTCAGGCTGAGAGTAATGCATTTTTAAATGCTTAAATTGTTGTGTAATGCAGTTTATTGTAGAGAACTTAATAAGGTAAATGTGAAGTATAGACAAAAACAGCTTCCCAACTAACAATTTTAGGTAAAAATATTTCCCCAATGTCTCCATTAAGGAATGTTCAAATGTCCTGTTTTTAGATGTTTTTAGTTGTTTTAACGTTTCTGCTTGCACTGTAAAAAAATCTTTGCTGCCTTAAATTTTTTAGTTTAAACAACTTGGCTATACAAGTCATTTCAACTTAACATTTGAAATTGTGACTGGTATCATTTATAAAATTTGAATTTCTTAAGATTTCTTAAAAGTTACAGCAACTCAAGACCAGTCGAGATTACAAAGAGTAAGTTGAAGTGACTTGTGCAGCCAAGTTGATTAAACTTAAAAATTTAAGGCAGCAAAGTTTTTTTACAGTGTGGTTATAAGAACATTACACATTATATTAGCAAACCTTTTTTAATACTGTTAAAGTGCTCCAGTAACAACTTAAGAATAATGTTTATAATGTTAAAAACATATAATGTTTAAAAAGTTCTACTAACTGTTAAGAACATTTTTGATAACTCTGAGAGAACTTAGAGAATATTATATTAATATGTTCTGAGAGCACTCTCTGTTAGTTTGGTTATAGCGTGCAGCTATCATGTCAGATCTGATCTGTCAGATCTTCTCATGGTTTATTCTGGTTTGGTTCTGAAGGACGCAGGTGGACGGGCTGCTCTGCTCATTAAGATGCCGGGCCCACTGCCCCGGTACCTGTCTCAGTGATGAAGAGCGCTCTTACCATCTTAATCTTCGCTCTATCTGTCATGTGCAGAGCTGAGGTACATTGTGTGTTTTCATGAAGTGTGCACAATAAAACCAGTCTTACAAGTGAGTGGGAAAGTAAATAGGGCCAGTTATGATTTCATCTTTGACTTATGGATAGTTGCAGCCTCAGAACATGATGTTACAGAGTGTGAGGGGTAAGACAGTGAAGGACACTGTGCAGGAATGGAACAGGTATCGAAACGAGTGTCTGAAGAAGATAAACACACAACCCACCCCATCAGGTAAATATCAACTCACTCCATCTGTGTGTGTGTGTTTCTATACCAAAAGAGCTGCTTATAATATGCTACAGTACTCTGTAAAAATTGTGCTGCCTTAAAATTTGAAGTTTAATCAACTTGGCTATACAAGTAATTTCAACCTAATATTTGAAATCCTGACTGGTATAACTTAAAAAATAGGTTAAGCAATTTTTCAACCATTTCTTATCAGTTACATCAACTCCACACCAGTCAGGATTACAAAGTTGAAATGACTTGTGCAACCAAATTGATTAAACTTCAAATTTTAAGGCAGCAACGTTTTTTTTTACGTTTTTTTATATATAAAGGGAGATAAACACACAATGTATGTTTCATTGTTCATTTTAAATGTTTGTCATTGTTCTTAGAATAATTAAATATGTATGCTTGCATAAACACCTTAATAAGATATAAGATACAATATACAAGATACAATGAATCAATGACATCATCAAATAGATGTTTTGGATGTCTTCATTATTATTATTCATCATTCAATATTATTTTCTACTATTATTTCAGTTTTCTATGTACATGCTCTCTGTTCTCTCCAGGTCTGTTCTGCAAACCCATGTTTGACATGTACGCTTGTTGGACAAACGGACATCCCAACACAACTGTTAAAGTACCCTGCCCCTGGTATCTGCCCTGGCACCACCAAGGTACAGCTGTCATGTATAATACAACAATATGTTCTATGAATCTACAGTGTCCTTTGGTATACAGTGTTGTATTACATTTTATTTATGCTCTATTGGTCACTTATTGCTTAAACATCTGCTTATACAACATGATGTTTTCTGCATAGAAATGTAAAGCTAATGATACTTTGGAAGCTGGTTAGATACTAATAGTAACTCTGTTCAGGTTAAAAAGGTTTTCAACAGGTTCAAGTTAAAAACAAAACAAGTAAAACACTGGAATACAGTAAAAACACACTGGAATACAGTAAAAACACACTGGAATACAGTAAAAACACACTGGAATACAGTAAAACACTGGAATACAGTAAAACACTGGAATACAGTAAAAACACACTGGAATACAGTAAAACACTGGAATACAGTAAAAACACACTGGAATACAGTAAAAACACACTGGAATACAGTAAAAACACACTGGAATACAGTAAAACCACACTGGAATACAGTAAAACACACTGGAATACAGTAAAAACACACTGGAATACAGTAAAACACTGGAATACAGTAAAAACACACTGGAATACAGTAAAAACACACAAAAAAAAAAAAAAAAAAAAAAAAAAAAAAAAAAAAAAAAAAAAAAAAAAAATTTAAAAAAAAAAAAAAAATTAAAAAAAAAAAAAAAAAATAAAAAAAAAAAAAAAAAAAAAAATTTTTTTTTTTTTTTTTTGTTAAAATTTGTGAAGTGCGTAAAAGGTTTTTGTTTTGGGGGATGGGGGCCAGATGGCCAGTGGCTCACAGCCAACAGCAGTCACACGTGGAGAGATCACTCACAATGCAACGCTGACAGCAGCCAGCAGACAGCACAGGTAAAAGAGACGAACAGTCTACATATCAGGGTATAAATAAACATAGTTCATCAAACTTAATTAGGTCACTTTTTATGTTTATTATTTAATCTGTTATTTGGGTTTACCAAAGTAACATTAAATACCAACTCAAATTCCAGTTAGATTAAGACTATTGACTTCTGAGTATTGCACAGGCAGAATGTTTACTATGCCATTTTTAATGTCTTTATAGTTCCTGTAGCTCAACTGGTAGAGTACAGTACTAGCAGTGTCAAGATCATGGGTTTGATTCCCAAAGAAAAACACAGACTGATAACACATTTTAGGTTGTATGAATGTTTCCCTAACATTTCCATTAAGTAACAAAAACATTTAATATGTTATTTTGAATGTTCTAGGGGCGAACATTCAAAATAACACCCAGTCCACTCTGTGATCCTTTTAAACTAAATAAAGTTTTTGATTTATATTACAAACATTATACTAACATTATTGCAAGAACTTTTTGATAACTTTGAGAGAACTTTTAGAGAATGATAGCCAACGTTCTAACAACATTCCCTGTACCATGCTGCACTGAGAGATGCTTTTAGCCAAAGTGACTGCGAGATGTTTAAAGGTCAGCCGTGTTAACAGCATTAACGTCTGTCTGAAGCACTACTGTAAACTGATGCCGTCTGGTGTCTGTCGGGCCTGTATGAGAAATACTGAACAACATCTCCATGTCATGGACATGGAGGGAGAACCCAGTTGCAGACAGCTTAAAACTAAAATTAACTTTCAAAAAACTATTTCACTATAAAAAAAACCAGACGAGGGGGCAAACAAGAATCAAAACAAGATTTGAGAAAACCAAAATCAAAACAAAGCTAGGAATTAAAAAGACCAGACTAGACTTTAGTACTAGACTACTACTAGACCAGTTACTAGACACAAGGCAGACTTCTAGATAACCCAGGAAACATGAAACAATACACCAGCACAAGACAGCAGACACAAGGGCATTAAAAAGGAAAACAAACAAGGCTGGTAATGAGGGCAGGCAAGTGAGGGGCATGAACCAATGATGGGATGATAAATCAGGTAACAAGAGGGCGGGTCGAGACGCAAGACAGGAGAGCACATGGTACCAAATAAACAAACAATGGCCATGTGCTTCCACAGATCACAACGACACACAACATGGGTCTAGATCCTGATTCTAAAATACAAGAACCAAGACTAGAATAGAGTCAAGATCAAACATCATGCTCTGACACAAAACACAGGGCTGACAGGATCCTGACACTCCAGCACAAAGCTTGTGTTTGTTTATTGCTGTTCTTACACCCTCATGTCTTCACAGGAGAATCAGATGCTGGTTTTGGCCTATTTCAGGGTGATATATACAGTTGGTTACTCGCTGTCTTTGGCCAGCCTGTCTTTAGCGCTGGTCATACTTCTCATATTCAGGTGAGTCACAGGTCCACTGAGTCTTGAACAACAAGCAGTCTCATGGTCCACATGTCTCATTGGTTGCTCATGCATTACAAAAGCAGAACAGAAGGAAAATATGCTGTCAGTGTATATAACCCAGCTAAACATTTTAGGTTGTAAGAACGTTTCCTTAATGTTTTTATTCGGTAACAAAAACATTAAAAGTTCCATTAAAAAGTTTTTTTTAATGTTGTATTAACAATTATTGGTTGGTTAAATGTTTTTTAAACATTTTAAAACATTCTTGGAATATTAGCCAATGACACATAATGACGTAACATTACAGCAAAATGTTTTTGATAACTTTGCGAGACCTCTTAGAGAATGTTAGACAACAATCTGAGAATGTTCCCTGTTAGATGAAGAGCTACTGTCTGTTTCATCTGTGTTCATCTCGTCTGTGTTTGTGTGTGACATTACAGGAAGCTCCGTTGCACACGCAATTACATCCACAGCAACCTGTTTGCTTCGTTCATCCTGCGAGCTCTGTCCATCCTCACGAGAGACGCTTTGCTCATGAAAGACGCTCCTGAGTTCAGAGACAACAGAGATGTCTCCAGCGTTCTTAGTGACCAGGTATCTGAACGTGATGATGACCCTACACACACAAATCCACACTCACACACTCATAAAAGACTCCACTGTAAGGTTTATGTTTAATACAGTAAACTGATATTAAATCCCTCACAGGTGGTGTCAGGCTGTCGCGTGGCTCAGGTCCTCATGCAGTACTGTGTTGGGGCCAATTACTACTGGCTGCTGGTAGAAGGTTTATATCTTCACAATCTGCTGGTGCTGATGGTCTTCTCAGAGAACAGTTACTTCTGTGTATACCTGTTCATCGGCTGGGGTGTGTACACACAAATAAGCATTATTTAGTATGGTCAATGTATGTGTGTGTGACTTTTACCATCCTTGTGGGGACATTTGGTGTGTATGAACAAAGTGTAGCACTTTAAAAATGAAAACAGGATTTGAACTTTTAATCTGGCAGATAATTCCACATGGAAATACTAAGATTTTGAACAATGACCACAGTGAAGTTTGATGTTTCTGAAATGATGTAATGCTAATGAAAACAGCATGTGTGTGATGGTGTGATCTGTGGCAGGAACACCAGTGCTGTTTGTGTTGTTCTGGATTGTCATGCGTCATCTGTATGAGAACACAAGGTAAACATGCACCATGTCTTCACACATCACAACGTTCTTCTGTGTGTTAACAGTGTAAGAATTGTGTTAATAATAAATGCATTCCCTTCTGAAGGTGCTGGGAGATCAATGAGAATATCTCTTACTGGTGGATCATCAGAACACCAATTCTTCTGGCCATTTTTGTGAGTCTTCTTTATATTGACTTTTATTTGTCTTAAAGTTGCATTTGGTCTCTGATTGTGTTTGTAACTGGTCAGATGTGAATACAGGAGGTCTTATTTGTGTAAAATACTTCTTTCATTTCATTTGTCTCTGACAGAAGTGACTACAGAAACCATTATGTTTTAGACCTCTTCTGCATCTCCTGCATCGTCTCTCTTTACAGTTTCTGAATAAGCAGTTAAATATATCCTCTCTTGTGAATTATTCATCAATGACTCATTATTCCAGAACACTCTTAGACTGACTGTAGATTTATGTCTCATGGTGTTATGGAGATCTGTCACACTGAGCTTTGATGATTTTAAAGTGATATAACTGTTCAATTTATGTTTGTTAATATGTACATACATGTTTCCAGAATGAGTCTATACACTAAACTTACTGCCTTACTGTATTTAACTTACTGTAAATTAGTTTAACTTACTGTAAATTCATATGTATGGTATATAATGTCATATTTTTCAGGTTAACTTTTTCATATTTATAAGGATTATCCAGATCCTCATCTCTAAATTAAAAGCACATCAGATGAGATACACAGATTATACCTTCAGGTAAGAATTCAGCCATGTTTTATTGTTTAATTTAATAAAATATTTTTAGATAAAATGAAAGACTAAATGAAATGCATTTGCGACAGTTTTGTTTTCTATATGAAAATCTAGTTTTAATTCCTTCTGCATGACATGAACTGAAACTGTGTTACCTAAAGCACCTTCAAGTACAAGTTCTGATTTTATAGCAGTTTTGAAAGGAAATGTTTTATCTTGAAATGTCACCCTTGGGTGTGTGTTTATCATGTGTCTTTATTTCTCATGTCACCAAAACTATATACTTTAGGTCTTCAAGCTCTGATTATTCCACACGTGGCCGTTTAATCTGCTATAAAACTTACATTCAACTGCTTAGATTCAGCTGCTCAGAAATTGTGTGTAGATACTAGAGGGGTTATTTTGAAGTGAGACAGGTGGGACAGTGTTGGATTTAAATGTCTCTTGGCCCGCAGGTTAGCGAAGTCTACGCTCACCCTGATTCCTCTGCTAGGGATTCATGAGGTTGTTTTTGCTTTGATGACAGCGGAACAGACCGAGGGCCTTCTGCGCAACATCACCCTGTTCTTTCAGCTCTTCTTCAACTCTTTTCAGGTACAACAAAAGGCAATTCAGGCAGACAAGATCATGTCACAACATGACCTAGTGTATAAAATATATTCATAAACCTGTGGATTACTTAAATGTGGTGTTACATGTTTTTGACACACGTTTCTGCCGCTCACAGGGTTTTCTGGTGGCTGTATTATACTGCTTTGTCAATAAAGAGGTAAGAAACAGCAAATAAATTGACTGTGATAAATTGACTAAATATTCCGGATTTACAATAACAATTTAATACAATTAATAACAATTTTAAGAGTATGAGTTTAATCCCAGGAAACACATACACTGATAAAATCTATAGCTTCAGTGCAGTAAATGCGTTCACATTAAAGCTAAATATACAATGAAACTGTGACATATGTACATCTGTGAATTTTATCAGTCTACATATTACCTGGAATCTGAACCCATAACCTTCTAACCTTCTGGTATTCTACCAGTCATTTTACAGGAATATGTAAATATATCTAACCATGAAACATTGTAACTAATAATGCCAGAATATCACTAATGTTATCACCAGCACATTACAGTAAATAGCCCGTCTTTAATTCCAGGTGCAGTCGGAGATCAAAAAGAATTGGCAGCGATGGAAACTGGAAATAAGCATTTGGAACGATCAGCGTAATATAGTGAGTAACACGCAACAGGGAGGCAGTGGACCCCATTACCATGACGACCCGCCCTGTTCTCCAGATTGCCCTCTGGACAGTGGCAGCCAGCTCTCAGCTAGCACTCAGCATCACCATCATCCTGGAGTGAAGAAGGCCAGCGAGCACTGCTACATCTTTGCCAGAAAGCAGGTTCTGAACGGGCTGGATGTGTCAGCGTCGCCCCAGGGTGGTGGGGAGGAAGGAGTGCAGTATTCTGAGAGCTACTGCTGAAAGCTGTTCACATTTTAGGATCATTGATTGAAGGACATGATAATCAAGTTGGATATGAGATCCATATGGAATATGAGGTCCATATCCCAAACTATGAAATGATTTTGGCATATTTTATATGGATATCCACTTCAGATTTTTCTACTATTCCTAAAATATGTTGAATTTGAAAATATATGACTTTTGCTGAATATCCATAAACTTTGCATCCAAAGTCATTTGTGGCAACATACTTATTTTATTATTTTTATTTATTCTTTACCGTTATACCTCATTTTGGACACCAGATAAAGTCTGTCATGTACCAACATTGTGGATCAACTCTGAAACATGTAATGCAACAAAGACAGATGATTATATTTCCTGGGTAAACATAACAATATATGTACACAAATTATATTTACTTTTAATATATTATATTTATGCACAAATATCACCTAGCCTGCAGTGGTACTAAAATAACTATCAGTACAGTGGCCCCATCAAGCGTTGAAACACACATGCCGTAAAACTGTTACACGACATCATCGTCGGCCATGTTCTTTTTATAGTAAAGCACATCCTGATATTCGTGTGTGTTGTAGGTCTTGGGGGTGTTATATTGCTCTTATGTAATCCAGGGAGCAAACAGATCTGCCTGCTCACGGTACTCTGCTGTATTAAACTACAGGAAATCTAATTCCCTCTTTATGCTCCTGCATTCCAATGGCCAGTCTGATCCTCTTCCATTCAGTGCCATGACAGAAACCCAGCTGTGATCTGTTTCTACAAAGAGTTTCAAGCAGATTAGCAGGCGATTAACTTTACGAGTGACAGAAACTTTTTGACCTTGTAAATCACTCTGTCACCCAGTTTCTGAACCTTTTCATGAGGTCTGTTAAACATGCGGCCGTATTTCAGTGCTCTCAAACGTTCATTGTTCTGTAAAATGTTTTAAAACGAGGCGATTCTCTTTATTCATCTGAGATCAAAATAGTGAAAAGCTACTTTGTTCTGCTGTTACGTACCGAGTGGAACTGACAGTTTTTGGGGATGGTTTCAGGGTTGACCTCATAAGACAATCATTAGGAAATGGTAAAGTTTTAAGAGAAGAAAAATGTCAGTAAAGCCTATACAGTAGGCCGGTTCATTTATCTCAATGACGGCAAATTGATTCTTTATTTGTTAAAATCAGTTCCCTGCACAGTGGACAGTATTGTGAGGATGCTCCTGTTAGCCGAATAGACGTTGTTTTCTGTCAGTATGAAGGACAGTGTAAAAATGGCATATTTAGACCATGTTTAGAGCTTCTTCTGTGATTTACAAGACAATGTCACGAAATGAAGCTCACAGAAGTCGTCCCATCCACTAGACGTGTGCGGCACCTGCTGGACAAAAGCAGAACTGCACGTCGGTTTTTCTCTGCAGGTCGTCGCATCAGCTGTAACATCACATTGACGCATAAATTTCTGACATAAATTTCATAATATGTTAAAACAATATGTAAGATGTAAGCATCAAAACGTAAGATGCCATAAAGCTGTTGTGACAGACCCAGTACTGATAAAGCACACATCACTATTTATTGTATAATTACTCTTTTATTCTTATACTCTTTTTTATTTTATTCTTTATAATTCTTTTGTGCAGTCCTTCAGTAATGAATGAGAAAGAAGAAATCGTGAAGTTTGTCGTTTCACACACGAAACATTTACGATGTCTGTCGTGTTTTCTCAAATCATTCCTCATAAACATGACGGACTGATGTTGTGCACTTGTGTTTAATACATATTGTTGTAATTGGCAAATAAATTTGTGCAATAATGCAGTTTTGGACTTATTTATTTATTTCCATTAAAGCATGAATCGAAAACCGTGAATGTGTCTGAAATATTTGCATAAAACATACAAACACTTTAAAACAAAATGTTAAAATGGTTAAATGTTAAAAGGGTTAAAAATGTAAAGATTTTTAAAATGTACATGGGTCACATTGTACTTTGAATGCATTTATTAAGTATTGTATTTTGATGAAAGATTACAAATACAATTACCTAAATAACTTTTTGTGACTTTTGTCTGATTTTGTCCACATTTATCGGATGTTCTGCACTTTCTTTAATGGTTATTGGTTAATGAGAACCCTCTATGTCCGGGGAATGGCGTAGCACTCGTATCTGCGGGGCTGTCGCCCAAAACTGCAGTTGGTGGGGGATACGTCCAGCTCCTCTGGTGGCACTGTGGCTTTGAAAGTGAAGTGTTGTAGCAGGGAGGTGAAGATGAGGAAGAATTCAATCCGAGCCAGAGCCTCACCAAGACACGCTCGTTTCCCTGTCAAGAGAGACAGAAGTGCATCAGCACAATGATTCTTTATCCATGTATTTTTATTCTCTTATTGTCTTCTATCTGCCTAAGAATCAATTCCACTGTGTTGTTTGTCTTAGCATGACTAAATCAATGATCAATCCATCAACTTATTTAACCAGCTCACCCATGCCAAACACAACAAATGCATCATTCTTCTTAAAACGGCCGTTTTCATCCAGGAAGTTTTCTGGATCAAAGCAGTTTGGGTTCTTCCACAGTTCCGGGTCAGCAAGCACAGAGGATAACAGTGGAAAGACCATTGTTCCCTATATACAAAACAAGACTGGTTTTAGATTCCATTGCAGTGCTACCAGGGAACGTTACCAGAACTGGTTAAAGTTCTCTCAAAGCTAAGCAAGCAATTTTCTTTCAGAAATGTTAGTAGAATATTTTTTTACGTTATATATCAAGAAAGAAGTCTGAATAACATTTTTACCATCAAACGGTGATGTTAACACAACATCTAAAAAACTAGGCGTTCAGTCTAAATTGATTAGATTTGATTTTCTAAGCTGTCAGTCATGTCCTGTAAGAAAGTGAACACCTTCGGGATGATATAGCCGTTGTATTCAGTGTCACACATCATCTTGTGAGGAACAGCGATGGGTGCGAGATCCATGCTCCGCTGGACCTCGTGGATCACTGCATCTGTGTACGGCAGTTTCTGTCTGTCGTCTATAGAAGGCCAGCGTTCCTGTCCTACAACTTCACAGATTTCCCGCTGAACACGCTCTGTACAGAACGACACATGAAAACCACCAGTCACTAAAATGCATGAAATAACCTGAGATGTTTGTTACTGCCACCGAAAGCATGTCTGACAAGTTGTCTCACCTTGAACCTCTGGGTACTTCATCATGAGGAGCAGAGAATGTCGGATGGTGGAGGAGGTGGTTTCTGTGCCGGCACTGAACATGTTCCAAATCACTGAGACCAGGTTTTCCAAATTATATTCTGTGTTGCTATTGTTTTTCTCCTGCAAAGAAGAGCAGCATAAACATTCAAAATGTATTCTGAAAGTCACAGGAACAGTGAAAACATCCAGTTTTTAGACATTGTATTAAAATTAGTGCTTGGTTATAAGAACATTATTCAAGCATTTTTTAATTGTTATAAACGTTTTTAAAATGTTTGTAAAATGAGTTTTTCATATATGATATATAACATTAAAAAAGTTACTAACATACTAATGTGACTGAAAGAACTCAAAAATGTTAATAAATCATAAATTATCTATGTCTAAATTATAGTTACCTCCTCCATTTTCAACACAAAGGCTTCAATAAGGTCCTGTGGGCAGGAGGGGTCCGGGATGTTATTCATTCGGGCTGCTGCTTGGCGCTTACAGTACTCTCTGGACTCCTCCAGGTTTCTGAAGAGCTCATGGTGTTTACCTGGAAAGAGACTGACCAGCCGAGGAAAAATGTTGTAGATCTAAAACAGATCAGAAGAAACAGTTAGGAAACAGTCATCAACAACAGACAGATCAAAAACATGTTCAGTACTGTTTTACTGTTCTTAATTTGTCCTGATTTTGCTGGGTTACTTTGTTCTGAACTATATACCCAGAGCTGAGTAATTCTCTGTTACTGTACCTGTCCAAGAGGACTGTTGAGCATAAAGAAGTACGAGTTCACAGTGTGAAGCAGAAACTGAAACTGTGGATCTTCAAATTTGAACCTGTGGCCAAAGACAATGTTGCAGATGACATTAGCCACACTATTGGACACCATGTCTGCAGGGTTGAATGCAGAGCCTGAAAGAGAGAGAGAGAGAGAGAGAGAGGGAGAGGGAGGGAGAAAGAGAAAGAGAAAGAGGAGAAAGAGAAAGAGAGAGAGAGAGAGAGAGAGAGAGAGAGAGAGAGAGAGAGAGAGAGAGAGAGAGAGAGAGAAATAGAAAAAAGAGAGAAAGAAAGAGAGAAGAGAGAGAGAGAAAGAGAGAGAAAGAAAGAGAAGAGAGAGAGAGAAAAGAGAGAGAGAGAGAGAGAGAGAGAGAGAGAGAGAAAGAGAGAGATTTTTGCATTGTAAGAATTTAATCCTGTGCTTAACATGATAATGAAAGCTGACGACTGGCATAACAGGTTTTCTGATAATTCAGGCTCTTCTGTATTTTAACTCTAGCATGTCTGGTTTCATAATAAACAAATACAAATAATAAATGCTACAGCTATATTTGATTTTAGTGTATTACTGTTACATTATTTATTGAGCCACTGAACTGCAGTCTGTCAGACAATATAACCCTTTATATTGATGGTGAGATATTACAGATTTTACCTTCATATTGTTGAATCATTTTCACAAGGTTTTCAGCCTCTTCTTGCACTCTTTCCTCAATGCTTCTGCGGCCCATTCCAAAGTTCTTCAGGGTCATAAGAGAGAACCTGCGCATCTCCTTCCACCTGTGACCACTGGTGGACAGAACACCTGGACACAGCATTCAGTGCATGTCCTGTCTTATGTCCAATACAGTACCGATTTCTCTCTAGACAAAGCTTAACATTTTTAAAAATGTTAAAAATTTTAAAATCTATGAAAAAGCAACCTCTGAACAATAACCATGACAATCAAGTAAACCCACCATATCCAAGTGTGGCCTTCATGATCAGGGGATAGTTGGCCCTCCCGCTGAACTCATCACCAAGACCGATCATTGTGTCTTTTAGGGCTTGATATCCAGAAATAATCACCACTGGAGTGGATGACAACCAGATGGTAACCAGAGAACCGAACTTCTGACTGAGCTGAGGACACAATAGTTTGATTTTCATTTGGTATAAATGGTCTATTTCATTTAGAGCAGAAATGTACATTTCCTGAATTAAAAACAACCCTGAAAACATGTCTGAAGTACCTATCAAACCACAAGGTGCAAACTCAAACATGGTTGGTTTAAACATATGGACTAATTCTTCACTTAAACATGCTTCGGTGGCATGGCGGTAAGTGAGCCGGACATGAACCTTCAGCATTAAGTGTGTTAAGATTGATGTTATTTTGTGCAGGTAGATGCTCGTGTGTATCCAGCGGTCTGTCTATAATTGTGTCTTCTCTGGAGGCTCACAAATCCCACAACAGTGACTCTCACCTAGTAACTGCTCACCAGTGATTATATAACATTATATTATATTAACATATATTATAACAGCATACACCCAAAATGAGAAACATGGAAACTGTGTGCAGTTTATCAAGTGCTTTAAATCTATGTGTTGTGTCACACTTTCTGTAGTCTGTTTAAAATGTTTCCACAGGTCTCAGACAAGAGTTAATGTCCAAAGTCCACAGTTGGTCATTAAACTTGATGTAGTGACCCTACACACACACACAGTTATATATATTTATATATATATATATATATTACAGGGCTCATCACTAACCTCCAGGTAATATTTGTACGCTTCTTTTACATCAAACTGAAATAAGTTTCCTAGTAAAGGGAGAGGACGCGGTCCCGGAGGCAGACGCCCGGAGCTCTGCTTTCCTCTCCTCTTCCACAGCAATATCAACACCACCACAGCCATTAAAACAGACATCAGATGTGTCTTCAGTACCAACAAAACATCCATGCTGAACCAGAAGAGATGAGAAGATATTCAGGTGCTGATCTCGGTGCTCACCGACACCCCCTATATACAGCAGAATAAATAAGACACGCCCACCAGAGCACAGAACATATAAGACACGCCCACCAGAGCACAGAATATATAAGACACGCCCACCAGAGCCCAGAATATATATGACACGTCCACCAGAGCACAGAATATATAAGACACGTCCACCAGAGCACAGAATATATAAGACACGTCCACCAGAGCACAGAATATATAAGACACGCCCACCAGAGCACAGAATATATATGACACGTCCACCAGAGCACAGAATATAAAGTAAGATCATCTTTAACATGAATCCACCAGAGCACAGAATATATAAGACACGTCCACCAGAGCACAGCATATATAAGACACGCCCACCAGAGCACAGAATATATATGATCACGTCCACAGAGCACATAATATATAAGACACTCATTCACCAGAGCTCAGAATATATAAGACACGTCACCAGAGCACAGAATATATAAGACACGCTCCTACCATGAGCCCAGCATAGTATAAGATCATCCCAAAGAGCCCTGAAAATATAAGACACGTCCACCTGAGAACAGAAAATATAAGATCATTCTTTAACATGAGATCATTAAAGTATAAGATCATTCTTTAACATGAGATCATTAAAGTATAAGATCATTCTTTAACATGAGATCATTAAAGCACAAGATCAAACAGAATATATAAGACACGCCCACCAGAGCACAGAATATATAAGATCACGCCCTAACAGAGCCCAGCAAATATAAGACACGCCCTAACAGAGCACATATAATATAAGATCATTCTTTAACATGAGATCAAAAGATCATCTTTAACAGAGATCAGAAAATATAAGACCATTCTTAACATGAGCCCAGAATATATAAGATCATCTTAAGTCCACCAGAGCACAGAAAAATAAGACCATTCTTTAACAGAGCATAGTTAGTATATATGACACGTCCACATTAAAGCCCTGAATATATAAGACATCTTTAACATGAAGACATTAAAGTATAAGATCATTCTTTAAATGCAATCATTATAAGACACGCCAACACCAGAGCACAGAATATATATAAGATCACGCCCTAACAGAGCCCATAATAGTATAAGATCATGCTCTAACAGAGCACATAAAATATAAGACACGCCCTAACATGAGCCCATGAACGTATAAGACACGCCCACAAGTCCTGAACATATAAGACACGCCTTAAAGTATAAGTCACTAACAGAGACCTGAAAGTATAAGACACGTCCACCAGAGCCCTGAATATAAAGTAAGACATGCCTTAACAGAGCCAACATAAGTAAGACACGCCCTAACAGAGCCTTGAACGTATAAGATCATTCGCCCACCAGAGACCTGAAAATATAAGACATTCTTTAACACGAGAGCCCTAAAGATATAAGATCATTCTTTAACACGCCACAGAGCAACAGAATATTAAGACACGCCCATTCTTTAACATGAGAACATAAAAGTATAAGATCACTTAACCAGAGCACAGAAAATATAAGACACGCTCTACCAGAGACCTTAAAGTATAAGATCATTCTTTAACATGAGATCATTAAAGTATAAGATCATTCTTTAACATGAGATCATTAAAGTATAAGATCATTCTTTAACATGAGATCATTAAAGTATAAGATCATTCTTTAACATGAGATCATTAAAGTATAAGATCATTCTATATATATATATATAAGAGATCATTATATATGTTTTTATATTTTTTTATTATTTTATAATAAAATATTATTTTTTTTTTAAAATAAAATAATTAAATATATTTTTTTTTTTTTATAAAAAAAAAAAAAAAAAAAAAATTTTTTTTTAAAATAAAAAAAAAAAAAAAAAAATTTTATTTAAAAATAAAAAAAAAAAAAAAAAAAAATTTTTTAAAAAAAAAAAAGGAGGGTGTTGGACCACCCCCCCTTTTTTTTTTTTTTTGGATTTTCCTTTCTTTTTTTTTAATTTGGGCCCCAAAAAAAAAAAAAAAAAAAATATTTGCTTCTGAAAGTTTTATGTATATTTATTATATATATATTAGGTTTATGGCTCTGTAAAGCAGTAGTAAATGTACGTGACAACACTGATCGGTCACAGTGATATATTTGGTTCAATTCAACACTAGTGTTAGGGTAAATGGAGCCCATGTCACGTGACACGGGGAGACCGGCGTGTATCGTTTAAGGTTTTTTTTAACCCATCCTTTACAAACTCTCGAATACAGTGCAGCTTTAAAGCTTTAAAATGAACATATAAACATTTATAAATATATTATTTAGCGTCACTCCTCGTCTTCAGGAGGAGAGTGGTCCAGCCGTGACGTAAGCAGAGAGAAGACGAGGCGCAGCATCCTCCATTCCTCCATCACACAGCAGCAGACTGACGACAGAGAGAAGCGCTTGTTATCAGGTGAGGTTAATGTTGTCCTGCTGTATTATGAGGGTGTATTGTAAGGGTGTGATTTTAGGGGTGGTAACAGCTGTCTGTCTGTGTCAGATGCGGTACTGCTTTAGTCGCTGGATGTCATTTCAGATGCTTTAATAATGCAAATAATGTGCATTTGTAAGGTCACTTGTTATTTGCAACACAAACAGCACTTTTAAATAGCGTCTGCATTTGGTCCAGTTAAGATGGATTATTTCACCAGTCGTAGATGTCCTGATGCACACATTAAATGATCAGATTTTCCTTATTAGTTCATGCAAAAACTTATTATTATAAAAACACTTTATATGCACCAATTCATTTCCTTTAATAGGAATTCTGCAGCTATTCTGCATTCTACTGTAGGGAAATATTATTATGGGATTGTGTTTTATTGTCTGTGTTGTCAATTATCTGTTTAAAAGGCGAGCAGGTTTTCAACATTGGTTTTTTAATCTTGCAGCGTATGTAAATGAGAGTAAATATTACAGTAATGAATGTTAATTTAAATAAAACGATTTAAATACCGATGAAACTCTTGCTCATTATTATTGCAGACTTTGTAGTTTATACTGTAAACACCCGCAGGTCCCGTCCGATGCATCAGTAAGATTTAAGTCCACATATGAACATTTTCAGTGTGTGAAAAACATGTCAGTTCATCTGGAAACAATTTACTAATAAGTTACCAGGTGTCCTATATCCTGGGTTCATTAACTTTGTACAAAGTACAAAAGAAGAGAGAGTTCTTTTTAGTGACCTGTGACTTAAAAACTGAACATGTGTTTTATTCTGTCCAGGCTGAATAGCATTAAACAGAATGACTAAAGAGGAAACGTCTGAGGTTGAAGAGGCCCATCCAGCCTCTGAGTTCATCAGTCCTGTTCATGAACCTCACAAGAAACCCATCGTACACCCGTCTGCACAGGCCCCTCTCCCCAAAGACTATGGTGGGTTCTTCAGCCTTCAAGTAGCACAATGGCTTATTTTTGTCTTAGAATTCCTACTATATATCCTGCATTTTTCCCTGCATCTATTCCAGCATTCACCTTCTTTGATCCAAATGATCCGGCCTGCATGGAGATCCTGATGGACCCTCGCACCACAATCCCAGAGCTGTTCGCCATTATCCGCCAGTGGGTCCCTCAAGTTCAACACAAGATCGACATCATCGGCAGTGAGGTGAGAGTTTCTCTCACGAGCACCTGAAGGTGTAGACAGAAAACCTGACAGTGAACTTTCTCAAAACATTGGCTAATGATCTCTGAAAGTTCCCTCAAAGTTATCAAAATGTTATTAAACGTATATATTAAAACATCACAGAATTAAAAAGTTTGAATAACGTTTTTATAACCAAACAGTAATGTTAATGCAACAGTCTAAAAACTGAATATTTGTAAAGTTTCTAGAAGTTTCAAAATGTTTTTATCAGTTTTGTTACTTTTTGGAAACGTGAGGGAAACATTTTTACAACCAGATTGTTAGCTGGGTAACTGTGTGATGAAAACATAATTCAATCTTATAGAAACATTTCAGCAGTTTCACACCTGATGGATGATGACCCAGTGGCCTTCTAGAAGAAAAACGTATCTTTTACAGTGTTTTAGCTGCTTGTATAACAGGCTCAGTTTCCATCTACAGCAGCTGCTGGTTTTTTATGTAATTTGACCTGTTAGTACATTCCTGGCTTCTAACCCCATGTGGAATGGGCTGCGTTTGAACTTGCACATGAATCTGGACTTGCACATTTATTACAGGTTTTATATTTTAAACTTGCATGTCTGAATGTGATCATGTGAACAGCTAGTCTCATAGATGTGGTCAGTCCACAGTGAGTTGCATGAACGTTCTGTTAAAAGGTTTGTTTACCGGATCACAGGTTTTGTTTGAGATTTGCCTTGTTTCATCTATGATTTGAACCCGGGTCACTGCGATAGGTCAATATTTAGACTAAAACTATATATGTATATCTCTCTTATTATCCTGGACATCAAGTAAACCTGGATGGTCACTACTAAGGTGACATTTGAAACATTTAAACTAGAAATTCAAAATTCTGGTGATTGACTTTAATAATATTGATCTTTGTCATTTCAATGCAGTTTCTGTTATCAGTCTCTCATACTGTCAACATTTGCATTTTCAGATTTTTCAGATGTAGTTTGCCCTCTGGTCATCTTCCTTAAATCATTTATTCTGTTCAGTTTTTTCATTACTAAATGGCTGCTTTACATTAAAGAAATGCAGTGTTTGCTGACTCAGCATTAGAGCTTTTTCTCTATCACACATCATCAATATTAATTGCCATAATTTTTCATCATTAACGTGCATCTCAGTAATTGTGACTTGTAGATCTTGTAGTTTTAAAAGAGATCTGCTTTTTGCTGAAAATTTGCATTTGATCAAAGCTGTAATTATCTGCCAGTCTTCATCAATTCATAATCCAGATCAGCAGCTGTCACTCATACAAATATAAAATATCTCTTCATGTCATTTCCAGATTCTAAAGCGAGGTTGCCATGTCAATGACCGTGATGGCCTGACAGATATGACTCTTCTCCACTACTGCTGTAAAGCAGGTGCTCACGGAGTGGGTAAGTGTTGCAGGAGTTGACAGCTGGAAGTCTTTGCCTTCCCAACTAACAGTGTTAGGTTGTAATAATATTTCCCTAACATTTCCATTAAGTAACAAAAATGTTAATGTTATTTGGATTGTCTTAGGAATGTTCAAAATGTCCAGATAGATATTGTTTTTTAGATATTGTATTAACGTTATTGTGTTTTCCTATCAGGTGATCCTAAGGCAGCTCTCCGGCTGTCCAATCAGCTGCTAGCTCTAGGTGCTGACGTGAGTCTGCGCAGTCGTTGGACCAACATGAATGCGCTGCATTACGCGGCTTACTTCGATGTGCCAGAACTGATCCGTGTTTTACTCAAAGCCTCCAAACCTAAAGGTTTTTCTCATTCTTGTTTCCATTTGTGACATCTAAATACATTCAAATTAAAATTAGATTTTAAAAATGTCAAGTATTATTTATATAAGCTCATAATGACATGACAAGAGGGATTTAGGACTTTGGCACATCTAATACCATTTTCTGCTAATGAAAGAGCGTGTCTTTGAACATATATGGTGTTTATGTCTCTGCACAGTACTGAACTCCATCTGCAGTGACTTTCATTATGGCACAGCCCTGCATATCGCAGCCTCTAACCTCTGTCTGGGCGCAGTAAAGTGTCTGCTGGAGCACGGGGCCGACCCCACTGTCAGAGTAAGCCTGATGATTTCAGCCAATCACAGCCATTTTATTATTATTATATATTATAATTATTTTTATTTATTTTGTTAAAACTCACTCAAGCAGGGAGTGTAAGTAATCTAAAAAGACTAAATAATATCCAGTCTGGCTGAAATATTAATATATTGGTCTATATTGATATATCAATAACTTGCATGAACTCTTTTATATTCTACAGAATGATGAGGGTCAGGACCCTGCTGAGGTGGTTCCTGACCCCATGGACATGAGTCTGGATAAAGCTGAGGCAGCCATGGTGGCTAAAGAGTTGAAGCAGCTGCTGCTGGACGCAGTGCCGCTCAGCTGCAACCTGCCCCGCGCCACCCTGCCCAACTATGACAATGTTCCCGGAAACCTCATGCTCTCCTCCCTCGGCCTGAAACTCGGCGACCACGTGGTGCTGGATGACACCAAGGTGAGAGTCAGTCTGTGTGTTTGGGGAGAATGTGTAGCATGTACGGGGAGGGGCATTCTCATTCTAGAGAGCATCTGATTGGACAAATATCTTTGTAATGCAGGATTAGTCATCAGTTTTTTCAAGCCATTTTCAAATACATTGAATTGCAGTTAATAAAGGTTTTGAAGCGCATTATACATTCAATTACATTATATTACAGTATACATTTTTCAGTCATTAATAACAGCACTTGTTGTATACCGTAAGACACAGTGTGGCCACCAGTGGGCCCTCAGGACTGTGTGTACATAATTCAGAGGTCTCCACTTAAATATGGAAATTGAGTTCCTGTCAGCCCAAATTAATCAATGCATCATCGTATTAAGCTCCACCTCTCTCCTGGCAGACTGGCACCCTTCGCTTCTGTGGCACCACTGAGTTTGCCAGCGGTCAGTGGGTTGGCATTGAGCTGGATGAGCCAGAGGGCAAGAACGATGGAAGTGTCGGTGGAATTCGATATTTCATCTGCCCCCCAAAACAAGGTGTGTTCACTCCATTCATGTATCGCTTTAGTTCTGTGAGATTCCTGGAGTTGTTTTTTTGGGAGAAGTCTAGAAGGAGACATCACTTTTTCTCTCCATTAATCTCCTTGTTATCTAGGAGAAACAGTTGAGATCTTGAGATCAAAAGAGATATGCACATATGATCTGCATTTGTTTTTTAGGCATATTTGCCCCTGTGTCAAAAATCAGAAAAGCTACAGAACAGATTCCCTCTTCAGTCACCTCCACCCCCAAAATGCCCCGCATGGACCTGTCCCGAGTGACCGGCAAGAGCAAGAAAGAGAAGAAAGAGAAGATAGAGAGAGATCGTGAGAAGAGTGAGTGCTAACGTGAAAGAAGTGTCTGTAGAAATCTGTATGTTTACATGTACTTTCAAAAGTGTGACTGCAGGTAGACTTCAGTGTGACTGAAATCAGATCAGTCTGATATTTGTAAAATCAGACCAGCACACTTAGATAAAGTGATTGTAGCTTAAGCTTCCAACGTATCAGTGTGAAAATGATGTGTACCATAGTCAGTATTTATCAACACCTGACATTTGTGCACATACACAAGCACATCTGATGTGTTTCTCCACCAGAACCGAGAAAGAAGTATAATGCTGGAGTGAGTCCGGATCCTGATGGAGTCAAGGCTGAGGTTGGGGATCAGGTGTTGGTTGCCGGCCAAAAACAAGGAATTGTTCGGTTTATTGGAAAGACAGATTTTGCTCCTGGTATGTCTATGTCAGGGACTAAACTCATCCATCAGTTGTCATTTTTGAAGTCTTCCCAGCTAACAGGGAATGTTCTTATAATGTTGGATAACATTATCTAAAAGTTCTCTCAAAGTTATCAAAATCAAAACTATATCAAAAAGTTATTCTTAAGTTGTAAGTGAAACATTTTGAATAACGTTTAATAAGTTTGAATAACGTTCTTAAAACCAAGCAATAAGTTTATACAATATCTAAAAAACTGGGTGTTTTTAATGTTCCTAGAACATTCAAAATAACACTTTTAACATTTTTGTTACTAATGGAAACATTAGGGAAATGTTCTTACAGTAAACAACTGTTAGCTGGGTTTCTAATTATTGTCTTTAATAGAAGTCTTGTTATTGTTGTCACAGTATGTTTTAAATGATTGATCCGTGTTCGTGTTCCTGGGATCAGGTTATTGGTTTGGTGTGGAGTTGGAAGAGCCCACAGGAAAGCATGACGGCAGTGTGTTTGGAGTGCGTTATTTCAACTGTTTGCCCAAATATGGGGTTTTTGCACCACCATCCAGAGTTCAGAGGTAAAACCCAAAAAAACTCTTTTTTGGTGTTATATTTTACTGCTTTTTTGAACACACAATTACTTTGCATTGCATTTTCTTACCGGAGAGCCACAGGCTATCTGAACAGGGGGTGGAGGGTGGGTCTTAAACTGCATGCAAGCAGGTGTAACATGAGATTAAAGTGATAAAATAAGTGAGTAAAATATAACTTTAATGTAAATGGTGAAACAAAGATGCTTGGATGATAGAGTGAGGTGTGCATTTCTCCAAAAACAATCAGTTTAATTTATGTTTCTTCTTGCAGAATTGGAGGCCCCAAAGAGCCCCAGAGCAATGGGACGCAAGTGAAAAAATCCCACCAGGTGACTAGTAAGTCACTAAGTCATTTTTATCCGTTTAAGATACATGGAACATACTTCTGCTTAATAACAAAATGGCAAATGAACGTCCTGTTTGTTTTTTCTCCTTTTCCTCCCAGTGTCCCAGCCGAAGCGTAACTTTCATACAGTTCGGTCTCCGAAAGACATAACGTCTGAGAGCTCCGTTTCCAGGTATGCAGAGTTAGCTAACACATCCATTCTCTAGCCACTGTCATTATAAAAATAGATCCTGTTTTACATTTTGGTTTGTTTCTTTGCTTTAGCAGGTTGCTGTTCTGTTGTTGGTTTCCCTGGATGCTGCGTGCAGAGGTGCAGTCTTAAATCCTCCAGTTACATCTTTAATTTTCTCTCCCTCTTTCTGTTTCACCTCATGATGGAATCTAACCCCCTCTGTGTACTTTTGTTATTCATGTCTTCATATCGTCTCTCTGTGAACTGCTCACTCTGCTGTCACTCCCACGTGCCCCCCCACAGCAATTTAACAGCAAAAAATAGTGCCTTGTGATATAACTAATGCCCTGCATTCCAATGATCAAACTACAGAGAAATACAATCCTATATTCTATCAAAAATGATCCCCACTAAAACCTGTTCATATCTCTTCATCTGCTCAGTTTGTTGTTAAACCACTGTGGGTAGATTACCGGCAGTATTCTTGATATACAAAAGTTGACTTGTAGGCTTTCTCTGTGTTCATTTGTAAAGGTGCTTCTTCTTCTTTAAAAACATTTTGCTGCTGTATTTTGCACTTTTGATGTCTTGTATCATTATGTAATAGCATACTAACTTTGGCTAGGCTCCTAGGTTTAAAATGCATTTTTAAATAAATTAGTTTTAGCAGATGATTTTAATGATTAGTGAACGTCTGTAAACTTATAGCATACAAGACCAGTCCAGTGATGTCCAGTGACTGCAGGTGTGTAGATTAAAATATAGAATATGTGACATGAGATATGCAGGCACAGGCATGTTTTACTGTGCTGAAATGAGATGAGATGGCTGCTATAGATATTATAAAATAAATAATCACTTGCTATTCTGGTAAAATCTGCCAGAAAACCAAAACATTAACTACATGATATCTTAAAAATGAAATAATGCATTATTCTAAAACAACCGTTAAGAACTGTAACACAGGTTATTCATGTAAATGTCCCACACACCAAGAATGCAGGTTATCATTCAAGCAAAGACAAAATTACACCACACACAACATTATTTGGCTGTTGTTAAAAAAGTGAGGTTGAATTGTAAGGATTATTTTATAAACCCAAACAGTAAGAATTTAACAATCATATTTCTCTCACCAAACAACACAAAATTAAATTCATGGGCTTCATCTAATATACTTTAAAATTAAGTATCAGTTGTTTGTAGGGCAAAACCTGTTTTCTTTTTTTATGAAAGTCACATTCAGTGTTGTCCTTAACAACACCGTAATGTTTAAAATCTACTGTACAAAGTGTGAGACAAAACTACCTACCCCCTCCCTCTCTCCTGTTTCAGTTTTGTGAAAGCTCTTCTTTAAAACGTGACAAAAACGTGTGTGTTTTCTATACTGTAATCAAATGTGTGGGTAATAACAGTAATATTTACTCCTGTGTCAAATGCTATATGAATAAGGAGAGAAACTTTGTTTACCACCACCAGTGTAAGCACAGCTTGAGTACAAGTGTCTGCCTTTAACAGATGACCTGGGATCAGTCAGTAATAGACAGAATAACTTTACTGATCCCAGAGTAGAGGCAGACTAAGGAAATAAAATAAAAAACAGCTTTGCACTCTCCTAAACAACCTTCTTGTTGAATTGCACTGATCTGCACAAAACTGAAAAAGTACCGTTTAAACAGGTCTGAACAGCTTTTGAATTCTTCAGCTGTTTTATCATGGAAGAATATGTTGATTTTGTGCAGTATGTTTAGTAATGACACTTTGATTAGATTAGTGCTCTTTGAATGGCGTGCAAACACCTCACAACAAATCTTTCATGTGCATTACCATCTTGATGAAACCTGTTGTGGCTTATTGCTTTATGGTGGCGTAAAGTTCATGTCACTAATTCTCACTGATGATATTCAGGACTTTGTCATATTCTGTTTTTTGATGCCAAAAGGAGAGCAGACAGTTCAAGTGTAAACTGATTGTTTCATATGCCGTTGCTGACTGGCACATTTTTAGGCTATAAATCTGAGATCTTGCATTATAAGCTACAGCTGTCTCTTATTTTCTATCCAGCTGTGTTCATCTGTGAACAATTCTTTGTTTAAGAATATATCTGTTCTAATCATTTCACCAGGTGCTTTTAAACGTCCAGTGTTTTTCATGTTATCATACTCTGTAAAGCAGGTTTTGTGGCTCTTCATGAATTCAGTTGTGGATATGATGGACAACATAACTGTACTGCATGCTGTGTATACATGTGCGGCTTTCTTTCCTCCAGTGTATCAGCATGAACAAGCTTATTAATCAAATCCAGTGAACCTCTATATGATAATAAACATTTAGTGTTTTATACGTAGTTTGTGTTGTTTTTGATAATCATTCAATCTATTAATGATCAATCTATCAAACATTATGACAACAAATGACACGAAACTCAAGTTTCTAGATCTTTGTGATCTAGAAAGTGATCTTTGAATGATCTTCATACACAACAGAGGAAATCGCCCTTTTGATGACACTTGTTCAGTGTTCAATGGATGTCTATCATGTTAAAGCGGATGAAAGTTATGTTAATGCTTCATGAGTGATGTTATGATCTTTCTTGCTTCCTTTATTAGGTGTTTCTAACAACAATTTCAAGTGTTATTTATGTGTGTATAAATATTAATGTATAGATTTATATCTAAGTAACCAAACATAGGCCTATATATACATATGTATGTTATGTAAATGTCGCCATCTTGTGGTTTTATGTGGAAGTTTGATCAAAATACATTTAAAAGCCACACATATTTTGTCCTTATAAAACATAATAATAATTGCTTATTTTCCTTTTTTAACATCCACTAACTGCAAGATTATATGGTTAAATGGCAAGACAACATTGTTATTACTTTAACCAATAAAGCATGATGACATTATTATATTATATATAATTATATTGCACTGGACAGGAGGAAAGGAAAGGGCTGAATGATCACATTACTGTAAAAGAACAACATCAGTGTGGTGAGAGGAATTTCAAAAGCTTCAGGGCTATATATGTGCCGCAATAAATTGAGGTCAACTCAAGATTAAATAATCATGCTTATTTTAAACACGCAACCCACTTCTATAGCTTATGGATGTCACAGCTGGTTAGTTGACAATGTCTGAGAGAGTGTGTATTTTACACACCAGCAGATTGTCCCAGTGTCACTCAGCTTACATCATTAATGTTCGATTCTTTTTAAGCTGCATGGGTTTACAAAGAAATGACATGAAAATCCCACTGAGAGGATATTGGTTTTGCCTCTTTGCCAGACGGATCATTTGAAAATCTGTATTACACACAGCACATGCATCTATTTATAGAAAAATACTATCTTGTCCTTCACTGCACTGATGGTGCATTTAATGCAAAATTTGCCTATTTTGAGCTGCATTGCCCTGCTGTAACTCTGTACAGATGTTACAGTGCAATTTTAAGACATACGAATCTGTTAATACGAAAAGGCCTTTACATTATCATTATATAAAAGATTTTTAAAAACGCTTGTGTAACATTTAATTTATGATCAAGAGAACTTTTAGTATATATTAAATTACACGTTAAGATAAAATACAGGCTTAAACCTTATCAAAGTGTGGTAAAGGGTTCCAATTTCAACAGCAAGATAAAAGAGGATATATGTGTTTAATTGATTTGTATCTTCCACTTCAAAATCAGTCATATGAGAGGACTAAATGGTCTTTCAAAGGCATTATATAATAACCTAAGCATGTATTTACATGGGATAAAAGTGTCTGATTCACAGTGTCACACTAAATCATGAATATAGTTCATCCTGTATTTGGCCTCGTGTTGTGTGTTTATAGAAAACATTCAGTGTTTCAGAGTTGTGAGCATCCAGCTGTACCGGCAGGATTTACACAATCCCACTGACACGAGTTGAAATGATTTGGACAAACAGGCAATTATGAAATGCATGAGCTCCTCCAAGCAGAGCTTTGTGTTCATTGAGAACTTCCAGCCATATCAAACTGGAGATTCAAGCTTCAGTGAGTTAGTCACGCATCCCAAAAACAGTGAAAACGATCATTCCTAAACAAACTCCAGCATCAAGGGCGATTTTGAAGGTTACTCTCTTCCAAGCTCACTTCTCTCAATGAAGTACACACACTGTGACTAATCATCCAATGATTTAGGAAGCAAGGTGACACACTGTTGTGGAGATATTTGGGACACAACAGCTGTGTCGTCTGAACAGCCAGTCAGACAGATGGTGCTTGGATTTAAGATTAGCTGAGTCATTTTTAGCAGCTGGTACTGAGGAACTAAACCCTGATGGTGTGTACTACACAGATTGCATGTGGACTTCAGCAGACAGGATTGAAGAATAAAAGTGCTGCTTATTTACTGGAGATGATACAAACATCATCAGAGGTGGAGTTATAAACTAAAGCCTCACTCAGACATACTGCTGAACCACTTATTTGAACCACTGAGCACCACAACTTACACAGAAAACAGGGAACCTTCTCAAAACGTTGGCTCACATTCTCTAAAGGTTCTCTCAACATTATCAAAAATATTCTTGCAGTAACGTTAGTAGAACTTTTTTTATGTTTTGTGTCACATATCAAAAATGTTGACAGTGAGAAGTAGATAGTGAAACATTTTAAAATTCTCACAGAATTAAAAAATAATAAATAATGTTCTTTTAACAAAGCAATAATGTAGAGACAATGTCTAAAAAATTGACATTTTGAATGTTACTTGAACTTTCCAATAACAGTTTTTCTTACTTAATGGAAACATTAGGGGACATTTTTATTTGGATCAGTGGCTCTGTATGTCGTTCTTTTACCTCACTGGTATTGTGAGAGAGACAGGAGGCTGAACTGGCTGGTCAGTCCTCTACTGGACACTTCCAGATGGCTTGAAGAGCATCTCGTATCTCATCCCAGCAAAGAGTCCCTGCATCAGGTCAACACGATTTGTTACGCCCTCACAAAGCAATCAGAACTATAAACTCGTGGACTCAGTCAGGCATTTGAAGGTCAGGTTTTCACTTTTTAAACTGCTGCCCCTGATACAGTGCGAGCAGATCCAATGTCCCTCAGTAAATGTAAGCTAAGGAAAGATATTTCTGCACCCCTCGTTCTCGTACAGTTTTGTGATTTGACAGACCATTTGGCTCATTTCTAAGTGCAGATTTTTGTTGGTTTATGTAATCAAGCTGTCAAAGGCAAAAACTGTCATTTTTGCTCAAATAACAGCCTCACAAGAGAAATTGTGGATCTGCACAACGAACGTAAGTGAAAAAAACTTGGTTTTGGAGCAGATTTGTTGAACAGACTGTGGAAGTCACACAAGGTGACACAGTGAATCGCTATGAAAGCTACGCTTAAATATTTAATAGCTGAGACGAGATTCAGAAAAACAGTTTCTGTCTTTGTGGCAGTGAGGGTGGGGGCTATAAAATGATGAGATGTTTGAGTAAGAATGGTAGATCTTCTCTGACTCTATTTTGCCTGCATGACAAGCTTGTGAGCCTCTGTGTGCTCTATGAAAAACTGCTTCTTGTATTATCACACTCATGCTTTGAGGTTTACAGTACAAGCACGAAAGAAGAATATAAGAGGATAAAAATGATATTGATCAGTTGTGTTAATGCTTTACAAATCAGCCAGCAGAGGGAGATATTCCAGTAGAGGACTTGCTCTGACTTGCATGACGTAATAACATCGAAAGATTCATTGAGAGAATGAAGTTCATTTATGCATAATGACGTCATATCATAACCATTTGTAAATATTGTGTTAACGTTATCGCTTGGTTTATAAAAACGCTAGCCAAAACCTTTTTCCATAATTTTAACGTTTTTGATATATGCATTAAAAAGGTTTAACTAATGTTACTGCAAAAGCGTTTTTGATAACGTTGAGAGAACTTTTGGAGAACGTTAGCCAACGTTTCCTATTGGCTGGGATGTAATTTTAAACATTTTCTAAAGTCTAATGTGAGGTCACGGGTGTAAATTAATTCCCTCATAATATAATTTATTGCACAAATGGTCAACTGTATTATGTTATATATATCCAGAGTATCTCCCTATGGCTGTTGGCATTTGAGCTTATAAAGAAAATGTATAATAAAAATGATAAAGAAAATGTATAATGAAAATGATAAAGAAAATGTATAATGAAAATGATAAAGAAAATGTATATGCTCATCCAATCAGCTCAGTTCGTCTCGTCTTAATTTAAATGGGGTGGGATCTAACTTTCTGTAAAATAAATCTGCTGACCTTTTTAATTCTCAGTTTTAATGGACACTCGCCCCATTTGGGGTCCTTCACTTAGCAGCATATGAAGAAAACAACTCTCTGTCCTCGCAATGTGACTGTCCAGTTCATATGCAGCAGTTTCACACAACAGAGACTTCATTTTGTCTTTGTTTTCCCACATCCCACAAAGTCAAAGTGCACTAAAATCCAACATTTGAAGGACATTTGAGGAATTAAAAATGAAAAAACAAACAAACATGAATTTGTGGCCTGTGTTCAAGGTATATTTTTAATTATGCTTATGACATTTCACATCATTACGTCCCTTTTAAGTTTCCCATTATTTCTAATAATGATAACTCTCTATATAGCTCCATATTCTGCAGATAGATCAGATTTATTTCTGTAAATATGTTTATATTTATGTAAATATAAGCGCTTGAAAACACACAGAGGCTGTAAAAGTAGGAGGAGCTACTGCGTGTGTTACCTGCGGTGGGCGTGGTTTCGTTCACCTGTGCGGCTCACCTGCAGCTCTGAAGAGTGAAGCGGACCTGATGGAAACGTCTCGTTTCATCCGTCATCTGCGTATTTAGTTATTATTTAAGTTGTTATTTCCATGATCTCCACTCTTTGACTCCTGATCCCCGGTCAGTTCATTGAGCTGGAGGCTGGAGTGAAGTCAGACGAAGCTGCATGTAAGTTATATGAAGGACTTTATAAACGTAATGTGTTAATCCAGAAGCGTTTTCAAATGCATGAAAGCATTGATGAACTTTTTATTATCATTATTATAAACTAACTGTTGTGAATCAGGGTGAGGTCAGGAGATGGTGTTGAACACTGATCTGTCTGTACTTGATCAATGACTGATTTTTGTTCATTGGATTGGAGTTTTAAAATGATTTGTTCAGAAGTTCATTTACTCTCTGTCATGTTTCATCTCTCTCATAATGCATTAGTGTAAGAATGCTGTTTACTGGGTACTCGTCTCTGAAATCTGTCTGTAGTTTGTTATTTGCACACTTCTTTCCGTTCATTTTGTACATGTAGGCCTAAATCTAAAGATAGTAGTTAGTGAGGTTCAGAAACAATGCCAGACACATAGTGTTACTTTAAGTACAGGCTATAAAGTCTTCAGCCAACGTTTTTAAACGTTTCCTGTTTTTTGGTTGTTGTAGATTTACTTGATCTATTTCCTCCTTTGGGCATCTGGAGGTGATTTTATCTGAAGGGCATTGGTTGAAATAAATGTGTATGTGGGTTGTAATGACAAAAGAGAGCTTTCGCCATTTATTTTAATATCCCCTCTTCCATTGTGTTTGAAGGCAGATTATAAGTGCACTCAACAGAGCACACTTCTCTGGCACAATCACAGCATGCTGAGTTTCATGATGAATGGCCTCACGCATCGCTTGTAATTGGCTGTTCAGTCTAATGCTGCTTCTGGCTTTCATTGTTATTCTCTCTCTGTCGCTACTGGCCAGTTTCGTCTGCCGAAACGGTTGATCTCCCCCTGGGCTGAGCTTTGTTTAAAAACCAGGACTCAGATTTCACCAGCACTTGTAAAGACTCCATCACAGTTTTGTATTCCTGCACACATGTGATGAGAGCAGAGAGGGATCAACATGAGTTGCCTACAGGGAAAATCCCTGGAGTGATTTTGTCTTAAAGGGGTTCTCCACCCAAAAATGAAAATTAGCCCATATATGACTCTTCCTCAAGGCATCCCTTATTTAAGATGAACAGAATGAGTGCTACATGAAATATTATCCTGGTTATCCTGGTAGTTTTATAATGGCAGTGAATAGTGCCTGGGATTTTGAAGGGGTATCTCTTTAAGACTGGCAAATGAAGGCAATTCCAATAGGATGCAGTTGAGGAAATCTCACCAGCTTGTGACTGCAGTAAATGGGATTAGAAGAAAACCTGGATTGGATTTGAAGGCTGATCTAGCTACCAGGGAGACCTCGCTGACAAATTCTAGTAGAGCATTCAGCGTTTATTAAGAGTGGGCAGGCGGTGATTAAACTTGGGCCTGCTTTTGGTTTAATGACAAATGAAATACAGTTAACAGTAATGAACTGTATTTTATGTAACTCTCAGGGTGAGTGTGCTGCACTGCTCAGCTGCTCTTTTTCCTCTCCTCATAGCCTCCACAGGGCCTGAGGAAAAAGGCCGGCAGTTTATCTCCTGCTTTGTGTGTGTAGTGGATAAGATCAGGTGTCCTGGCACCAGCCTCTTCTATCCGGGTTGTGAGAAAGGGCTGTTTGTTTGCAGTTTTGGGCCTGTGGCACCAAAGAGACAATGAGTGCAGTCTCTGTGAGGAAGGGGGTAGAAGAGGAGGTTTTGGGGCACAGGGAGAGTTTAGCTCCGATGAGAAAAAACAGACACTGGTCCTTCTCCGACTTTGTGAACACCCATCCCCAGAAACACAGATGTCCCTTAAACTGCCTCCATAGGACAGCACAGGCAGGAATGGGCGGAACGGTGTCACCTTAATGGGAATGTGTGTGCTTCAGATTAAAAATACATTATCCAAGCTTGGGCCAACCAGTCAGAGCTATCTTAGCCTGCCATAGTTTTTGCTCTCCCACTGAGCAAACGGTGTTAAACCTGGTGTGCAGGTTTATGTTGTTTATCACATAAAATGGATTGGATTACTGTACTATACCATTCTTTACTGTATGTTTGCCCTTTCATAGTGACCACAAACTATGTTCATGGGTTATAGTTTGTCACTGGTGATATTAATTCATGCTATATATTGAGTCATGCTATAAAACAAATTTTTGTCCTCCACCTCAAATTAATCAATAGATTGTGGGTGGAAATCGTAGTTTAGATTTGTTTTCACCTGGCAGTCTGTGGGATGAGATTCAGTACTGCTGTGAGCTTGGCAGGAGATGCACAGACCCGGCTGCTCTCTCTGTTTACAGCGTCTGGTGAAAACGGCAAGCTTTGAGTTTTTAAAGTGTTTTGTATGATGTGGAAAGATGGCTGCAACAGGCCTTTTAAATTAAAAAGAGGTTCGAACTTCATTCAAACACATTACGTTTCATTTCGCTTCCACATGTGGTCTAATCCCCACATAACCTAAACAGATCCCTTTTGCCCGTCGCAGGCAGAAGTTTGCATGTTTATTCAGCACTGCTGATGCGTGCTGTGTGGAAATGCGTGCTGTGTGGAAAGATCTCTCCGCTGTTACTTGAAAGTTAGAAACAGTGGGTCACGGTCATGTTTGTACGCATTAACCCTCAGGCATGAGCAACATCTCGGCAGGTTAACAATAAACCAATAGCACTGCCTTCGATTTTCAACCTGACTGCCTGGAGACTCAGTCCAGTGGCTTAATGCCCTCAGCTGGGGCAAACTCACAGCAAAGAAATGACTGTCATTTTACTGAGAAATGACTGTCATTTTATCCAAGCCTGAAGCGGACGTTCACCTGTGGTGGAAGCTGTTGAGGTAGATGGCAAGGCTGAGAGGAAATTACACCTGTCAGATGTTGAGTTATGAGCTGGTCACGCTACAGGTGTGAGACCCCTTCTCAAGTGATCGTGTGAGGCAGGTCTATTCATAAATGCACTCCATTGTTATTCCAGATGGAGAGAAGGAGCTCTTAATCTTCCCTCAAACATTCAAATACTCTTCTTCTGTCAGAAGGTCAAGAGTGAGGTTAGCCTGAGTGAGCGGCAGGCGTGACCGACAGCAGCCGTGGCCTGGTGCAGCAGACCTCGCCCAGCCAGCCCAATTATTCAGGTGTTGGAATGAGGAAAAAGTATTTTAGCTTCTTCTCTACCAGGACTGGGCCAGCAGCCTCATAACTCCTTTGAGAAATGGACATAAAACTGATTTGTGGTTTCTGATGGCTGACTTTAAACCCCACAAGCCTTTTCTCAGTGTCTGAGATGTCTGAAATTTGCAGCAGTGGGTGGCTGCTCGCTGTAAATGAATTATTGATGTTCTTAAGAGTATTTAAGAGGAAAACTGGGTGACTTTGAACCTTCGAGGAAATGAGCTTGCATTGCGTGTAGTTAATGCAGTGAGCTGCTTTTTCACAAGTGGGTTCACAACTCTGAATTATACAAGCCCTGGACTTCTTACAGAAGGAAGCCCTTATTTGGGTAGCACAATATGTTCATTGACTTTCTTTGTATTCAACATAGGGATTATTGGTTTAATTTTTGCTTTCACTGGTTGCTTTGGCATTTTCAAAGGTCCTGTATGGCATGGAGTATAAAAATGAAAGGAATGAGGTCCTAAAAGCGGCCTGCAAAATAATTGTGAAATTAGAAAGTCACAGCAGGTGTTTTTTCATAAAGGGAGGTCATCAGTGACATCAACATTTCTCCACAAGATCACGTTAACTTTGTTTTAACTACTGCTTTGTGTTGTATGCATAGAAGTGGATGTGCTTTATCATGAGGAAAGCTGTAGAATTGTTCAGTTTGGACTGCAGGCTCACACTATGTCTGTGCACATCATGCTGAGTTCAAGCTTAATGAACAAAACTCCCTTTGCATTCTTGTAAACAGATGTCACTCAAAGCCAGTCACCATGGAAACACCAGCGTTAATCCCAGAGGAAGTGATGATGCTGACGTGATGAAGCAAACGTGTTGTTGATATGATTCCTCGAAGCGGCGGTTTGCATCTAGAGTCCTTTAAATCGAGAAACCACCAACTGCAAGAGGACATGAAGGACGTCTTTAGTGACTGGTCATCCACTGAAGACTTAAGCCAAGATGATTCCTTCTCCCATGATGGTTGTGTTAAGTGAGTAGACCTCTGTGTATATATTCATCATGGTTTAAGTTACTGATTTGTGCAGATACACTGAGTGTTTCTCATTGGCTGCCGGCTTAGAGAGGAGGTGGCTGCTCTGGTACAAGTCCATGAAAGAACATTCCTGCGTGAATGTCTGGCTGCGATCAGCAGAGAAAACAGCCATTTCACCTAATACAGTAATGGTTTGCTGCAAAAGAGGAGCTACAAAAATATGAGGTACTGTATCAGTGTCTCATTTTATCTGACTTCAGTGCAGTTACATCTGTCAAAATTACTTAAAGCTGCAATCTGTAACCTTTGCCTCTCTTCCACCATCTCTGTTTGAAACATTAAATTGCAGGTTACTTTACGTACTTTTCATTCTGTATGTTGAAGTCAGATGAAGCCAAACTGACATTTCACAGGAAATCAGACCCGGCAGCTCAGATTATAAATCATTATTGTATGTTCTGTGGACACAGTGTCTTTGAAAAATTGTGTTCCATGCAAGAACTCGCATCAGTTTGAAAAAACAAGGATAAATAATTTTTATTTCAGAGTAAATATTTTTTTTAAATCTGTTGTTTTATGCATAAGATCAGAGCGAATCCATGAGCTTTCATTCAGTACGTAGACGGATGTCTGTTTCTGGTGGCCAGCATTACACGCTGTCTACAATAAAAGTGTGCTCAACAACACATTCAGAAAGACATTTACTCACACTGTCTGAGAGGCCAGGACTGAAGGAGCTCATGTGCGCCACCTCCTGTCTCCACCCCTCACACAGATTCTTAAATTAACCCTCTTTATAGCTGATCAGAGATCAGAAGGATGAATTTCTACTTTCCAAAGGTTTATTTTACCTACTTCTAGTTAAATATATGATGGTAGTTGTTAACTAATGACCAGTGTTTTCTGTACTTCACCCCAGAACCTTCACAATGAAGCCAGAATAGGTTTGGCCCAGCTGGACACCTGGAGTCAGAGAAGTCGAGTTTGTTTGGTCTGTTCAGTGGAGCAATGTGTGCACAAGTGCTGGACATGACTAAAGACTGCAGCTAGCACTGGGAGCAGCTCAGCAACAAAAGGTGAAGGAACTCTTGTTTTCTGCTGCCCTACAAACTTTAAGATGAGTTTATAGTTAAAACGTTTTTTTAAAGGTTTTCACCTTTAAAGCTAAAGTCCAGACTTAAAGCAAACACACTTGAAAGTCTTTGGCTCACTATTGTGGAGCACATAAGTCTCTCTCGTCTCTCTCCTCTTCATTCTAATCTCATTAACTGTTTATCCAAACAGCCTTCTGCTCTTCCTGCATCCAGCTTACATAATTCCATCCTGATAACCTCAGTTGCCCCTGTGCACCATACAGTAACTCTCTGCCTAGCTGCACTACATGCACCACTTACTGTGGGGTTCTGTGTCTTTTTGTTAACGTCATTTGTTTGTAACGGCTCTCTGTCACTCTCTGTTTAGGCTAAAAACAGCATCGGGTGTAGACAGTCAGACAGAATTATGCTCTGTGTCTGTCTCTGTCTGTCTGTGTGTGTGTGCATGCATCTGTCTGTCTGTCACAGCATTTTGTGTGTCAGCGAGAGGTTTCGAGAGGGAGGAGATGTCCATGTGGCAGACTGATATGAACCTCCGGCTGACAGAAGTGGAGCATTTCTCAGGCAGAGACACCTGCTCTAAGATGCATCAGCTCCAGGTACTGCTGCCCTCAGCAGGAAACTTGGATCTATTAGGAATATGAGAGTCAATTCAAAATCATTAGTTACATTTTAGATTGTGGTCCAGAATGTGCCATCTCGTGGGTGTGGCATATGGGTTTCTGCATTTCTAAAGATCCAAATGGGCAATTCACAAGCTATGCTGTGGTCCTTCTAATATGTGTCTTGTAAGTCAAAAGTATGCATTGGGCCTCAGAGTTTCTCATTATTCTCTTAGGTGTATCTTCTGTAGACGAAGCAGGCAGATGTCCTGTGAGAAGGATGATCTACATGACTCCTGTGAACTCACAACCAAACAGTGTTGCTGTCAACAAGCGGTCAGTGAGTTTATATGACTGCTTGAACTTCATCCGAACTTTGACCAGTGTGTTTTAATGTATACAAGAGTTTAACAACAATGGATCAACATACATGTTCTGTCCAGCTGCAAAAGAGGTGATTTTGTGCATGTATTCACAATGAGCTCTTTGTGTGTATTTGCGTGTGCTTTACACACGTGTCTGCATGTGCGTGTTGTAGCAAGCAGGGCATGTAACATGAAAATAGATGCTTGTAAGTTTTTAAATGGTTGGTTTGTGTTGGCCTTCCTGTTTTGAACTTTAAACGCTTGGTTTTTACTGTCAGGTCAGGTTTTGCAAAACCAGTCCTTGTCCAGTGTCACATATTTGCTTAAATTTGATTAGCAACCTGGAAGTGTTTCTTTTTCATTTTATATCAAAGTTTCAGTTTCATTTTTAAGTTCTGAAACTCTTTCCTGTTTTTTTTATTTTAAATCTCAGATTTTCACTGTACTGCGAGGTTTTTGGAGCTCACTCTATATTATTATGCATTCTTTGTTCTGCAGTGTATTGTAAAACACATCACAAGTGTGACCAGCATATGTGTGTAACTGTAGTTTAGTAAAGGCTAAACATGGCTGTGCTTTTTCAGGGCATGGAGAAGAGGTCAGAACATTCGGCCCCAGTGCCAGGTAAAGCCGTGGCTCCTGATTGGTTGATTTGACTGATGTCATGCAGTGAAGGCAGTGTCGCTCTTCCAGCTTAATCACTTGATAATCATGGAAGAGCTGCTCTCAGTTTGGCTCATTTTCTAATATCCTTTAAATAAGGTTTTTGGTGGCTGCTGGCTGATTTTCAGAAAGGGTTCAAAAACTTTCAAATACGCTGCCTCAGTTTGGTGATATTACAATATTGTATTATATAACAGCTGTTGTTTTTTTAACGTTATACTTGGTGCTTGCATCCAGGGATTGGACGTTTTATGGTTTATTTTTTTAATCATCAGTCAGCCCTTGTAATTCTTTTCACAGTTTATTCTTGATTTGTTTATCCTAGAGCTTTGCTGATAACTGTTTTGCCTGCGTTTGTGTATTTTACAGTCATCAGAGCCGGAGTATGCCAGACCATTTAAAACCTCGACTCCTGAAAGTCCTCGGAGCTGGTGACCTTTTACCCTGAGCGCATCAGTGCCAGACACATCAGATTTGCTCTCAGACAAAGAAAACTCCACAGGTAGACTGTGCTTGAAACGTTATCCTGGAGTTTACTTGTAAAGAACAGTGCCAGCAACAACAAAGTCATGGGTTTGAGTCTAAGGGAATTTCCCTGTGACGAGGGGTGATCTATGATATTTTTATATAAACATTTAAGCAGCACAGGGAGTAACGCTGCCCAGTAAATGCTGTGGATTGTTATTTGAATGGATAGCTTTGTAGATTGCTTTTGACATCTGTCTGAGGTCAACAGTATTAAAATGTCTGATGCAAAATAACCAGCGTTTAAATACCAGAGTTACATCAGTGTCACTTACAGACAATAACAAACCACCTACTATTGAGATATTATGAGTGTATTATGAATTACAGCTCATAAAAAACAAATCGATGGACTTCCAAATTGATTTAGGCGTCATTATATAATAATTTATTTTTTTAAAAAAACATTAAATGTTTTAGAACATATTCATAATTAAATCAAAGTAGATGTCAAGAAATGATTTCTGCAGAATTCTTCACACCTGACCTTGATTGAATAGATTTCAGAGATCATATTTTTCATCTGAATTATGTTGAAATATCTCAGTTGTACTAACTTTACTAAAACATGGTCTCATAACTTCCTGATTTGTTCAGGATTGTAACAGGATTCAGTAGATTTTTAGTACCGCAGGTTCACAAATGCAGGATTGATGCTCGGGGGAATTTCTCATGGAGAATTTTCACCAGATCTCATCAGGACTGAACAGAGTGCAGACACAGCAGTCTCAGTGTGTTATAAACTCACTCTGTTTCAGTCACTGGTGCCTCTCCACCTCTGTTGTAATGCACATCACATTGACCTGAAGCCTTGTTTACTGCTTCAGCATGCTTGTAAACATCATATCTGCACTCATAAATCTGTTTATCAGCGTCTCTGTGGATAAAAGGCCCGTTTCAGGGTCCGTCATTAAAGGAAATGTTTACGAGGAACACAAGGCTTGTGTTTTTCAGGTGTGTTACTAATGAATCTATCTTGGGTGAATCTGTACCATGTTCAGTTAAAGGCAGTGTTAGGTGATTTTTAGTGTCTTCACATCCTGACAGCAATCACTAAGCGATGTAAATATGTTTATATTAATATATATCTTCTGTGGAATGTGCAGGAGCATAAAATGTTCATCCAATCATTGCATTTGGTCCGACTGCAATGATGGGATGTCCTACTTGCCTGTCATATTGTATATTTGCGTACCTCCGTGCACATATGTGGCAGAGGTGTGGCCTTGGAGAGCGCTCTGAAGGGAAGGTGGGATCTTATGCTTTTTGAAATAGTCTACCTTACCTCAGCGCTAGCTTCGAGGGGTTAGGGTTCAGTTTATGGGAAAGAGAATCCTCTGTGACATGCAGAGACCAATTGCCTGCTGATGCTTTGGAAAATCTTGATGAGAGAGAGAGAGACCATTTCCATTTCAAAGAGGCTCTTATTATTTCTCTGCGCTCATGGCTAATTGGCAGCTGTACAGGGATGGGAAATAAAGCCACGCTGCTGACCGGCTCTTTAATGGCTGTTGTGATAGTGGGCACAAACACAGAGACTTGCACTGCAAAAGGGCCAAGAGTGCCTGTCTCTAAAACCCAGTGAAAGATGGACGCGGCAGCTTATCTGTTGGTCCCATTAAAGGACCCAAAGAAAAGGCAGATGATAAAATGAGTGGAACATAAGGAAAGCCCATAAAAACTGAGCCAACTTGTTAGTTAATGGAGCCGTCTCTTTTGATTTACAGTTGCCCTTTTTAGCATAGTTGGATTGTCACATGCAGCAAGAACTGCGCTGTCGACTTTACACTTTACATTTATGCATTTGGCAAACGTTTTAATCCAAAGCAATTGACATTGCATTCAAAGTAAACATTTCATTTGTATGTGTGTTCCCTAGGACTCGAACCCAGGACCTTTGAGATGGCTCTACCAGTTGAGCTACAGAAGTGCTTTTATGGGCTTTGACAGTCTAAAGTGTTTATTGCTTCTGTGAATCTTTACAGCCGTGCTCTAGTTTTCCATCTTTGACGTCCTTCGGAAAGGAGGAGAAGGGCGTTGAGTATCAGGAGAACGGGCTCCCCAGAGGCCCCCACAGCAAACCCAGCATGCGTGTTCGTACCCCCACCCGTCTGTGTCACGTGACCTCCAGCATCACTCTTTCAGATGTCAACCCACAGGTAGATCTCGAGCATGCAGACATGCACATCCACCCACTGCCATTTTTCACAGCATCATCTTCATGACCTGGAACAAAAACTGTTATGACTGATCTGTGATCACCTGGGCTTTACATCAGCGATTTTTAGCACCTCGATTGATCTTATGATTTACTTTGCACCTCTCAACACACTCCACATATAATTATGCTTGTAATATGCTTCAGTGTGAAATATCCAGTACAAAGTGGTGGTCCTGCCATTTTCATCTGGTTTCTCTGTCACTAGAGGCTGCAGGAGAGACTCTGCTGCTCTGACACATTGGAGGATAACAGCTGCACAGACTCGAGACGGTGAGAACGTCTGACTGTCCAGACCCACTTAAATTATAGATCAGTGAGCTGTTTGTTTTAAACAGGTTGTTATTAATTAAATATGTTGTCTTGTACTACATTGCACTTTGACTTTAACTAAATTAGAGAAAAAATTTCTTTAGGATTAGCTTTGGCTTACATTTTTAGCTTTTAGTTTTAGTAGATAATACAATTTTTACCAAACAGTGCATTTTTTTCTAAATTGTATACATTACATTTTCCTAACTGAAGTACACAAATAGTTCATAACAACTATAACTAGAGCAGAGACCAATCAGAAATGTAATATGTAAATAAATGACTATGTTAAAACATATGTTCAAACTGAAAATGTGGGACTCATCTGTCTTTTGCTTGAATCTAATGTATTTTTCGATGTTTGCAGTGACCCACGCAGACTGATGAGGGCCCCTGTTGGCAGCTCGTGGCAATGTGGCCTCTGGCTATTGGGGCCCCTGAGGCTTTCTGAAGTGAGAAAAGCTTCAGCCTCACTGTTTCTCCCCCTGTTTGCCCCGGTGCTTGCTGTGGGGGTCTGGCCTTTCATTTCACTCCATTGTAACCTGTGACAGCACTGAGCAGAATTTAACAAAATCACAAGTGGTTGGTTTATCAGAGAATTTTTTCCATGCATTTTTCATGGCAATTTCAAGAGTTTAACATGAGTTCAAACCCTAGCAAGTGCACTTAAATCCATTCTAATGACACCAAATGCTTCCGTTTAAAAGAGAATGGTATAAATTTAAAATTATTTGATGACTGCATGTATCACTATTTAAAAATGTCTTGTCAGACATGTTTACTTGAATTCTCTAAAATAAAAGCAGTAACTCTGGAACGCATACAGAGTGTCGTGGCGTGTGATTGTTTTGGAGGACCAGTCAGTGTCTCTGTGTATCTGGGTTAGTTGACATGCTGAAAGAAGTTTTTATGCTGCTGCCAGAGAGGAACATTCAAAGATTCTGAAAGAATTCAATTAGCACACAAATGATCTTCACTGGAAACTGTGCAGATGGCCTTTCAACCTCATCTCTGTCCAATCAGACCTCTGGGAGCCTGAATCAGTGTTCTGTGAACCGGGTAAACAGGCATGCCCATCTCCACAAATGAGTTTATTTACTGGGCAAGAGAAAACGGCATCGAATTGAACCATATACTGCTGCTACAGAACCTGTAAACCCCAAACAAAAAACTCAGGTATCATCTGAGAAGAATGTGGAGGATTTCTGGAGCAATAAAGCCTTTAAAAGAATTGAAAGGTTCAGGTGCTTAATCTGAATTTATTTACATTTATTTGATTCTATTGACTGTGACAGGGCTGAAACAGAACATTTTGTTTGTGAACCATAGCTAAACAACACGATTGAACTGCTCATCCTAACGGCCCAGCTCTCCTTAAGATATTCATAATACAGCACAGTAGCTAATTGATGTCTCGTAAATTCAATATGTCTACATCCCATAACTGAAGTCCCACTTGGCATCACTTTATCTTTAATCAATAACACAAACAAGCGTCTCACATTGACTCTGTTGCTTTTAGACAACAATTCAAATTCTGGGCTCTACCTATAAATGCAGTTAAAGGTACTAAAATAACATAATGAGACAGCACAGGCCATTGTCTCCCATTGCCCCTCCCACACAGCCGGGCTGGACCTCAACAATAGTGATTAAGAGTGACAGGCTGTGTGCTAATAAAGAGATTACATGGAAATCCCTCAGAAGACAACACTTCAGGACGGCATGTGTTTGCATAGTTAGAACAGCTGCAGTGGCTGTTCAAGCGTGATGTTACCATCTCTGTGCCAAAAGGGACACATTAACCAATCAGCATGACTAGTAAAAGTCACAAAACGTCATTTTCCGGGCCGTCCAATGAGGTGATAGAATGAAAGATCTACAGACAATGAAAATGTGCCGGGAGTTAAAGTGGCTGTCAGGGCAAAAATAGCCTGTGAAGTTTGCAGGACATTTTACGCTTTAATAATAACGTTTGTTGTAGCTCAGAATCGTCTTGTTATAATGTTGCTGGGTCATCATTTTGTAGAAAACTCTGTCTGAATCTTGAGTATCCATTTAATCTGCTGTGGCTCAGATCTGTTGGATGTATTTTCCCCACTTACTAGAGCTGGCCAGTGTTTTGGGTTGGTGAGGAAATAAACGGGGAGGTGGACTGCCAAAAATGCCAACAAACTTCTCCAAGGTACAGTTTGCATTGGAGTGAAGTATGCCAGAGCGATCTGTTTCACACCGCACAGACGAAACCTAATTACACAGATTAATGCCCCACCTAAAAATCCTCTATACAAGGAAGAGGCTTCATTTCAGCACAAATACTCAGTTTAAATGCTAATGGATGCTTCAAATCTAGTGTTGAACATTCCAGCTAACAATTTCCATTAAGAAAAATGTTACAAATTTTAAATGTTCTAGAAACGTTGAAAACATTTGTCACTGTTTGGTTATAAGAGCGCTATTCAAACATTTGTTTAATTATGTAACATTCTTGAAACGTTCCACTAACAACCTATGAATAACATTTTCATATCACAACTTCATTAGCAGAACATTTATATATGATTATGAAGTTAATGTTACGGCAAGAACTTTTTCATAACATTGAGGGAACTTTTAGAGAATGTTATGTGCATCCTGTCTTCAGTGTGCTGCTGGAGAAAGATTTTCTCAACCGCCTTTCTGCAAGAAATATTAAAGCAGGCCGGGCAGTGACAGGGTTAAGAGTTAACCTTACTACTGAATGCTCATGTCTTGTCTTTTCCCTGCACATGAAATCTGTTTAGTATGCAGGGCTGAACTGATTTCACTACTCTTGCTTCCTTTTCTCATCCACCAGCTAACCCCAGAGGGTGGGGGGGATAACAGAGTTGATTAGCTCACTCCTCAGCCTGTTTACATCCGCCTGCTGACGCACATGCTGGTCATCCTGTGACTTCTTAAAGTAAGACCTCTGTGTAATGGACGGGAACGCGAGAGATGGATTTGACAGGCGGAGCTGTGAGCTTGATGTGGCCTTCAGTAAAATCTGTCAGACCAGAAGCCCCCCACCCCCAGCTTCACCCCTGCGCTCACACACAAGCGCATGCTGTCACAGGACATTAGGGTGTCAGAAACACACGCGCTCGCACCTTCCACCCCGCCCACAGCCTGGCTAATTCACAACAGCAGCACTTCAACATCTTTCTGCCCCGATGCTCGAGTGTGTCACATCAGATGTGCATTTAGAGGCTCAGTGGTGGACGTGGCCTGTTGAAATGCCCTAACCGGAAAAGAAATTCTGAAGGAATGCTGCTTAGACATGAAGGGCGAACCATCAGTCTGATCGCAACCAAAACCTGCTCTTCAGACATTTCTGCTTCTCTGTCTGGTAAGTTCTTCATGACGTTGAGCTACAAGTGTCAGAAAAAGATTCATATGAATGAGTGAATATAAGGACTGAATAATGAAACCTGCATGCTTCTGTTAAACTCCCCTGAGCAGTTAAGATCAGCAGGAGTCTTTAATTGCTAAATAATCTTCATCTCTGAAGACACATCACACACGTGGTGTTATAAGCAGACCTTCCAGCATCATGAACCTGTATAAGGCAGCACTTTCTCATCATGCCTCTTCTGCTTGGTTGCAGGTTGCTGCTGGAAACTTTACCCTCCACCTCTGCGCTTGAATGAGGATTTATTCAAGTCTGTTTGGCGTCACCATAATCCTCCAGCGTGGTCGCCATGCACAAGGACAACATGAATACAGTGTCGGTCTTGGCCTGTCCCTGTGTTATTCCTCGGCTATATTATGTCTTGTTTTATTTGTCCTGCTGTTGTTTAATAATTGCACCAAAACGCACATCACAGGGTACCACAAGCGTCGCCTGCGCAGCTGATTAACAGACGTGATGCAAATCAGGACGTGGATGTTCGTCAAAAGTAAGTGAGATCATCTCCACCCCGTACAGCAACCCTGATGGGGCGGGTACGTATGGTGGAGGGGTGGGGGTGGTTGCTAAGGGCAACAGGGTGAGATAGATGGAACCGCAGCTGCTCGACCCTCGACGTCCCCGGGCGCGCAATCCGCACCACACACACGCACGCAGACACATTGAGCTCCCCTCGGTCGAGGCATGAAGATGCGAGCTGGGATTTAGTTTCAGCGTCTTCTGCAGTCTGCAACAGAAAGAAAAGGCGATTACTGCCTTTCCTGCAGCCCACAGGACGGATTTACGCACAAAACAAGGTGGGCAGCCTCTTCTCGTGCTTCCATACATTTGGTATGAATGAAAGCACCAGCACGGGGTCTGCTGTTGTCGTCCAGAAACTTGATCGTGTATCCTGGATGTGATGTGTGAGAAATGCGCTCTTGCTTCGAGATTGAGTCGCTCGTAAGGAAGGCAGGAGATCAGAGAGGACAAAAGGCGCACACTGACCGCCTGCGCCTCGGGTTTGAACCCGGGCGCGTAATGGAGCTGCGCGTTTGGATTAAGGCGTTCGTCTCCCGTTTGCTTGCTTTGTGTGTCTGAACTGGGATCTGCTTCAGTGTTGCTCATTGTTTGCTCAACTGTTCTGAGTTCAGCATTCATCCGTGCCATCAACTTCTCGCTCGACTGCCCTCCCGCACATCCATGTGTGCGTTATATGCCCATATAATGTATATAATATAATGCAAATGCGTTTTTCGTAAGTTCAGACCACACTTCAGCCTGCAGGTTGATCGAGTGCTGCGGACGTTTCCTGAACGTAACCAGCGCGCCTTCATCACAATAGACGCGTCGTGCGCGCGTGCGCGCGTCGCGTTGTTTTCCCGCCGCATGATGGATTCATCACGTCCATCGTGTTAGTGATAGCACTTCATTATTAAACATGTTTATTAATCATGCACTTCGTTATTAAACATGTTTATTAATCATGCACTTCGTTATTAAACATGTTTATTAATCATGCACTTCGTTATTAAACATGTTTATTAAACATGCACTTCGTTATTAAACATGTTTATTAATCATGCACTTCGTTATTAAACATGTTTATTAATCATGCACTTCGTTATTAAACATGTTTATTAATCATGCACTTCGTTATTAAACATGTTTATTAATCATGCACTTCGTTATTAAACATGTTTATTAATCATGCACTTCGTTATTAAACATGTTTATTAAACATGCACTTCGTTATTAAACATGTTTATTAATCATGCACTTCGTTATTAATCATGCACTTCGTTATTAAACATGTTTATTAATCATGCACTTCGTTATTAAACATGTTTATTAATCATGCACTTCGTTATTAAACATGTTTATTAATCATGCACTTCGTTATTAAACATGTTTATTAATCATGCACTTCGTTATTAAACATGTTTATTAATCATGCACTTCGTTATTAAACATGTTTATTAAACATGCACTTCGTTATTAAACATGTTTGTTAATCATGCACTTCGTTATTAAACATGTTTATTAAACATGCACTTCGTTATTAAACATGTTTGTTAAACATGCACTTCGTTATTAAACATGTTTATTAATCATGCACTTCGTTATTAATCATGCACTTCGTTATTAAACATGTTTATTAATCATGCACTTCGTTATTAAACATGTTTATTAATCATGTTATTAAACATGTTTATTAAACATGCACTTCGTTATTAAACATGTTTATTAATCATGCACTTCGTTATTAAACATGTTTATTAATCATGCACTTCGTTATTAAACATGTTTATTAATCATGCACTTCGTTATTAAACATGTTTATTAATCATGCACTTCGTTATTAAACATGTTTATTAATCATGCACTTCGTTATTAAACATGTTTATTAAACATGCACTTCGTTATTAAACATGTTTGTTAATCATGACTATTAAACATGTTATTAAACATGCATTCGTTATTAAACATGTTTGTTAAACATGCACTTCGTTATTAAACATGTTTATTAATCATGCACTTCGTTATTAATAAGTTATAATGTTTATTAATATATTCGTTTTAACATGTTTGTTAATCATGCACTTCGTTATTAAACATGTTTATTAAACATGCACTTCGTTATTAAACATGTTTATTAATCATGCACTGTATATATGCACTTCGTTATTAAACATGTTTATTAAACATGCACTTCGTTATTAAACATGTTTATTAATCATGCACTTCGTTATTAAACATGTTTATTAATCATGCACTTCGTTATTAAACATGTTTATTAATCATGCACTTCGTTATTAAACATGTTTATTAATCATGCACTTCGTTATTAAACATGTTTATTAATCATGCACTTCGTTATTAAACATGTTTATCTGCGTTATTTGTGCCGTGTGGGGTCCTGGATGTGGCCGGACATTGTCCCGGACGTTTCCAGACACAAGACGAGAAGTGCTTTGAAAACCAAAATACAAACAACTCGAGCGATGCTCATATCGACTCTCGACGTTTTTACAAAATGGAGGATACGGTTGGTAACACATCAGCAATGCAAACGAGGTTTGGAGGAGCGCAGGCACCTGCCGTCGCTCGTTTCTCGGTAGAAGGACGATCTGCTCCTGCAAAGCAGAGCCCGCACGAAGACCTCAAGATCTCTCCTGCGTTAACATAACAAAGGACGAGGTTTCATCACTGAACAGAGAAGACAAAAGCGTCCAGCCTCCACTGTTCAGGCAGATGCAAAGTGTTGCACACTCAGTCATGGTGAATTGTCACCATGCTTTTCTCAAGGCAGAGAATATTGTTCGTGTTTTCATGCTGCTGTGCTCATTTTATTGCACAGTCTCAATAAAGTTATTACAGTTACATATTCCACATTATTAAATAAAACATGTACGTGTGCATGTATGCAATGAGATGCACGCAGCTCCATCTCCAAACAAGAGCTTTTCCAGAGCATGGGTTCTGGATAGGATGTCAGGAGAAAGTGAGATAAATCGCTGAACATCTGTACATTAGTCTGATCAAGGTGACTGGAGTCAAAAGGCAGAATGAGATGTGCACACTTTATTTTTGGCTCCTGCACAACACAACGTCACATATAACTTAAAATAACCTGACAACGTGTCAAGCAACCACTGAAGCGTTTACATTTCCAGTTTTACACCTTTAAGATGACATTTCTCATATTCTAAGCAGAACGCATGCAGTCAGTTGTCTTCTAAACTAATTGTTATTTTCTCTTCTTCTAGTGTTGAAGTTCCCCTTCTCTACATGGAATACAATGCAGAATTCCTCCATTCTTATGGAAATTAACTGGATAAAAAAACTCTTAGATTTTTGTTAGCTGATTATCAATGAACTCAGTTCCATAAAGAACATTTAAGAAAGTGGTTTTCAGTGAGAAAGACCCAAAAGTTGGAGTTTTTAGTTTTGGATATGGCAGCAACTGAAGCTAATGCAGAGCCTGTGCAAGCAGATGTTGTGGAGACCAGAGCTGAGGTGGAAACCACAAATGCAGAGCCGGCCCCAGCTTCAACTGAGGAAACACAGTCCAGTAACGCTGAGCCACCAGCGGATGGCAAATCCAAGCCAGCCTCTGAGAAAATATGGGACTCTTTTTTAAACAAAAGTGGGCTTGGAAAAGTAATGGGAGGTAAGAAAAAGAAGGAGCACCATACAGGACCTGAAGACAATACAGACGAGGAGCAGGATAAGACCTCAGATCAGAACGTTCAAGGAGATACAGCGGAGCCTAAAGACCAGGCATCTGATCAACCTGCAGAAGCTACTGAGGCAGCAGCTGATGGCCAGACAACTGAAAAAGCACCAGAAAATGAAGAGGCTTCCCAGGAGCAAATGGCAGCTGGTGCCAAGCCAAAGCAAGGAGAGAAGTCTAGTGTTAGGGACTTCATTCGCAAGCCTGTTGCTAAAATATTCTCACACAAAAACACAGAGAAGAAAGATGGTACAGGGGCACACCTAAAACAAACCGCCCCCATTCGGTCAAGATCTTTAGACAGGCTGCAGGACGCTGATGCCAGCACAGTTGTGGCAGACCAAACAGAAGAGCCTCAGGCTACAGATGAGCCCAACAAACCTAACACTCAAACAACAAAACACATGAGACGCTGGCACTCTTTTAAAAAACTTATGGCTCAAAAAAGTCACAAGAAAAGCACAGAGGATTCCAAGGATGTTGAGGGGGCAGAAGGAACCAGTGGAGATGGAGCAGGTGACACTGGGACTATGGATTCCACCACCAAATCAGAACAAACTGGGAAAAAAAGGATGAAGCTGAAAAGATCATGGACATTTCAAGGTATGAAGAGAGATCCATCAGTTGTTGGAATCCACAAACCTAAAGATAAAGACCCTTCAGATCTGAAAGATGAAAATGCCCCAGAGGAAGAACAGGTTATAGCAGAGGCAAAGATAGCCAGCGAACTAGAACCACAGGAGAAGACTACTGCTGAGGGTGAAGAGGAGAAAGTAGCAACTGCTTCAACACAGCATGCAAAATCTGTGGACCACCATGCAAATGAGATCTGGACTTCTTTCAAAAAACGAGTTATTCCCAAGTCAAAGAAGCCTGCTGACACTGGTGGAGCAGAAGAGGAACCAGCAGGTGATTATGAGCAGACCGATGAACAACAGGTGGATAAAGACTCGAGCAAGACAGCCAAGACAAAACGGACACACTTTAACCGAGCTGTGTCACTAAAGAACTTCATACTGCGAAAGGGGAAGAGTACCAGCATGGACATGGGGGAAAGTATGGCAGCACAGAAAGAGGGCGATGGTACTGCGGAGAGTGAAGCTAAAGACGTGGATGGTCTTGATGATACAACTGATGTCCCACAGACTGGATCAGAGGAACAGACTGTAGCTCAGAGTGAGAGCAACAATGAAGGTCAGGTGGCAGACGAGCACAAAAGTTCTGATGGAGAGGAGAGGCCTCACACTGGCACGCCATCTGGTCAGCCATCAGACGAGTCTCAAGCAGTGAATCCAGAATCAGAGTGTGGATGCCAGACAGAGCCCAAAGCCAATGGTGAGAATGGATGCTCGGATGCAACAACAGAAGACACCACAGCACACAATCATGAAGCAACTACCCATGAGGAGGGTGAGGAGACCAATCAAGAGACCATAGACTCTAGTGACAAAACTTGTCCAAAGGATGGAAAGGTCCTCCATCAAGATGGGAAGTGTGACCCTGTCAATGCAGTTGCCCAAAGCGGTGAGTTTGAGGTACCAATTGACTCAAGAGGTAAAATCTCTGGAAATCACAAAGCAAATGGAAATCACAAAGCAAGGTCTAAAGTAGGGCTAGGTACTAGTGTTGAGTTAGACAGTGGAGCTCCCTTGGAGCCCCTTTCTGGGTCAGAAACAACCAATGCAGATGACCAAGATGGGGCCCTAAAGGGGATTTTCAATGAGGTTGCAGCTTCCACTGTTCATATAGTGTATGTTACAGTCCTCCACCAGTGAACAGTTAGCCAGAGAAAAGAACCTCTTGGAAAGATGTTTTTCACCTGAAAACAATAGCAGTTACACAGATGTTAATGTCAGTTACTGTCACAGAGAAGTTGCTTTGACTCAAGGGTATCTGAGTTGATCCACGGTGATCTTGAGCACCTTAACTATAAAGTGAACAGCAGCCCAATTGAGTTCAGCTCCTCTGTGATGTGTTAATAATTGCTTATTGTAATGTTAAATGTAGACATATGTAATAACACACAAATCTCTTCTGTTATTATTTGCCAGAAATAAAGGCGGGAAATGTGTGACGTCACACAAAGAGGATTAGATCAGCATGGGATTCGTTCAGCGAGGAGCTTTCGTCCCCCTCCCCCAAAATATGGAGTAACCACATGTTTGCGCCACAATTCACCATGGTGAGCAATGCAATCCACATAGTTAAAATAAGAAAGCAATAATTCAGAATCAACCAGTGCAGTCTTTGCCTCCATTCCAACATTGTAAATGTTTTGCCTGTCTACTAGTGTAATTTTATATCATCATAAATGATGTTTCTTTGAACTGTTAAACTCAGTGATCACACAGCACCGCGATCATAAAGACTGTTAGTTTTATATTAATTGCCATTTTGTTTGTAGCTTTCCGTTTACTAGATAAATCTATGTGATACACACCTCTGAAATAACAGCCCGCCAGATTGCCAATCCAACTGTGAATTTAAATCAGAAAGTACGCTAATCTGTGTTTTTTGTTTTTAGACTGTTATCTTGTGTACACAAATAAACCTCCATTTAACATGAAATAATTTTTTGTGTTTTCTTGATGAAAAATAACACATTTCCCTTTCAGCAGATTTTAAATGCCAAAAACTGCCAAGTAATAGCAGATTAAAATGACTTGGCGTTTTGGGTAATTGTACAACAGACTCAGCTAGGGCAAAACAATAAACAGAATGTATATACCCTCCTACAAAAACTGCTTGATATTAACCTTGAGAATGGAAGCACACATTCATGTAAAATCCTTCATATAAACATTATAGTATGGCAGATGTTATGTTAATATATTGGATTACACAGACATCACAATTAATCACAATGTTGTGCTGAAACTGCAATTCAACATCCCACTGCATCTCCAGTCGGTCAGAATTTGTTCTGAGCTCAGGTGATCATGACGGTACCATTATTGACCAACACTACACTGTTGACTTTATACTCTAATTCTGTGGGATCAGGTTATTAGCACATTACCTGCAGAGTAACAGAACGCCTAGCAACAGGTTTTAAAGCAGCGTTTTTTAATAGCCTGATACAGGATCAGGGTTAATGAAGAACTATGTGGAAGTGTTAACAGATAAAGAGCAGAATTACCAGAGGCAAAAGAGAGAGAAATTATAGAGACTATATTGACCAATAGGTAAAAGTGCCAGTTTTTATAAAAGATATAATGTGCTAAAGCTGGGATTTACAGGTTCAGTGCATACTGTCAAAGCAATGAGTCTCTTCTTCTATGTTAGCAAAGTAAACAGTAATACCTTTGTTTGCTCATAGCTATAAAAATACATTTAATATGCAATGGACATCTGCATGTATTGGTACAGTAGTTATCCTGTAGTTTAACTAGTTAAAAAATAAAAAACACTTTACAGTAAGGTTTGATTTGCTAACAATAATTAGTGTAATTAGTGTAAGGTATTCTAACATAATGATTTAAAGTATTTCTTATTCTAGGTTAATGACATTTCATAAACACAGTATGTTATTGGTAATAATGTTCACTCGTAATACATTTAGAAACTAACATTAAATAATTAAAACATTATCACATTAACTAAATGTCATTAACTGAATTAACATTCAGAACCTTATTACAAAGTGTTGCCTTTTTTAACTTTAATTCTTTTAAGAGATCAGCTTGTATCAGCTGACAAAAGCAACCACCTCTGTGCTTTGTTTTAGTCACTGTTGACAGGAAAAAACGCAATGCACAAATCATTGTTTTTAATCACATTCTGTCCTTTAAATGTGAATACAACCGTCAAAGGCAATTCACAGTTGTTTAAGAAACATTTACACCATATTTTCTGAAAATATATACACAAACAGGCTATTAAAAATAAAAACAGTCCTCATCGTGAGCGCAGTTCCCTCATCGTTCCCACATATTTACAGACACTGCTTATGAAAATCACATCCACTGGGATGAAGCAGTTGTGCATTTACATTCCCTGCATTATGTACAGTATATACATCTTACACATGATCTCCTGAGGAAAACTGTTGCATCAATAACAAATCACAGAGACAACAAATTTTTGTAATCACTATAAGGAAACTGAGGAAAAAGGTGTCACTGATGTAATTTATAAATGGCAATAGACTGCAATGGCTAAATTAACAGTTACGTAAGCAATTATAAACAGCCAGCATGCACTGCAATGTGTAATCTCTCATCTCCTCTTTTAAGAGATTTGTCTGTATTGGCTATATTTGACATAAACACATCCAAACAGATCTTAAGTGAGCTCTTATTAGAAACAAAATCTCCAAAACGTTTGTTCCAGACAGAGAAAACCTCAGAGAGAGGGTAAACTCTGTGACGTCACAGACTGCACAGCGCCCCTTACCGGCGGTCTGGAGTATTACACACTCACCTTGTCTGAGTCCAGAAGGACACACATTTGCTTCAAACATGCAGCAGGCTTTACTTGAAGCTTAAAGCTGTGCAATCCATAACTTTTTTGATTAAAAACAACCAAAACCTCTTACTGAGCCCAGATTCACCATGATACATTTATAATGATGATTTATAATCTGAGCTGTCGGGTCTGATTTCCTGGGAAATGTCAGTTTGGCTTCATTTGACTTAAACACACATAAAGAAAAGTACGTAAAGTAACCTGCAGTTTAATGTTTCAAACAGAGATGGTGGTAGAGTGGGAAAGTTACATATTGCAGCCTTATTTGGCAAACTGATGACATTCGACAGAGCTTTTTTTAAAATTAACAAATACACATGTGCATATGTTCTGTATTTAATGTGATCCCTGGACTTACACATCAGCCACTGAAGATGAAATGTTCTCCTCAACTCATTTGAGATCTTCATCCTACATGGACCACACCATTCAGAATCAGCATTGTATGTATTTTCACTCATGTAACAATCAGCTGGCTGAGTCATTATGGTGGTGAAGAGCAGCACCTCTGGTTACCTCTGGTTGTTGGCAGATGGTCTCCACAAAACCATGATGACCAGCAGAATACTGGAGAACAGGAAATGCCAGAAGGCATCATCTATCCACAGCTCTCTCCAGTCCTGTACAAGCAGATGAGGGCAAAGAGAAGTCAGCTAAACTTATTATGAATTTAAATAAATAGGTACAATGGCTGTGTGGAACAGAGATTTATGAATATCTGTAAGGAATGCTTACAGACTGGCACTTGGACAGCTTAAAGGTCTTTGTTGTTCACACAATGAATACAACAGAGGCTGAAAAAGCTTTATATAGACCAATCAGAGAATGCAAATATCATGTCTGTGAAAGTCAACTGAAAGACTGTTGGAGATTTCCAAATCATACATTAAATGTTAAAGTTTAATCTGAAACATACATTTTTAAATCACAAACAACAAAAAACATGGATGTTTGTACATTAAGCAGTTTGGACCTAATTTACTTTAAAATAATAATGTAACAATGCGCCATTAACATATGATTATTGCAACAACATACAATAAAAGGAACAAACACTAATACAGGGACTTCAATATGCTGAGCGCCGTGCATAAACTAATTATTTAAAAAACATTTCACACAATAGGGTCACAACATGCAGCGTGTACTCACCGATGACAGCACATATGAGTGTTGGTGAAATGTCGGTACAGAGAAAACTTGACCACATTCCTCCCCAGCTGAAGAAGCTTCAAAGTCTGAAGATGAAGATGCGACTAAGTGTCAAGGACAACATCAGTACACAGAGCTCAAAATCCTTCTAATATTCATACACAAGCTATGGTAAACACTCCTCACTTCTCACTGAGCCCTGAAACACATGCATTTAAAACATGATATACCCACTGATGCATTAAATAATGAAAAAAAACTGTCCTTACAAACACCCACACTTACAACCCAGCTGAACAAATACGCTTGCACTTCAGTTCAACGGCAGTGTCATTAAACATGGTCTTCGGGTAATAGAAGTAGTTATTTTTCTTTACCATTTCCTGAAACAGACAATATAACTTAATTATTAAATTAATTAACTAGACGTGGATTTCTGTGTATACACGTTACATACACTGTACTGCAAATTGTAGGAAACAAATGCACAGTGTCTTATTGACGCAATCTGCTTTTTGACTTTCAAAGACACCACCTGAGCACTTGCATCATACAAATGACCAAGGACCACAATTTCATCTGAAAATCTTCTTTACTGAAGAAAGCATGTTTTCTGCTTTCACAGACATTGCTGTTTTGATGTTGAGACCGTTTCTCCATCACTTTTCTTATCTAAAAGAAACATGTCAGGTTCCTGCAGTCCACCAGTTTGCACATCACATCCACCTGCTCTCTCATCATCAACAAAAAAAAACAAAAAAGCAAGAGATGAATAAATAAAGTTAAGTGATCTTTAAGTGATGTTTATCATTAAGTGATCTTTAAGTGATCTTTCTTTATCTTTAAGTTATGTTTATCATTAAGTGATCTTTAAGTGATCTTTCTTTATCTTTAAGTGATGTTTATCATTAAGTGATGTTTATTATTAAGTGATCATTAAGTGATCTTTATCATTAAGTGATCATTAAGTGATGTTTATCATTAAGTGATGTTTATCATTAAGTGATCATTAAGTGATGTTTATCATTAAGTGATCATTAAGTGATGTTTATCATTAAGTGATCATTAAGTGATGTTTATCATTAAGTGATGTTTATCATTAAGTGATGTTGATCATTAAGTGATGTTTATCATTAAGTGATGTTTATCATTAAGTGATCATTAAGTGATCTTTATCATTAAGTGATGTTTATCATTAAGTGATCTTTAAGTGATCTTTCTTTATCATTAAGTGATGTTGATCATTAAGTGATGTTGATCATTAAGTGATGTTTATCATTAAGTGATCATTAAGTGATCTTTTTCATTAAGTGATGTTTATCATTAAGTGATCTTTAAGTGATCTTTCTTTATCTTTAAGTGATGTTTATCATTAAGTGATGTTTATTATTAAGTGATCATTAAGTGATCTTTATCATTAAGTGATGTTTATCATTAAGTTATGTTTATCATTAAGTGATCTTTAAGTGATCTTTCTTTATCTTTAAGTGATGTTTATCATTAAGTGATGTTTATCATTAAGTGATGTTTATTATTAAGTGATGTTGATCATTAAGTGATCTTTAAGTGATCTTTCTTTATCTTTAAGTGATGTTTATCATTAAGTGATGTTTATCATTAAGTGATGTTTATTATTAAGTGATGTTGATCATTAAGTGATCTTTATCATTAAGTGATGTTGATCATTAAGTGATGTTGATCATTAAGTGATGTTGATCATTAAGTGATCATTAAGTGATGTTGATCATTAAGTGATGTTGATCATTAAGTGATGTTCATCATTAAGTGATGTTGATCATTAAGTGATGTTTATCATTAAGTGATCATTAAGTGATCTTTATCATTAAGTGATGTTTATCATTAAGTGATCTTTAAGTGATCTTTCTTTATCTTTAAGTGATGTTTATCATTAAGTGATGTTTATTATTAAGTGATCATTAAGTGATCTTTATCATTAAGTGATGTTTATCATTAAGTTATGTTGATCATTAAGTGATGTTTATCATTAAGTGATCATTAAGTGATGTTTATCATTAAGTGATGTTGATCATTAAGTGATCATTAAGTGATGTTGATCATTAAGTGATCATTAAGTGATGTTTATCATTAAGTGATGTTGATCATTAAGTGATCATTAAGTGATGTTTATCATTAAGTGATCATTAAGTGATGTTGATCATTAAGTGATGTTGATCATTAAGTGATCATTAAGTGATGTTTATCATTAAGTGATGTTGATCATTAAGTGATCATTAAGTGATGTTGATCATTAAGTGATGTTGATCATTAAGTGATCATTAAGTGATGTTTATCATTAAGTGATGTTGATCATTAAGTGATCATTAAGTGATGTTTATCATTAAGTGATGTTGATCATTAAGTGATCATTAAGTGATGTTGATCATTAAGTGATCATTAAGTGATGTTTATCATTAAGTGATGTTGATCATTAAGTGATGTTGATCATTAAGTGATCATTAAGTGATGTTTATCATTAAGTGATGTTGATCATTAAGTGATGTTTATCATTAAGTGATCATTAAGTGATCTTTATCATTAAGTGATGTTGATCATTAAGTGATGTTTATCATTAAGTGATGTTTATCATTAAGTGATCATTAAGTGATGTTTATCATTAAGTGATGTTGATCATTAAGTGATGTTGATCATTAAGTGATGTTTATCATTAAGTGATCATTAAGTGATCTTTATCATTAAGTGATGTTGATCATTAAGTGATGTTTATCATTAAGTGATGTTGATCATTAAGTGATGTTTATCATTAAGTGATGTTGATCATTAAGTGATCATTAAGTGATGTTGATCATTAAGTGATCATTAAGTGATGTTGATCATTAAGTGATCATTAAGTGATGTTTATCATTAAGTGATGTTGATCATTAAGTGATCATTAAGTGATGTTGATCATTAAGTGATCATTAAGTGATGTTTATCATTAAGTGATGTTGATCATTAAGTGATGTTGATCATTAAGTGATCATTAAGTGATGTTGATCATTAAGTGATGTTCATCATTAAGTGATATTGATCATTAAGTGATGTTTATCATTAAGTGATCATTAAGTGATCTTTATCATTAAGTGATGTTTATCATTAAGTGATCTTTAAGTGATCTTTCTTTATCTTTAAGTGATGTTTATCATTAAGTGATGTTTATTATTAAGTGATCATTAAGTGATCTTTATCATTAAGTGATGTTTATCATTAAGTGATGTTTATCATTAAGTGATCTTTAAGTGATCTTTCTTTATCTTTAAGTGATGTTTATCATTAAGTGATGTTTATCATTAAGTGATGTTTATTATTAAGTGATGTTGATCATTAAGTGATCTTTATCATTAAGTGATGTTGATCATTAAGTGATGTTGATCATTAAGTGATGTTGATCATTAAGTGATCATTAAGTGATGTTGATCATTAAGTGATGTTGATCATTAAGTGATGTTGATCATTAAGTGATGTTTATCATTAAGTGATATTGATCATTAAGTGATGTTGATCATTAAGTGATCATTAAGTGATGTTGATCATTAAGTGATGTTGATCATTAAGTGATGTTGATCATTAAGTGATGTTTATCATTAAGTGATATTGATCATTAAGTGATGTTGATCATTAAGTGATGTTGATCATTAAGTGATGTTGATCATTAAGTGATCATTAAGTGATGTTGATCATTAAGTGATGTTGATCATTAAGTGATGTTTATTATTAAGTGATGTTGATCATTAAGTGATCTTTATCATTAAGTGATGTTCATCATTAAGTGATATTGATCATTAAGTGATGTTTATCATTAAGTGATCATTAAGTGATCTTTATCATTAAGTGATGTTTATCATTAAGTGATCTTTAAGTGATCTTTCTTTATCTTTAAGTGATGTTTATCATTAAGTGATGTTTATTATTAAGTGATCATTAAGTGATCTTTATCATTAAGTGATGTTTATCATTAAGTTATGTTTATCATTAAGTGATCTTTAAGTGATCTTTCTTTATCTTTAAGTGATGTTTATCATTAAGTGATGTTTATCATTAAGTGATGTTTATTATTAAGTGATGTTGATCATTAAGTGATCTTTATCATTAAGTGATGTTGATCATTAAGTGATGTTGATCATTAAGTGATGTTGATCATTAAGTGATCATTAAGTGATGTTGATCATTAAGTGATGTTGATCATTAAGTGATGTTGATCATTAAGTGATGTTGATCATTTAGTGATGTTCATCATTAAGTGATGTTGATCATTAAGTGATGTTTATCATTAAGTGATGTTGATCATTAAGTGATGTTGATCATTAAGTGATCATTAAGTGATGTTTATCATTAAGTGATGTTGATCATTAAGTGATCATTAAGTGATGTTTATCATTAAGTGATGTTGATCATTAAGTGATGTTTATCATTAAGTGATCATTAAGTGATGTTGATCATTAAGTGATGTTGATCATTAAGTGATGTTCATCATTAAGTGATGTTGATCATTAAGTGATGTTTATCATTAAGTGATCATTAAGTGATCTTTATCATTAAGTGATGTTTATCATTAAGTGATCTTTAAGTGATCTTTCTTTATCTTTAAGTGATGTTTATCATTAAGTGATGTTTATTATTAAGTGATCATTAAGTGATGTTTATCATTAAGTGATGTTTATCATTAAGTGATGTTTATCATTAAGTGATCTTTAAGTGATCTTTCTTTATCTTTAAGTGATGTTTATCATTAAGTGATGTTTATCATTAAGTGATGTTTATTATTAAGTGATGTTGATCATTAAGTGATGTTTATTATTAAGTGATCATTAAGTGATCTTTATCATTAAGTGATCTTTATCATTAAGTGATGTTTATCATTAAGTGATGTTGATCATTAAGTGATGTTTATTATTAAGTGATCATTAAGTGATCTTTATCATTAAGTGATGTTTATCATTAAGTTATGTTTATCATTAAGTGATCTTTAAGTGATCTTTCTTTATCTTTAAGTGATGTTTATCATTAAGTGATGTTTATCATTAAGTGATGTTTATTATTAAGTGATGTTGATCATTAAGTGATCTTTATCATTAAGTGATGTTGATCATTAAGTGATGTTGATCATTAAGTGATGTTGATCATTAAGTGATCATTAAGTGATGTTCATCATTAAGTGATGTTGATCATTAAGTGATGTTTATCATTAAGTGATCATTAAGTGATGTTGATCATTAAGTGATGTTTATCATTAAGTGATGTTTATCATTAAGTGATGTTCATCATTAAGTGATGTTGATCATTAAGTGATGTTTATCATTAAGTGATCATTAAGTGATGTTGATCACAGGGCGGATGAAGTACATCCAGTGCAGCAGGTGGCGCTGTGCAGTCTTCAGTCTGCCGTTACACCCACTGAAAAACTCACACGACGAGCGGCGAGTGTTTACGGATGAGTTTGAGGAGGGAGAAGCTGTATGTGCTCTGTTATAATATCTGTATGTGCTCTGTTATAATATCTGTATGTGCTCTGTTATAATATCTGTATGTGCTCTGTTATAATATCTGTATGTGCTCTGTTATAATATCTGTATGTGCTCTGTTATAATATCTGTATGTGCTCTGTTATAATATCTGTATGTGCTCTGGTATAATATCTGTATGTGCTCTGTTATAATATCTGTATGTGCTCTGTTATAATATCTGTATGTGCTCTGGTATAATATCTGTATGTGCTCTGGTATAATATCTGTATGTGCTCTATATCTGTATGTGCTCTGTTATAATATCTGTATGTGCTCTGTTATAATATCTGTATGTGCTCTGTTATAATATCTGTATGTGCTCTGGTATAATATCTGTATGTGCTCTGTTATAATATCTGTATGTGCTCTATATCTGTATGTGCTCTGGTATAATATCTGTATGTGCTCTGGTATAATATCTGTATGTGCTCTGTTATAATATCTGTATGTGCTCTGTTATAATATCTGTATGTGCTCTGTTATAATATCTGTATGTGCTCTGTTATAATATCTGTATGTGCTCTGGTATAATATCTGTATGTGCTCTGTTATAATATCTGTATGTGCTCTGGTATAATATCTGTATGTGCTCTGTTATAATATCTGTATGTGCTCTGTTATAATATCTGTATGTGCTCTGTTATAATATCTGTATGTGCTCTGTTATAATATCTGTATGTGCTCTGTTATAATATCTGTATGTGCTCTGTTATAATATCTGTATGTGCTCTGGTATAATATCTGTATGTGCTCTGTTATAATATCTGTATGTGCTCTATATCTGTATGTGCTCTGGTATAATATCTGATCATATTCCTCCTGCTCCAGAATGACAGCAAACACAAATCAAACGTTTATATGAGTATGATGTCGGTGATGAGCAGGTGGATGGGATGTAAGTCAGCAGCAACTGATCTGTCCGTGCTGGATGTTGAAGGTTTCATGACACAAATCTGTCAGCTGAAGAAAGAGGTGAAGTTACTGGAGGCAAAGCTGAGGGCAAGAGGAGATGCATCCTCCGCATTCAACATCCTTTACCTGAATCACTGTCTGTTTGTCCTCATCAAATGATGCTTCTTCCAAACCAGAATCTTATGAACTTCTGAAAGTGAAATTAAAAGCACATTGTCAAACTCTTAAATGTGTAAAATGAAAGTGATGGTGATCAGTCTGTGTGATTGTTTGGTGTTTCTCAGGAGCTGGAGAAGGTTTCCTGTCAATCTTCAGTGTGTGTGACTGATGGAACCTCCACAGAAGGTCTGGATTCAGTGTGGAGCAGCAGAGATCAGAGCACACCACAGCGAGTGTTGGACAAACTCTCCGAACAGAAATCCAGACACACACAGGACTCAGAGCTCAGCCTCACTTTAGTCTGTTATACTGATCCAAACCCTGCAGATGCTCTGGACACTGTGTGACAGTAATCAGGGGTCACAGCAGGATGAATCTACCGATCGAACCGCCACAGAGTCTGTCTGTAACACTGGAGAACAGCAGATCCTGCAGACACCAGTGAAGATGTGTTCAGTCAAACTGGTGGACTGCAGGAACCTGGTGGAGATGAGAAGAGAAACCACAGCAGAGGAAGATGAGAATGATGATGATTTTGTTCCTTCAGGTATATTTCCTCCTTTAAGGTTGGCTTTTCACAGTATGTAGTTGCAGATGTGCTCTGTCATAACTAGCCCTTTAAATAATTGATCTGGAGCAACTAATGGTGCTTCTGTGGAAATGATTCGTTATTCACAGTCCAAATCAGTGCTGACTAATCAACATCAGTTTGGTATCTTTCAGCTTACAGCACAGGTCAATCAATCTTGCTCTCAACATTTGGTTGTGAGTTTTAGGTATTTACTGTGGTTATAGAATGCTGTTGTTACTCTTTGTCTTGTTATCATCATTTTTTCCTGTTGATACTATATTGACATCTGCTTTGTAAATGTATGTTTCTTTTAGATGAAAAGAGTGATGGATATTCTGATGGAGAAACAGTCTCTCCATCAAAACAGCGACTGTCAGCAAAGACTCTTTTCTACAGCACTCCTGGAAAGACATTCAGCTCACAGACATTTAACAATAAATGAGGGAAAACACACAGAACAGAAACTGTTCACCTGCAAGAGATGTGGGATCAGTTTTCCTACATTACAAGAGAAAAAACTTCAATCAAAATTGCACAGCATGAAGAAGCAGTTCCACTGTGAGCAGTGTGGGAAGGACTTTTTTACAACAACATCTAATATGAACAGCCACATAAAGACCCACAGTGGAGAAAAGCCTTTCCACTGCAGTGAATGTGGCAAGAATTTCAGCAGCAAGCAAAGCCTGGTTATTCATAAGAGAATTCACACGGGAGAAACCGTACAAGTGTCCTCACTGTGAGAGGAGATTCAACTATGCGTCATACATTAAGAGACATGTGCGTGTACACACCAATGAGAGACCGTATCAGTGCAGTGAATGTGGCAAAACCTTTAGGCAGTTATGTAATCTGAAGTCACACCAGAAAACTCACTCTGAGGAGAAACTCTTTCAATGTTCACACTGCAATAAACGTTTCCGTCAGAAATCTCAACTGATACGCCATGAGAGAATTCACACCAGAGAGAAACCTTACCTCTGCTCTCACTGTGGAAAGAGCTTTTCTAATCCAACTTCTTTCAGCTTTCATCAGAAGGTGCACACTGGAGAGAGGCCTTATCACTGCAGAGTTTGTGGGAGGAAATTTAATCGACTTAACATTTTAGTGAAACACCAGAGAACTCATGCAGGAGAAAGGCTTTACAAATGCTCTCAGTGTGACATAACGTTTGCTCGATCAGATGTCCTGAGAACTCATAATAGAGTTCATACTGGAGAGAAACCTTACCACTGCTCCATCTGTGGGGAGAGATTTGCTTATTTAGGAAGTGTTCAAACTCACCAGAAGAAACATGCTAAAGAACAAACTGCACTGAAATCATAATAGTGTCTATTATTGTTTTTTTACAGCATCTATAACTTTAAGATAAATTTTAAACTCGCGGTTGTTCTTATATTTCTGTGTTCTTTTGAATTCATTGTTTTTGTAATCTATATCTATCTAATTATGAGTTAGAATAAGTCAGGGAGGGTCTTGAACTGCAAGTCATTATATTTGTCATGTATAAATGAAAATAAATCTGTGTTATGTTTTACTAAGGCCTTTAAAACCTGCATCAGCGTAATAAGCAACTTCTTGGTCATATGACAGTTTGTAGTTAAAGAACTGTTCACCTAATATTGAAGAAAATGACCTTCAGGTCATCCAAGGTGTCTGTGACATGGTGATTAAAAAATGCACTGCCGGCTTTAAAATTGTGTTCGGGGTCAGTATGACCCTGCTGGAAGTTTCCTTACTTGAAAAACATGGTTCCCTTCATTTCAGTGCCATAAGATGTTGTGACTGCTAAATGAATAAATGTAAATGTGTTATTTTAATTTGTCAAATAAAATCAACAAATCCGGTATACATCTGGAAATTGCACAAATCACTTCTACTTTCAAGTAGAAAAGACATGCTCACACGTACACACACATACTGCAGCAGAGCGCTTTTATAAAATTAATGATTTTGTTTTACATTTAAACGTTTAAAATAATATGAAACTACAATCTGACACTAAATCTTGTGTTTAAGTTGTGTTGTGTGATGTGATCTCACCAGCGGCTGACAGAAAGGTTGTTGTCACATCCTAAATAGAGACTCAAAAATGATTCTGCTGGTAAATGTCATAGGGTCTGTGAGTTATTAATGACATTTAAACAAACGTTTTGATTCATGTGATACAATGGACGTCCATTAGAAGAATCATGCATTAAGATTTTATGATTATACACTGTTTTGGTAGGCTGGTTCAGTTGTCTATGAATCGACAGGTTTTAGGACCTGAGTCTGTCAGCTCAGCGGTGCTGGGTGTGGAGCTCTGCCCTCTCCATCAACAGGTGATTGTGTTTGGAAAACTGGATTTGCTTTTCTGTTTATTACAGGTACACATCTCTTCTTCCTCTCTTCCTTTTTTGTGGATCTCTTCAACATCTTTCGTCTAGTAAGTTTTCGTTCACTTCAGCCTTAGATCCATTTACTCATTTCTGATGTGTGTCACGATAAAGTCACAACAGCCTGAAACTAAGTTTATTTTTCTTATTTATTTACTGATTTGTAATTAATAAAGACAACAGCATGAATGTCATAGGCGATTTGGTTGTGAATGTGTCATTTGGTTAGATAATGTTGGTAAATACTCATACAGGTGTGATCTAAACACCATATTGCAGGAAATGGCTTGTGTTTATACTTTACAAATATGATCATGGTACAAATATAAAAATGCACAAATATACTCACAGTCATTGTAACCAGAGTTTCCTACAAAATACTATAATTACTGAAGTATGTCTGTAGTGACCTGACTTTCACAGTGTAAGTGATTGTTTGTGGTCATTAAATGTAGATTTACTGAATCACATTTTGGAGTCAAAAAAGGTGATAATCATGTCTGTATCAGCATTTTTTAAGATAACTTCATCTGTGCTTTCAGAGCGTTCAGTATGTTTCTGGCCAAAAAACTTATTGGAGGAATCGTGGATGTTGTGGTGTGAGTCACCAACCCGCCCCTGTAAACTTTCACAAATATAATTTCACATAATATTTTAATATAAATAATTTTTATGTCTTTTTGCATCACAGCAACATCGATCCATCACAGTTTGTGCCGTCTGATCCTGTAAGCTTGTATGCAAACATTTAATATTGTTATTTCAGTAGTGATGATGAAAACTTTTGCAACATATTAGTAAAGCAAAGTCCTGGCACATCCTGGAAATTTACACCTTCATTGATTCCTGCTTTGGCATATTATGTTTAATGGATATCTCACAGTATGTACTCTGTTCCAGCCGCCTCCCAGAAGACCTCTGGCATACGCTAATCAAAATGAAACCGAGGAACAGAGGCAGTTTCGCAAAGTTTTTCAACAACTTGCAGGGGAGGTGGGTAGACCTTAACAGACCATGTACTGTTAAGTTTGTTTTAAATCAGGCCCTTGTTATCAGGCCGTGTCTGTAAGATACCAAGTGTTTACTGTCAGGGCCGGTTGTATGTGAGAGATAAGTGAAACTGCTGTGGTGCAGATCACATGAACATAGTCTGGGCTAAATCCAGCCATGTTTGCATTCCAGGACTAACTCACTTTACCCCACTTTCTGGGAGATATTTACTTTTCTAAGATATGAACCCTAATGGTCCTCTTTTGCCCCTGTATATCTTTGAGGTATTGGATACTGAGTGTGGTTTCACAAATCAGACAGGTTTTGTAATGTCAGGTAAACAGGTTTGTCAGTTTTTTCAGTTTCACGCCAGAAACTTCCACATCAAGACATTTTCTTCATTCTATCACTTTGCTCCACCCAACATGCTTGTGGCTTTCTCTCTGATTTCAGAACAGTATTTGCAGTATATCTCATCTCAGAACAAACAACAGGGGTGTAGCTCTAATAGTCTATAGAGACAAGAAGCATGACTGGCTCTTCCTCTTTTTGTACATTCCTGCCATTATGATGTGGGCTGTGTCGCCCGGTTTGTGTTGAGTCACAGACGGGCGTGAATGCATGCTAAACCAGACGGTTGTATTCGTTGGTAGGAGTGAATTCCCCAGTTGAGATTTAAGTGATTAAGTGACTTCCTGTTATACAATAGGAAAGCTGACACTACAGTGACTCCAAAGCATATTAAATAAAATTGATTTTTCCATCTTATTCTGAATGCACTAAAACACCAGATATATCAGTAAAATGCTCCAGCAGTACCAATGTGGGGTCATTTGTTTGTAATAATTAGGTTGAATAGAGCTCATGTTCTGAAGCGGACTTCTGTCATTTTTGTATACAGTAACTTTTTCAAAAATGGGATTGTTGTAATCTTCTTCTAAAAGGAGAGAATGGAAGTTTTAAATATTCATTTCCTTATAGGACATGGAAGTGAGCCCCAATGAACTGATGACTATTCTTAACAAGATCATCTCCAAACGTGAGGCCTCTGACCCTGTTTTTTGACAAATCAAGCATTGTTCTCATCACCTTGACATAAATCAAAGATGCTCATGAGATGTTTGTTTATTTTGCTCTCCAGATGGTGATCTGAAGACAGACGGATTCACTGTGGAGTCCTGCAGGAGCATGGTGGCAGTTTTGGATGTATCCTTCAACAGAATGTTAAGAGTGGGGGCTGGGAATGTCTTTTGGGTATCAAGGAAATACATTTATTATTGACTTAACTCTTTTCTCTCAGAGTGACAGCACGGGAAAACTAGGATTTGAGGAATTCAAGTTTCTTTGGAATAATGTCAAGAGGTGGCAGGTAAAAGTGTTCTGTAACTTTAAGGCTGATCATATAATTTGTTTCTGGGTTTTATGAACTTTCTGGTTCACTGTACAGATTTCCCTTTGTATGTCATAAAAGCAGAGATTCTGAACACCCTGTCTTTGTTAAATCCAGGCTATTTACAAGTCATATGACGCAGACCACTCTGGTATGATCGGAGCTTCTGAGCTGCCTGGAGCTTTCAAAGCAGCCGGTGAGTACTGTTGTCCTGCTGAAGTTGGTACCCAGCTAACAATTTTAGGTTGTAAGAATGTTTCCTTAACATTTCCATTAAGTAACAAAAATGTTAAAAATGCTACTTTGAAAGTTCTACAATTGTTCAAAACTTCCAGATTTTTAGATATTGTATTAAAACAAAGTACAACTTGGTAAAAAAAAGGCAAAAGCCATGTTGATGTGAAGCTGATGAATTTTATTTTAAAAGCATGGAAAAAAACAGTATTTTCCAACATGTGTTGGTTATAATTTGATTTTTAAGAGTAGGAATTGATGTGGCCTATTGGTCTCCGTTCAGGGTTCCCGCTGAATGAGCAGCTTTTAAAGATGATCGTTCGGCGATACAGTGATGAAAATGGAAACATGGATTTTGACAATTACATTGGCTGTCTTGTGCGCCTGGATGCTATGTGTCGTAAGTCATCAAACTTACAAACACTATTTTTCTGTCTTCATCAGTTCGTCAACCTTCATGTTGCTGTAGCTCAGTCAATTCCCAGGGAACACATGTATTGATAAATTGTATATCCTGAATGTACTGTAAGTTGCTTTGGGTAAAAGCATTTGCCAAATGCATGCATGTATGTACTTTTACAGGTGCCTTCAAGACACTTGACAAGGACAGCGACGGCACCATTAAAGTTGACATTCAGGAGGTAAATAAACCAACAGTTTCAACAATATAATTGAGCTGTAATCATGAGTCTCATGAGACTTCAGCTGCATGTCTTCTGTTTTCTGTCCACAGTGGTTGCAGCTGACCATGTACTCCTGAAAAAGCAAGAACACACCACATCATCTTCTATTCTGTTCTGTTATTCTCCTACATTGTGATTGAGATTGTCAAATGTCTTTTTGTAACATGCCTTATTATTTGTTGCATTGTTAGAAAGCATAAACATAAACAAACAGATTTGTTGCTGCACTGCTGCTTTGACACTAAGGCAGAGATTTTTTTTTGCAGTTTGAGAGTAAAGTGCAAGAAATTGTCTGTCTCTAAATGTTTAGTTTGTTATTTTTTTATTCCAGAACAAATGTGCTGTTTTCTTGTACTGCCACCAAAGACTAAAACTTTAGGCTCATTTTTGTTTTGAGCAGCATTTAGAAAGCACGTCACGTATGAACTGTCAGATCTGGACCTCGTTTAATTCTGACACACAAATAAACATTCATTGTGAACACTGATGCTCCTCTCATTACGTGTGCAAACACCGGTTGCCATGGAGACGAACTCTCCTCATCTGGGAAAGGTTGGACTTACAGAGAGTGACTTACAGTTAGAATAGCCAATCAAAATCCACAGCGCCCGATTATGAATACCAAGGTAGCCAATAGGAGGACAGGGCTGCGTGAGAGGGCGTGTCCTCGCAGGTACCTGGATGAAAGCGGTGCTGATGCTGACGTCAGCGCGCACAGGTGATAACAACACGGCCTGTTTTTGCGCCATCCTCCGGGGAAGAAAACGCTATAACGTGTGCTTCTGTCGTACGGTAAGCTTTGTCTGATCAATGTAAACGTCTCTAACGTTTCTGTATGTGTAGTGCTGACGTTTTGACCGGGTTTAAAGCGCATTGTGCTGCAGAGGATGGCGCACGTATGATTTCTAATGTCTCATGAGAAGTCTCATCGTTTCATATGGAGAAAGAAATGAGATCTATCATGTGCTTTGGATGTCAGTCTTCTGTCCGTCCTTTGCGTTTGGACATCAGTCGCTCATAGAAGATCAGATGAAGTCTTCTGTAAGATCAGATGAAGTCTTCTGTAAGATCAGATGAAGTCTTCTGTAAGATCAGATGAAGTCTTCAGTAAGATCAGATGAAGTCTTCAGTAAGATCAGATGAAATCTTCTGTAAGATCAGATGAAGTCTTCAGTAAGATCAGATGAAGTCTTCAGTAAGATCAGATGAAGTCTTCTGTAAGATCAGATGAAGTCTTCAGTAAGATCAGATGAAGTCTTCTGTAAGATCAGATGAAATCTTCAGTAAGATCAGATGAAGTCTTCAGTAAGATGAGTTAAAATCTTCAGTAAGATCAGTTTAAAATCTTCAGTAAGATCAGATGAAATCTTCAGTAAGATCAGATGAAATCTTCAGTAAGATGAGTTAAAATCTTCAGTAAGATCAGTTTAAAATCTTCAGTAAGATCAGATGAAGTCTTCTGTAAGATGAGTTAAAATCTTCAGTAAGATCAGTTTAAAATCTTCATGTAAGATCAGATGAAGTCTTCAGTAAGATCAGATGAAGTTAAATCAGATGAAATCTTCAGTAAGATGAGTTAAAATCTTCAGTAAGATCAGTTAAATCTTCATAAATCAGATGAAGTCTTCTTAAGATCAGATGAAGGCTCGGTAAGATCAAGTCTTTGTAAAGATCAGATGAAATCTTCTGTAAGATCAGATGAAATCTTCAGTAAGATGAGTTAAAATCTTCAGTAAGATCAGTTTAAAATCTTCAGTAAGATCAGATGAAATTATCAGTAAAATCAGATGAAATCTTCAGTAAGATCAGTTTAAAATCTTCAGTAAGATCAGATGAAGTCTTCAGTAAGATCAGATTTAAAGCCATAAGAAATCAGTATAATAATTTATACAGTGAGTTCATGGGCATCATTTGAATACAGTATGATCGATTTATCTGAACCTCATGAAGGGATTCATTTTTCATTTTCTTAGGCCTAAATGTTTATGCTAAATCAATATTATTATGTCCTGTTATTATATTATATTATGTCCCAATATTATTATTATGTTTTTTGCATAATCCAAACTACTTTAAAAGACATTAAGATTTGTTTACTAATTATAAGTAATAATGAAAAACATAAAAATAAGAAATGTGAGATCACTGATATCAATGAGTAACATAATGTGTTGTGGTGAAAACTTTATTATAAATTGGTTTTGTGCTGTTCAGCAACAGGTTTCTGTGTTTAATGCTGTTGTTTCTATTCCTAATACAGTTTTAGTCACAAAGTAAAGGTGTGAAAGACATTGGGACAGCCTAAGGACTGGTTCAGATTTGTGGAGCCGTATAATTTTCCACACTGGTGTTGAGTTTGAGATGCACCCAGCAATTAATGAGTAATGCTTTCAGTGCTGCATAATGGGCACTGCTCACGTTAGATTTTATGCAAACAATTTCAGCATGTCAGCTGTGCAGTGCTCTTCACCGCTGCAGCAGGCCAATTATTGATTAATTTACTGCATACCGAGTTTATGAAGTCTTTGCTCTAAGAATAACTGCTTCCCTCGACCTGTCCCCGCCCCCCCCGTTACAGTACACGACGGGATGGCGGCTGATTCCACGATGAGGTCTGAGGTGGAGGAGCTGCAGATCAGAGCCAATCAGGTGACAGATGAGGTAACAGACCTGTTTAACATAGAAAACTTTCTGATGGAGATATTGATTGTTCTTGGTCTTCTCTGACAGTGTGTTGTCCTTTAATGATTGTTCCTGTTTTGATGACATTGCACAACCCACTCATCAACACGACCCACAGTGATGACATCACACATTTCCCTGTTCTCTTGTTAAGGTTGCTACAGGTCTCTCGTATCCCCGCAGCACACAGCAACTATGATGATGACGCAGAAGACATTGTATATGCGCTTGCAGTTTTATTATAATTTCTGTGGTGACGTGATGTAAATCATAAGTGAAGTCAGTGGATTTAATTCCACTGGCTGTTAAATAATAAGGGCAGGTGACTGAACTAGCTTCAGATTAACAGTTCAAATACTTGAATGCAAATACTGATTTTTTTTAACTTATTTTTATCACCACCAGTCTTTGGAGATCACCAGAAACATGAGGCTTCTGCTAGAGGAGGTGAGTACAGAATATATCTCTCTGAAAACTGTCCTGACTGTGATCATGAGAAAATAATAGAGATCCACAATGATCTTCTCTCTTCTTATATTGACCCCAGCACTCATAACGTAATGGATTATTCGTTTCATTTATTGAGAACAGGTTCCTTGTCTACTTTAATGTGCTCTTATACTGATACATTTACAGTCATGCATTTGGCAAAAGCTTTTATCCAAAGCACAAAATGTCTCTAACCCGCGACCTTTTAGGGCTGCTAACGCAATGCTCTGCCAACTGAGCTACAGGAACACAATTGTACTGATTTACTTTATTCAACAGAGTAAAGATGCTGGAATCAGGACACTGGTTATGCTGGATGAACAAGGAGGTAATGAGTTCTCACAACAGTGAAGTATAGATAAAATAACAGCAACTGTACAGCAGCTTAATAATGAATTAACTGCATCTGTTTCTTAACTACTTAACTCCTGTATGAACAGTTGCATCTGTACGACAGGCAGTTATTATCTGTATGCTACTGACACTGAGTATGCAAACCTTGTGTTCTCCTCTCCTGTTATTTACTTTAGTACAACATATATAAATGGAGTTGTGTGATTTTGTGTGTGATTTGATGTGTTTATGTGTGCATGCTCACATATATCCTTTCAATTCCCCCTTCCTGCTGCCCCCATGCCTGCCCCTCATCTCCCCCTCATGGGCAGAGCAACTGGACCGCATAGAAGGAGGCTTGGATCAGATCAACAAGGACATGAAGGAAGCTGAGAGAAACCTCACTGACATGGCCCGGTGTTGCGGGCTCTGCATCTGGCCCTGTTCAAAGTAGGTCTCTACCCAGACACCTGAACTGGGCTTCAGTAGTCAGTCATGTCACCTCTCTGCCCTTATAAACCCTGTTCTGCTTTGCTTTCTGCTTGTCTTTTGTGATCGGGGCCGTTTTTGTGAGCACTGGTTTGTTAACTACACATAACTACACAAACAGATGAACCGTTTAACATGAACTCAATAGTTAATGACAAGCTGTGCTCACACGACAGTTGGCATTCTAGTCCCATTCCACTTGTCATTTTTATTTTCATATATATTTTTTTGTTTTGTCAGCTGGTGCTAGAGCTACCGTAGATGTTCAGTTGCATATGGCACTTTTTGGTGAGGAAACTGTTGTGTTTTTATCTTGTCCTTTAACCCCTGAAACTTCCAACTTGACCCCACCTTCCGACACCCAGAACAGCTGGAGCGGATTGAGGAGGGGCTGGACCAGATCAACCAGGACATGCAAGAGGCAGAGAAAAACCTTACAGATCTGGGCAAATGTTGCAGTCTGTGCTCCTGTGATAAGTATGTGATGTCATGGAGGGCCGCAGCTTATAGGGGCATGTGGGTGTGCTTGCATGAAAACATACATGTTCCATCATTTGTGCCGAAATGATTTCTTGTGTGAACTCACAAAATAGCACAGTAAATTGGTTGGATGTCGTGTATTTTTCATATGATGGAGACATTATTGTGGCAAAGAGGATGTAAGAGAAGAAAACTTCTAAACTGCTTAAAACAAATCTGAAAACAGGCAATATGCACTGAATTACCACTGAACTAGACCTAGGAGTTAAACTACAGAAGTAGGTTTTGAACAACTCCACGTCTCCAACCAAATTACAAGCACTGTTTTTCTTGTGTGGTTTTTGAAAATAGATGCAACACAAACTGTCTTCAGCTGTCAGTGTTAAATCCTACTCAGTCATATACAATAACCACCTAACCATGATTTCTGGAGATTGTTGGTTACTGGAGACAGATAAAACAAATCTCATCAACCTCATGTGTTCCTCATATGGCTTTCCACAGGCTGAAGGACTTTGAAGCAAGTGGGGCCTATAAGAAGGTGTGGGGTAATAATCAGGATGGGGTGGTATCCAGCCAGCCCTCGACCCGGGTGGTGGATGAGAGAGAGAAGATGACCATGAGTGGTGGATACATCAGAAGGTGCCAGACATGCTCTGCAACTTCAGTTTCAAAATGTTGCCTTTTTGGCTGATTAACATATTTGTTAATGTTAAGAAGGTTGCTGGTTCGATTCCAGCGCTGGCAGGTAGCAACTGAAGTGCCCTTGAGCAAGGCACCTAACCCCTGATTGCTCCCTGGGTGCAGATTGCTCCCCACTGCTCCGGGTGTGTGTTCACGACTTGCAGTGTGTGTTCACGACTTGCAGTGTGTGTTCACGACTCACCAGTGATGGGTTAAATGCAGAGGTCACATTTTGGGTATTTATGAGTTATCATATCTGACAAATGTCACTATCACTTCATATTTGCAATGAATATCTGCATCAATACAACACAGTAGGACCATAAAACACATATTAAATTCTTCAGATTTAATATAAATGCAAACAGTTGCTACCCCCCCAGCAGCTTTATTCTTCAGTGTTTAGCAGTGATTTAGGATCTGTGTGTTTAAAAGCAGGGTAGGCAATCAGCTCTAGAAACGTTTTTGTTGTACTGACTGAAAGTCACTTCCCATCCTGACAGCAATCACTAAGGTGTATAAATATGTTTATATCTCTTCTGTGGAGGGTGCAGGACTGTAAAATATTTGTCCAATCATTGCATTCGGTCTGAATGTAATGATAGGATGTCCTACACGCCTGTCAAACTACGTATGTTTTTTGTGTTGGAGGAGGCATGGCTTTGGAGGTCATTCTAAACAGAGGGTGGGGTTTTGCCTTCAAAGCTAGCTTGCTATTGCAAGCTCATCCGAAACAGCCTTCCCTACCTTTAAGTGTTGGGATGCACTTTTGTTCAACAGAGTGACAAATGACGCAAGGGAGGATGAAATGGAGGAAAACTTGGCCCAGGTCGGCAGCATCCTTGGCAACCTCAGAAGCATGGCACTTGACATGGGCAATGAGATCGATACTCAGAATGTCCAGATGGAACGCATACAGAGCAAAGTCAGTGCCTGGAATACCATCATTTGTTTGTGGAACAGAAACCAAGAGCCAGTTTATATTCATGAGTCTTTCTTTGTTTTTTGCAGGCCATGGCTAATGAATCCCGCATCAGCGAGGCCAATCAAAGGGCCACAAAGCTAATATCACAATAAATACACAATGCTAGTGATTCTGTCATTTGTTCTACATGCTTGTGTAGTAAAACTGTGCACATATGATAAAACAAATGATTAGGATAACAATCTATTTTAAATTACTAGTTATGGAACTTGAATTTCTGCCTGTTCATGTGACAGCGAGTTATTGATAAGGGACATGAATCGGTACTGATATAATGTCGCTAGTCTTCTTTGTACTGTATTTGTAATTTAAGCATGTATTGTACATAACACTTTATCTTTTAGATTTTTATCTTGTTCTTTTTAAGCCTGCAGTAAATATCATCACGAATGATGTCCACTGCTCCTGTCACAAAACAGTGTCAAGTTTTATCGGTAAATGTATTTATTGTCTGCTTTCGGTAATGTTAATAAGCAATAAATCAATTGCTACAACTTGTACATCAAGTTTTAAGCTGTTTTTTTTTCACTTGTATAGGCATTTTTTCAATAGTGTTTTTGTATGATACACATCTTTCAGGTTTCATGAGACTTGTGGAAGTAGTTAAAAACAGGCAGATTTGCCAAGACTCAAGCAAGTACATGTAAGGGTCTCACTACAGTCACCTGCAGGTTGAAAATGAAAACTACAACACAAGCTCAAAATGGTGGCGAGTTTATTAGTAATAATTGCGTGGCCACTTTATTAGTAAACTTAAAATGCTGGACGAATTTTACTCAAACAGCAGTTTTTATTTAGTGCAACAGTTCATTTATAGGAAAAGGATCCTGGAAAATGTGGATCTGTATTTTTTCTCTGATCTGTTCTGTCTGTGGGGCACACGAGTGACCCCATTGCTTCATGTTTGAATTATGTGGGTATTTTAGTGTATACTCACTACAAATGTTTTGATTTTTTTCGACTGTTTCTTTACAACAAATAAAAGTTTCACATAAAAATTAACATCTTTTATGCATCTTTGAGATTATAACGTAACTTTCAGATGGTAACAGGCCGTGTATTGAACCAGGAAGCCCAGAAGATCAGCATACTGTTAAAATTTCTGGATTCTTCATCGATCCCAGTGCTAAGAAGAGCTACATGCAAGAAAAAGCTAATCACACATTCAATGGCCGTCCATCCACCAGTATGGCAACCAGTAGTACAGGCCTGCAGGAGCAGCACGCTGCTCATAGGGTCGCTATCTTGCTCACTTGAGATCTTGCAGAATAGATGCAGCCATTATTCCACACCCAGCAGCAGTTTTCACATGATGCATTACAGCTGCAGCACAACACGCTCAGCATCCTGCATGACCTTCTCCAGCACCTTGACTCTCCTGCAAGACAAGATCAACAGCCATCCATAAGCCCTGAACAACCAACAGAAATCTTCTGGACACACTTTACATCTGCTGCGAGAGTGACAGAAACAGAAATCATGAGACTAGAGTTCAGGGCAGTCTTTGAATCTTTTTGACTGTATGATAGGGACATGATAGGACTGAGAGGAGTGTGTGTGTGTGTGTGTGTGTGTATCTGGTAATAACCAAAATAAAAAGCATTAGGAGTTGGAGTAAAAACAAGGTGTGGGTGATGATTGTTTGATGAGTTTCTAGTAAATGAACTACTGAATTGTTTCTGCTGATGACTGGACCACATAGACTGTTGACTGCTGTGGACCAATTATGTGCTGTTACATAGTCACGTCACAGCCCAAGCGGAAGTGTGAACGTCATCGCCATGACAACGTTACACTTTGTTTTATTAAAAGAAAATGGATGAACAGCATCACACGGGCGAAACATCAGGGAAGGTAAGAGCACCGGGTTATTTAATCAGAGATAAAGTATGTCCGCATTATAAGTGAGCAGAAAACATCAGCGATATCAAGCGATTGTCAGTGTGGCCACACGGTGGCGCTCTGGTTTATTACATTCATGAGCGGGTTTGAGTTTGCTCAGGTGAAGATGTCTACAAGTCTTCATTACAGCAGGTCACCCCTGTGAGTTTGCTTGAAAAAACATGAAGGTGAAAGAAGTCAGATGTATAATGAAGGTTTGCCTCTCTGGTGTCATCTCTGTGAGTTATTTTCTGAAAATGGATAACAAATTCAATTTTAAACAACTGCTGTAAGAACAAACTGCAAACGCTGCACCATCTACAGAACCCAGTAAAGCCAGATCTTCTCTGTGTTTACCACAAAATCAGAGCCGACAGCTCAAATTTTATACCATAAACTTACTGTAGTGCATTGGGGTCAGTAAGGAGATCGTGTTGAACACTGATCTGTCATGTACTTGCTCAATAACTCAAAAAAGTTATGGACTGCAGCTTCAAGCAAAACGGTCATTGATCAGTCTCACAAAATGGGAAGCAATAAATCAAGTAGGTGCTGGGCAATCCCACAATGCCTCAAATCAGATAAAGTAAAAGGAAACTCTCACAGGCCTGTAGCCTGGGCAAAAACCAGAGAATAATAGCCAGCAATACAGTAACATATTCCATATTTTGATGTACATAATGCCGTAAAGAATACAGAAGTCCCTCTGCAGACAAATAAATTAGACTGCTAAAGCTCAGGGCTGTGAACAAATCAGCTCTGAATCATCACTTTTCTGAACGTTTTGCAGCCCAGGATAAACTCTAACATCTGCTTTCAAAAGTTCCTGGACAGCACAGATGACCAGTCTATGACCAGGTTCAACAGTGGGCTTGTGTTTAGTCTTTTGTCCAGCTGTGAGAACAGCGTCCTCTGAGGTCCAGCAGAAGTATGCCAAAAAATGACACAGATATGACGATGAGATGAAATGTAAACAGTGAGATAAACACAAAGTTGTCTAGCAACATCTGTGCGACCTGATCTGACATAACCCAGTAAACCAGTTGTGTGTGACGTGTGTACAGAGACTGATATATCTGTTGTGAAGCACAATGAGGTCTTTAACCGCAGGCAGCGTCACAGTGCTGAATTCTTCATTGTGTTCTGATACTGTGACACTTACACTGTCTTGAACAAAAGGCAAACAGGGCCTGCGGGTGACGCTCAACTTATGTAATGCTTGAGGGTGACTTCTGTGCAATTCAAAGACTCTCACTAACCGCAGTGGAAACTGTTTAATCATGCTGCTTTGACGTAAAGTTTATTGCTTGTTAAAGGTGTAGTTTTCTCCTGAAATTATACGTTATGTCACATCCTCAGACCCGTGTGCTCATAGTGTTTCTGTGAAAAACTAAATTGTATACAGTAGTAGTTCCCAGCTAACAGGGAACGTTGGCTAATGTTCTCTAAAAGTTCTCTCAAAAATGTTATTGCAGTTATGTTAGTAGTATGTTGTACGTCGTATATATGAAAAATTGTTGTTAGTGGAACATTTTAAAAACATTACAGAATTAATCAAATGTTGGAGAAACGTTCTTATAACCATGCAGTAACGTTAATAAAAAAAATGTAACAAACCTTCATACAACCTTATATTGTTAGCTGGGGTTAATGCATAAGCTCCAAAAGGATAAAAATTAAAAAGTCTGAAGCCATGAAATAGTTTAATATAAGCAAATTTATATTGTAATTTATATTGTATTTATATGGGTAAAATGTGACTGCATTATATCTCAGCACAGTGAAGAATTATGTCATATGAAATGTTTCACCTAAGGCCCAGTTCATCTTTGTTTTATATCTAAAACGAGAGCAACAGGGGATATGAGACTATAGATTTACAGTGGATTTACATGTCAGCTATGAGACGTGGAATAATCATGGTACAGTGTGTAACACTCACATCATCCTATCTGCTTCACAGCGTCTGTCCTCAATCAGTCATTCATTATGAGCATTTAGTGTTCTGTTGTTAAGTAAAGTTTAGCCAGTGTTTGCACACAGATGATGCTTTCTTGCATTTATTTGCGTACTGAATTGTGATGGGTCTTTTCACTTATGCAGAACTAAATCTCAAAACCAAAGCTTGGAAGCACAGATCTGTTTAACATTTAATGGCTTTTGTATCATCACTGAATGCTTCACTCCTCTCTGAAGAGACGGGATGAGAAATAACACTCACAGACTGTTTGTTCTTGACTGCTGTGTCCTCATTGGTTAATGTTTATTTAGATAAAGCAACTGTTATGATTATCCTGGGCATGACAGTAATCCAGATAAGAAAATCACAAATATTTCAATAAACAAGATTAAATCAGATTACAGAAAATCAGATTTTATAGAGAATAGTGATTATTAGATGAGATCTCAACAATGTCTTTGCTTAAAAGATTTTGAGCAAAGTTAGCAAATTAATACATTTTTATTTTGAACTCAAAACTTTCTCATCACATCCTCCAAAACCAAAATAGCTGGGCTCTCTTTGTGTAAACATTTTTTACATGGAGAAACAAAGTTGAAGTGGCTACTTATTACTAATGAAACATAACTGAGTACTAAATCAAATCTGTCTGGAAAGTGCAACCTTTTTCCTTTGGAAAGTGATGGAGTAAAAGTTTAGCTATTAAGAAAACCTTTATTACAGCTTTTGTGTTAAAAACAAGAGGGGGATGTGTCTCTGGGATTAGTCTTCTAGAATTTCAAAGCGTTGGATCTTGGCTGTAACTCAGAGCTGCTAAAGGGATGTATGAATGCGCTCTCATGTGAGGAGAGTGCATTCATAATCACAGTAGGGCAGAATAATCTGTTTCTCAGAGCGGGTGAAGTCTCGTGTCCTCATGCTGAAAACAGCTGCTCGCGGTTTGTCTCAGCTAATGGATGAGGCTGGAGTGTGTGTACAGTACAAGCTATGATTGATCATATTCTGAAGAGCACGTGGTAAACGAAATATGCCTGTGGGTTTTTATAAGTGTTAGACTGAAGAGAACCATATTCACTGGTCATCTGTTATAATTTCAGCTGTTACTCAGCAGCGCTGCCTTAACTTTGGACGTTTTAATGCCGTTTTGGAAAGTGACATCAAAAGAGAAAACAAAGGTTTCATGTGCAGAGCGTCAAAAAGACAAACACTGATATATGATTATCATTTATTAACAGAGTATCATTTTGTACAAATATAAAACATTCCATCATGATTTCTTTTTAAATCTATATTTTAATTCACATCATGAGAACTTTAAAGTGCAACATTTGAGCAACGACAACATGTGTGATGTAATTACAGTGATATTACATTTCTCAGTGACAGTGAGTGATGTGTAACTTGAGGATCATTTGTTAGGGTTCAACATTAGAAAAAATACATTTTCATATATTTTAGTTTATTCCAAGGGATTTTAGGAAAAACTAAATGCACGTTAAACTGGCCTATAAAGTAATATCCAAAATACTCCAGATTTTACTGGCAGTCCACTTAATACTGTATAATCACATTACTGTAAGCTACAGTTTTATAATTATACAAAACTGTTTACAAGTTTATGAGAGATGTTAAAATATTAGCCTACAGCAACAATTAGAAGTGTACTATTCCAGAACACAGCAGACGAGCGACCTCAGTTGCTCAATTTCCTGGACGCTCTGTAATATACACCAGGTTACAACTTGTTTGTTTGCAGAAGAACGAGCGTGCCATCCGCTTGATCCAGAATGAGAACATTTGACATCACAGCTGACATCACAAAAACATTAAACATAATCAAATCACAACTGTGGGCTCAAAAACAAAAATTGTGTTTTGGAATACAAATAATGGACACTGAAATAGTTTGTGCAAAACAGCGCAAGTTCGATTGGCAAAAAATAAATTAAAATCTTGTGTGGTAGGAATAAGGCAAAAGTGAAAAACTGTTCATTTAATGTCTCTTCTGGCTCATAAGATCATACCTGCAACATCGCAGGTAAGTGTATTGTTGGCTTTGGCTCGTCCTATCTGTCTATGAAATTGTCCCTGCTTGTGTGTCTTCCAGCAACGCACATTTGGCCCTAGAGTTATACTCTTTATACTTGGCATTTGGGTAAAGACAGTCTGAGACAAGGGGGTGACAGCAGTATTGGACAAATTAAGCTCCTGTAATGAGGTGAGTCCACTGAAAACATCTGGGCTCAAGATCTTGAGTTGGCTGTTGTTTGAAAGGTCCAGGACCTGCAGGTTTCTCAGGCCTCTAAAGGCACCTGATTGTATCACTGTGAGTTCGGGCATGCTGCTGATGGACAGGTGAACCAGCTCTCTTAGTGATTCAAAGGCTCCTGTGTCGATGCTGGAGATGAGGTTTCCATCCAGGTTCAGATACTGGAGTGGAACTCCGGTGAGCACCGGTACGCTTCTCAGTCTGTTTCCCGCCAACATAAGACTCTTGATATACAGTGGATGACCTGGTGTCTTCCTGGAGATGGAGGCGAGAAGGTTTTTGGAAAGGTCCACCATAATTGGTATTTCTTGTCCCCTGGTGGTGAAGAGATCTAGGCTGAAGTCCTGGAAATGGTTTTCACTGAGGTCCACCTCAACCAGTGGAAGACCAGCAAAGCAGCCATCGCTGAGACTCTCCAGAAAATTCTTGCTCAAGTCCAACGTCTCCAGGTAGCGAAGCTTAAGGAATGCTTTGGGATCAGCATAACCTATGAGGTTGTTGCTAAGGTCCAGGCTAACCAAGGTGGTGTAACCTGGCCCTGAAAGCATGGAGTCTGTGATGGAGGTGATGGAGTTTAGGGAGAGATCCAGATGGGAGGTGTCCAGAGGGATGGGAACCGGAGTGGTTACAGGACCGATCCCACTGCAGTCCACCTTCGTCAGGCTGAAACTGTCGAAGAGGCCATAGCTCTCTACCTCACATCGGCATTGAGGGTGGCAGTTCTTTACCCCTCCCACAATGGCCAGACCAATCACAGAGAAGATGAGACGCAGCAAAGTCGCCATGGTGAGCTACAAACAACAAACACAAAGAGAGACACAATAAAATATCTGTTGTACAACCAATCACAATATAGGATTTTACAGCATGTAGTAACATAACTCATAATTGTATAAACACTCTTCACTCTTCAATTTGTGTAGATGTGCTCATTTTTTAGAAATCACAAGATGTCTTAAAGGAATTCCTGCAAGTACACACATTTATCTCCACTATTACATGCACTGCATCATTAAATACAGATCTGATGATAATAAGCATTAAAGGTGAGATGTTTAGTTCAGCACTGTTAGCAGCAGTTAGTGAATTGCACAAACATCATATTTAACAATTCATTACAAAAGAAAATGGGACAGATTGTTTTGACGCTTTAAAATATAAAAACATGTTTCAGCAATGAGTCTGGATAATTAACACTAATCAAATATTGATCAGGTAGAAAAAACAAATACTGTATGTTATGCGTAAACGACAATTTTTGTTCCTTTCATTTTAAATCTTACATAAATCTGAATATCTTAAACAATTTTATCCATTATTAAAGAAATGATCATAAAGGAAAAAGAATCAAACGCATTACACAGATAAATCACTGTTGCTTACATGGTCTTATAAAGTACACATGAGATCTCATGAGTCCCACAGGATGAAGCTGTTCTGCAGCTGAAGTGTCTAAATCTACTGCAGTTCTTCTTCTGTTACTGAAGCACACAGCAATGTGCCGTCTGTCTGACTGAACCTAAACCTCTGAACAACATCTTGAGCTGTTCACAGTGCAAACAATGGCACTGAATTCGGGCACGGGTTAACCTGATTATGAAGCATGTTAAAGAGACTCAACTGGTTCAGAGGTTATGCAATTGTTATGTAATGGGGCAAGTAAAACCAAACACAAAAAATCCAGAATCAAAACGTTTTAATCCCTTTATTTTATGTGAATGCAAAATACAAAGTTTACTGTGCGTTTACTGTGCGTTTACTGTGCGTTTACTGTGCGTTTACTGTGCGTTTACTGTGCGTTTACTGTGCGTTTACTGTGCGTTTACTGTGCGTTTACTGTGCGTTTACTGTGCGTTGTAGAGATTAGTCTGCAGTAGATTACTGTGTTTTATGTTGGAACATATGGTTAAAAAGTTTTAAAAAGTGTGGATCGATTATTAGGCCATTTAGTGGTCTATAAGGTTCCATTATTGTAGCTGAAAAGCTACAATAATCTGAAAGCTACGATAACTTAATTACTTAAATTAAACTTAAATTAAAAGCTTCTGTCATGCTAACTTGTTTCTATGTAACTATAGGGGAACATCAGTAACAGGAGTTATAGCCTCTCCAGGTGTTGCTTGCTGCCCACAGTAATCTTAAAATGGCTGAATTCTAAGCCTAATGTATCTGAAGAGCAACCACCATCTCCACCTAACAGCTACATACTCATACCATTCATCTTCCCCCCCAAAACGTGGGAAATTACCCATAAGCCACCAGTACACCTCCCCCATTAAATCACAGTCTGTGGGACTCTGATCTGAGAACAGTCAAGCTGTTGGGCTGTGATCAAAGTAAATCAAATTATAGCATTTGCATGAGTGAAAATGGTCCAGGATCAGAATGCAGAATAACTGAAATGTTAACTTTCCCAGTGCGCCCTTGTTTTAATGAGACTGAAGTCTGCTCTTAAGCGATTTAACTAGCAGACAGCAGACACCCTAATCCAATAAAGCTGAAAGTATGCAGAACTTTAAGAGAGAGTCAGATTTAATGAGAGCTTAAACTACAGTCTTCATCTCAGTAAAACAACAACTTTTAAACACTTCTTGACGTCACAAACTTTTCGTGATGCAAATACAAAGATACACAAAGTTGGCTCAGTAACTTTTGAATGGCACGTCAGGGCCACACATACAAAAACAATCAACACAGAGACGTGATTTATGAGTGTTGACCGCTGTACAGTCGACAAATATGGGTGTCAGCTTATATAATTAATATAAACTATTAAGCTATTATGATAATCAGATCAGCTACATCATCTCATCACATCACCTAAACGTTCATCATACACTGAACAGAAGCACTTCATTCAGTGATCCTCAGGATCTTTAAACTGAAGCTGTCATTGCACCAACATTGATATCATAGTACTTTTGTGAACTAAAACACAATTTAGTATTATTGTAAGTGTTCAAAACATTTGAATGGTAGTGTATAAGACACAATAAATGATTTCCCATATTAAACAGATGTGAACTGTTACAGCAACAGATAAACAGCTCAGCTTTATAAAGAGATATGATATGATGTGAGATATAAACGAAATACTGGACTTTCAATTGTGAAGTAAACTTTTAATGTGGACAAAAAGTTGGTTCATCTCCCAACAGATGTTATGGGTTGTGTCTCAAAAGCGAGTGAACTGCCTTCCTAGACAACATTTAGGGGTTCATGATGGTCAACGATGTTGTTTAGTTGGCAGCTCTCTAGGTTTTGATTTAACATGATTGATTTATCATGATTTAACCCGATTTATCATGATTTAACCTGATTTATCATGTTTTATCATGTTTTATCATGATTTAACATGATTTAACATGATTTAACATGATTTATCATGATTTATCATGTTTTATCATGATTTATCATGATTTATCATGATTTAACCCGATTTATCATGTTTTATCATGATTTAACCTGTTTTATCATGATTTATCATGATTTATCATGATTTAACATGATTTATCATGATTTAACATGATTTATCATGATTTATCATGATTTATCATGATTTATCATGATTTAACCTGTTTTATCATGATTTAACCTGTTTTATCATGATTTATCATGATTTAACCTGTTTTATCATGATTTAACCTGTTTTATCATGATTTAACATGATTTAACCTGTTTTATCATGATTTAACCTGTTTTATCATGATTTATCATGATTTAACATGATTTAACATGATTTAACATGATTTAACATGATTTAACCCGATTTATCATGTTTTATCATGATTTATCATGATTTAACATGATTTAACAAAACATTAAAGTAAAAAAGATTTAACAAGATTTAAAGTAAAACATGAAAAAATTATAATATCATGTTTTATCAAGATTTAAAGTCATGATTTATCATGATTTAACAGATAACATGATTTAACATGATTTAGAACACATTAAGTAGAATAAATAAAAAAAAAAAATAAAGAGAAAAAAACAGTGAGTTATCATAACAGGATTTATCAAGATTTAGAAACAAAACAGCGGATGATTTAACATGATTTAACAAATTAAAAGAATAAAAAAATTAAAGTAGAAACAGATTTATCATGAAAAAATTTATCATGAAAAAATTTAACCTGTATTAACAAAGATTTAACATGTTTTATCATGAAACAAAACAGCGAAAATTATCATAGAGATTTAAAGTAAGAAAAACTTTAAAGTAGAAACAAAACAGTGAGAAAAACATTACAATGAGAAAAACATTAAAGTAGAAACAAAACAGTGAGAAAAAACATTAAAGTAGAAACAAAACATGAGAAAAACATTAAAGTAGAAACAAAACAGCGAAAAAACATTAAAGTAGAAACAAAAACAGGCGAGAGAAAACATTAAAAGTAGAAACAAAACAGCGAGAAAAACATTAAGAAAATTAAGTAGAAACAAAACAGGAGAAAAACATTAAAGCAGAAAAAACATTAAGTAGAAACAAAACATTAAAGTAGAAACAAAACAGTGAGAAAAACATTAAAGTAGAAACAAAACAGCGAGAAAAACATTAAAGTAGAAACAAAACATTAAAGGAAAAACATTAAAGTAGAAACAAAACAACGCGAGAAAAATTAAAGTAGAAACAAACAGCGGGAAAACATTAAAAGTAGAAACAAAACATCGAGAAAAACATTAAAGGAAAAAAACAGGGGAAAAAATTAAAGTAGAAACAAAACAGCGTAGAAAAACATTTAAAGTAGAAACAAAACAGCGAGAAAAACATTAAAGTAGAAACAAAACAGCGAGAAAAACATTAAAGTAGAAACAGAAACAGTGAGAAAAACATTAAAGTAGAAACAAAACAGCGAGAAAAACATTAAAGTAGAAACAAAACAGCGAGAAAAACATTAAAGTAGAAACAAAACAGCGAGAAAAACATTAAAGTAGAAACAAAACAGCGAGAAAAACATTAAAGTAGAAACAAAACAGCGAGAAAAACATTAAAGTAGAAACAAAACAGTGAGAAAAACATTAAAGTAGAAACAAAACAGCGAGAAAAACATTAAAGTAGAAACAAAAAAAAGTAGAAAAAAAAAGAAAAAACATTAAAGTAGAAAAGAGAAAAACATTAAAGTAGAAAAAGCAAAAAACATTAAAGTAGAACAAAAAAGCGAAAAAACATTAAAGTAGAAACAAAAAAGAGAAAAAATTAAAGTAGAAACAAAACAGCGAGAAAAACATTAAAGTAGAAACAAAACAGCGAGAAAAACATTAAAGAAACATTAAAGTAGAAACAAAACAGCGAAAAAACATTAAAGTAGAAACAAAACAGAGAAAAAAACATTACAGTAGAAACAAAACATCGAGAAAAACATTAAAGTAGAAACAAAACAGCGAGAAAAACATTAAAGTAGAAACAAAACAGTGAGAAAAACATTAAAGTAGAAACAAAACAGCGAGAAAAACATTAAAGTAGAAACAAAACAGCGAGAAAAACATTAAAGTAGAAACAAAACAGCGAGAAAAACATTAAAGTAGAAACAAAACAGCGAGAAAAACATTAAAGTAAAATAAAGTAGAACAAAACAGCGAGAAAAACATTAAAGTAGAAACAAAAAAAAAAATTAAAGTAAAACAAAACAGAAAATAAATTAAAGAGAAAAAAACAGAGAAAAAATTAAAGCACAAACATTAAAGTAGAAACAAAACAGTGAGAAAAACATTAAAGTAGAAACAGAAACATCGAGAAAAACATTAAAGTAGAAACAAAACAGCGAGAAAAACATTAAAGTAGAAACAAAACAGCGAGAAAAACATTAAAGTAGAAACAAAACAGCGAGAAAAACATTAAAGTAGAAACAAAACAGCGAGAAAAACATTAAAGTAGAAACAAAACAGCGAGAAAAACATTAAAGTAGAAACAAAACAGCGAGAAAAACATTAAAGTAGAAACAAAACAGCGAGAAAAACATTAAAGTAGAAACAAAACAGCGAGAAAAACATTAAAGTAGAAACAGAAACAGCGAGAAAAACATTAAAGTAGAAACAAAACAGTGAGAAAAACATTACAGTAGAAACAGCGGCGAACTTCCCTCGGTTGGGACACTCACCGTGTGCAGTGACGGACTCGGTCCGGCTCTTCTTTCACTTTTCCAGGCTGAAGTCTTCACATGAAGTCATGGTCACATCCAAAGCTTTGGGTTTGTGTTTGGGTTGCGGCTTTATAGCGGGTCATTCAGTCGGAAACGAGAAGATAAAGCGACAAAACGCCACCGCACCGCCCGCGTCCAGCCCAGACGCCGCTGAAAATCCTCCGCGCCTCACGTCGCCCTCTGGCGGCCAGAACATCCACCAACAATCGCACGACGCCCGTATTTGATGTCGTGATCTGAGTCGTATTTAATCGTCTATTTAATGTTGTTTTTGTTACGTATTTAATGTTTCTCCTGAAGCTCATCTAGCAGCGCGAAGGTTGCGGGTTCGAGTCTCACAGAACAGACGTGATGGTAAAACGTGAATGTACTGCAAGTCGCTTTGGATTAAACGTGTGCCCAATGGGTTAATGTCATGTGTTTATATTAACTCATTATGTTATATTTAACTTATATTAACTATATATTGACTTATATTAACTATATATTGACTTATATTACCTATATATTGACTTATATTAACTATATATTGAACCACTGGTCTAAACCATGAAAATCTCCAGTTATTCACCACAAGATGGCGCTGTTTTAAAGGCTTTTGCACTTCATGTGATCCTAAAGCTTTCTCAGTTTCAGTATTTTTATGCCTCATCTATTTCTTAACTTCACATTATATTTGTCTGGGCTTTCATGATGGATTATTCTGACAAGGTTTTTCACATCGGTTTGTTATCTTGATAAATCTCTCATGTTTTCTTGTTGTTTCTCTCTCCTGATATTCCCATCTCACCATGAGCGCCCTTGACTCCAGCTCTTATCCCTCCATTCCAGACTTCAGGATATCCGCTGTAGACCTGCGAAATCATTGTCTCATAACAGGCGAGATGATTCGACACTTGCAGAACTGAAATGTGTGAGAAAAGCTATCGTCACTTATTCAGGAGAATATTTAACACATACAGACACTTTTGACTAAAGACAGGCTACATAATTTCTTTTATTTCAGTTTATTGAAAAAACATAACAGAATGAAACCGATTGAAAAGAAAGAACAGCAGACTTTCCGGAAAACTCCAGGTGGCAAACACATAAATCATACACGACAGTCTGAAGAGTTTAAAAACAGGTTCAGAAACAAAGCTCTGTTTTGTTGGGTGGACGTGAAATCTAGTAACTGAGCTTGAGAAACACTCGTATAGGATCGCCTTTTCCCTTTAAACATTAAAGATGAGGCAAAAAAATTGATGTCAGATGCTCATAAAGGAATGTTCTGCAAGCACACTTATAAATGTCACAATACCACATCCTAAAATCCAAGACACTCCACTTAATGTAAGCTTAGTGTAAGACTGAAAAGACTTATGGGTACATTTGTGTGGTTCTAGTACTGTTTCCGATGCAGAGTTTGAACCGGCTGGCATTGACTAAGACATTAACAAACCTGTCTGCTTAAACAGATGTTTTGTTCTTGATGTTACTGGCAGGGCAGTTCACCGCACAGATACACAGATTACTGACTGAAATGTGTGTGTAAGGTAAGAGACACACCAAACAATAACAACATTATCATCATAAAACTGCTTTCAGCTGGATTTTCTTCACTACAGTTCATCTCTCATCTTATCACCCTTGGGTCGAACTAGTCTGCCAATAAATAGGATGGAGTTGGTCTTGTTGTCCTTCACGAGGAAGATGAAGGGATGGTCGGCATAGAACAGCTTGGGGTTCCTGATCTTCTCGCTGCCGAAAATGCTGGTATCAAAAGGGTTTCCCTCCGTGTCCCACTCCAGAGCGGAAGCGTGGAACACACTGGCGAGGTAAAGATCCTTCTTGCCAGAAATGTTGGACAGATCTGCCTTAGATTTGTCCACAGCTTCAGTGAGACCAAGTTCTCCGAGATGTTTCTGCAAAGCCAGACAGAAATATATGTTACATTTCATAGATCATTTATAAATTATGGCTCACAATGTGACAAGTTTTTCAACAATAAAGCAGCAGTTAATCATATTCACCTGTAGATCATGGCTAACGTCCATGCTAACTTTAGGTAAGGAGACGGCGACGGCTCTCTCCTCCAGCTTGCTGATCCAGCTGTTCAGCTGTTGGCGAGTGAGCAGTTTCTCCAGACGCTCCAGAGGCTCCACGTGGTAGGGCATGATGAAGATCATGCTGGACTTCTTATGTGCAAGAGGCATGCTCACCACGAAGAGCTTGTTCTCCGTGTCTTCATGAAAACCATACAGACCTGAAATGCACCATTTAATTAGTTAGACGCTACTAGTTTTGTTAGACATGGTCAGTTAGGCAGTGATAGATGGTCAAGCTGTTGGTGTTACCTGTGCGGTGCATCATGGGAACAGAGATGGTGTGGGAGCGAGTAACCAGGAAACCACGGTTGTCAACCATCTTGTGGTGGAACTTCTCATCCCAGTGAGCTGTGGGAACAAGAGCAGATCATTAACCTAGCTAAATTTTTAGGTTGTGAGAACATTTCCATTAAGTAACTAAAATGTTAAAAAAGTATTAACATTATTTCTTGGTTATAAAAACGTTTACTTTTTTAAATTCTTTAACATTCTTGGAACTATTAAGGTAAAAATCAATGAAAAACAATTGTGAGTGTGCTTACGTTTGAAGAACATGGCATTGACGATCATGGCCCCATCTGTGTTTTTCACATCTTTGGTGACCTCTGACAGCTTTCCATCTGTTGACTTGGAGGCCCATTCGTTGATGGAGTTGATGGCGCTTCTCTTATCACGGAAGTTGATCTTTGAGTGTTCGTAGTTGTAGTGCTTCTTGCTGTTCTTGACAAAGTCATCTGCAAAGCTGACCGAGCTGGGCCCGTAGAGCCTGTTGTTGATCTTCCATGTGACGTTACGGGCCTTTGGGTCGCTTACCTCACTGAGAAGCTCGGACAGACCCGTGTGCAGATGATCGTCCTTCAGAGAATCAGCTTTCAAGAGACTCTTCACCTGTGAGGCGGTGGAAGATCTACCACCCATGGCCACCATTCCCAAAGATGAGGCCACCACCACAGGAGAGATGAGGATGTTCTCGAGGTTCTTCTCTTTGGCCACATTGTGGTAGAGACTGAAGGCTAGATCAGCACTGCTGTCTGCCATGGAGGTGACGTGACTGCTGAGCTTCTTGTCTTCACTGGACACGGCCACAGCCACGAGGCACAGAGAGATGAGGTTACACACCCACATGCTTGCTGTGTGTTTGGATAGCAGTGCAACCCTGGAGGAGAAAAACAGCCACAGGCAACAGTGAGTGCAACAATATTACATTTCTACCACTGCTAATTATTGTTTTATATTTATATGTGTCTGTGTTAGGAACAAATAGCTCCATGGTGAAGCGTTTGACACATTATAGGGGTTTAAAATCAGTTTAAAATAACCTATTGCATATTAATGTATTGAAATGTATGCACCTTACATTAGTAAGCTTAGAACAATGAAGAAGTCTTCATGCTGTTTTCTTGATCTAACAGAGATTACGCCTCCGGACTATGTTGTCTAGATCTAACAGAGATTAAGCCTCCAGGCTGTTTTCTAGATCTAACAGAGATTAAGCCTCCAGACTATGTTGTCTAGATCTAACAGAGATTAAGCCTCCAGGCTGTTTTCTAGATCTAACAGAGATTATGCCAATGTTTTCTACATTATACCAAAGCAGCATTACTGACCGGCAATAGCTCATCAGTCAGGAATGCACAGAATTCTGTTTGTGTCTTTTTCAGGTTTCTGTTTCTAGTATTTAATTTTTTTGTATGTTGCTTTTCTCATCATCTGAGATACCTTGATAGGTTTTCATATTCATAGTTGTCAACGATTGCGATTTTCACTCTGAAAGACAAAAGGTGCATATAGATAATCTACACAAAAATATTGACTCATGTTTAGTACAGTAGATCATGTTTAAAACGTGCAAAACCAGTAACTTGTTGCCTTTGGTTCTCTTCTTCGTTATGTAAAGATTTGAAGCAGAAGTTTGAGTACTCCTCTAAAGTGCTACTTCGGCACTTCATACACCGAGAAAGACACGTAGACTCATCTCATTGGCTAGAAGATCTTAGAAAGAAACTTTTGACCAATCAGAACTGCCACAGTGCAGCAGTCTGAGTTTCAGAGGAAGCACAAGCACTGATTTAGGTCTAGCATCAAACATCAAATCACTCCTAATGGAAACGGTTTTTCACGCTGCATAAAATGTAGGGCAGAGAAAAATAGGAGGTATAAAACTCAATAACCCATCACTTAAGATGTGTAATCTTGGCTACTTATTATCCAATGAAATCTAAACATGCGAAATTTAGAAGAATCTATAAATGCAGGTGTCAACATGATTGCAGTGTATGTACATTTGTTCAGTTTTGAAAAAATATTTTTTAACGTTTGATTGCAGTGTGTGTATTTTTATATTTTTTGTATCTTGACTACTTTTGCATTTAGATGGAAAAACAAACAAAAGAGAAAAGGCTTCATTCTCTTCCTCTTGAAAAATTAAATATGAACATGATGAACATCATCACTGAATAATGATTAAGTTGCCTGCAGTTTAAAAATAAAAAAGCTAGCCAGATCGGCTGTAAAAAGCCTTTCCAGCATGCAGACGAAAGCATCTCTGAATAAACACTTATGCAATGAAAGACTTTTACCTTAAGCAGCTGTACAGATGTTCTCCTCCTCTTCTTGTCTCAGATGCTCCTGCTCTGCAGAGCTGGTGTTTGTAGAGGTCTTTATACTCTGGGAAAGAAACTTCTGGAAGCTGGAATATTCAAATAAGGATGTTTGACTTTCCTGGGGAAGTTGGGAGAGACCTCCCACTGGATCAAGTGACCACAGCTCTAAGGATGTTCCTCATCTTCTTGGTCCTAAAGCCTTCAGAAATCTTCCAACAATCAGCTCATCTCCACAACTAAACTGATGTTCTGTTTGTTAAACATTCTTATATATTGTCATAAAGTGTGTAAAGGAGAGATGACACAGTCGGTAACACTTTACAAAAAGATTGTATTTGTTACCATTAGTTTATGCATTAACTAACATAAACTAATACTGATATACAATATTTATACATCATTTATTAATTTTTGATCATGCTAACTTCGCCATTTACCAATACATTTTTAAATGAAATCTTTAAAATTGTTGTAATTGTTAACATTAGTTAATGCACAGTGAAATAACATGAACAATTGTATTCTCAGACTTGCTCTGCTGAGCTGGCAATATTTTGCAGAACATAATGTGTTTCTCTTAAAAAAAGCCCCAGAACTGTGTCTGTCAAAGATGTACACAAATAGATTAGTACATATAGAGTATATATAAGAGTCTGAATATGATCTTTTGGTTCTTCTGGGTTGTTCTTTCAGGGGATGGACAGACATGACCTCTCCTCCTCCCCACACCTCTGCCACGTCAGACTGAATTCTTTTCTAGCCGGTGGGTGTGGTGCTAAAAATGTCTTTTTAATCACACTGAACTCAGTGCAGTCTTTTAATTTGACCATTTTGTGTTGCTCTTTTTTACACTTTTGCTGAAAGTGAGTGTTTTGGTCTGATATTTATTTAATCTTAAGGTAATCTGTTATGTAAGCAGAGTGACATTTACAACCCCCAGTACATTACCTGCTCCTCTGCCCCCTCAGCAATGAAACACACATAAACCTCCTAAAAACTTCTTTCTTTTTGTCTGTCTGTCTTTCCACTCTCTGTTTTGATCGTTATGTAACAGCTGAAATGCATGAAGATTTGTTTGTGGAGATGTTGTTAATGAAAATCAGCTGCTCATAATGCTTATCTGCTTAAAGGCAACTTTCATATGGAGCCACAGAAAATCTGCACAAAGCTGTCATTGAGTTATAGGCTGAGCCACAGGGACTCCAGAGGGACTGTCCAAACACGTATGATGTAAGATCTGAGCAAAATTACTTCTCATATACTGATGTAACTTTGTTCTGCGTTGCACACGTTTGGTTTTCTTATCAAAGAAGTGAGAAAGAGCCTTTAGATATAGAGCAATACAATTCATTGTTTGCAATATATAATTCATTGTGTAAACAAAACAGATCTGTTGATTTCCTGCTTTTATTTTTGCAAGTCGTATAAATTAACAGAAAATTCTGGTAATGTAATTTGGTATAACTGTGTTGCAGTAATCACTTATTAATCAGTTAAGTTTTCTTTTTGCAAGAAAACAAGATTTCTCAGTTGTTTTTCTTATATAGTGTACCTGTAGCTCAACTGCTAACATTGTGTTACTATTGCAAAGGTTGTGGGTTCGATCCCAAGGAACACACACATTTATCAGATGTAATCAAACTTGAATGCACTGTAAGATGCTTCAATGTGTCTGCCAAATACATAAATGTAATTTCTCAATTTATTAAAAGACAAAAAGAACAAAGCATGTTACATGTAAGTATGCATTTTGTGCTTCTTTAACATCTTACAATAATAAATGTACATTTGCAGTCGAGTAATAAAAAAATAAGAATATAAGTTACTTTGTATTCTAAATAATCGAAAAATAATACCTTTATATTTAGAAGAATCTCCTATTGGACAGTAAGAAGCAGGATAAGGTGGAGCCAAGCTTAGCCCCACCCACTGTGTATAAACCCCACCCATAATCAATCGGCAGGGCTGCAGCTGCTGTCAACACAAAGGTAAGCCCAGATTTTTATTTCACACACTTTTAATGTTTCTCAGGGTTCATCTGGTGTCTGTGGTAGTCAGTATTTTTCATTACTGTATAACATTTTAATAATCTTCAATCGAGTGGGCACAGATACCTGTCCCGTTAGCTGTGAAAGAAGCACTTCTCAAACTTCACGTGCAGATAAACTTCAGTTTTCTTTATAAGCTCTTTGAAAGGGTTGTAAAAACTATTTCGAGAAGGCTAAGTGTGCTGTATTATTACAAGGGCATTTGTTTGATGCAGTTTTAGATTTTGTGTAGTTCTGTGTTCCGTTCAGACTGTCGTGAATTTACAGGAGTTGTTCACCTGTTTATCTTTCAGTGACATAAACATGTTGCATGTGTCCAGTTGTGTCACATTGAGAGGAAATCACACTTCCTTACAGACTTGATTTTTTTATCCCATTATAAACAACATGGAGAAGTTTGGCACATATTTTGATTCTAATCTGTGATTTGTAAAGCCAAAGAAGACAGAAAATGGTGAAAACTTTAGATCGTAAAACACTGAAACTGCCCTGGAATTTCAATGCAGTGCAATAATACATTATCACTGTCCTAAATGAAACCGTCCTATGTCTGCAAAAAAGGAAGCTAGACAAAAAAAAAAGGATTTACTTTGTTTAGTTATACACAAAAATATTTTACATAATGGAACATGAAATAGAACAGGACTGTACAAAAATAATTAAAAGATTTAATTCTATACAAGTTTGAGTCCCTCGTGCATCCACATACAAAGTCTGAAAAAACACATTCACAAAATTGACTGTTATCATAACTTATACTCGAGGTTCTCAACTCTCATCCTCAAGGGTCACTTTCCTGCAGAGTTTAGATCAAACTCCTTCAGCCCTGATCAAACTCTCTAATAATCCTGAAGATCTTGGTTAGCTTGTTTAGATGTGTTTTGGTCAGGCTTGGGCCTAAACTTTACCGAAAAGGAAACCTCAAGGGCAAGACTTGGGAACTTCTGTTTCATATAAACTATGTAACTCTGTCTTGCATACACTGTACATCTTTAGACAAAATATGAATTTTCCAAGTTGGTCCATGCGGTTAACTGCACAGGTTTTAATACACCAAACATTTCAAACTAATTTGATATACATTCCTAAAAAACTTGAATTTCATCTTAAATAAACTGATGAATAACGGTGTAAGTTTCAGTTGATCTGCATTAAACATCTGACCGTTCTATTGTTTACATTGAACATAATGTAAATAAATGCACAAGCACAACTTCAGTAAACTGGCTGAAACAAACAGCTAAATAAATACCAAATAAATAAACAGCAGACACTGGAATGATTAGGAAGATGAACAGTTGTGTCTTAAATGTCTTAAATCTGCCAAAACCAGTTGTAAAAGGCTTATTGCACAAGTAGCACCAGTTAACAGGCACAGATACGCAGATAAACTAACCAGTGGTCATTGTGACCCAAGTCCCAAGCAGACATTTGCACAGGATAACAGGAGAAACTTCATGCTCTCAGTTCTAGTTATATATCGGACTGAACTAAATAAATATTCAGTTTCTGTTATGAAGATCATGTACAGATTGTAATGTGGGCCAATAAATCCAAAACTTCAAGTACAAATGCTTCAGCTCTTGTGTTCGGCCCAATGACAAATTCAATGCAAAGCTAATGCATTTAAAGCTGCAGTCCATGACAGATCAGTGTTCAAGTTTATAATAATGATTTATAATTTGAGCTGTCGGTCCAATTTCCCAGAACATTTTCATCTGTAAACAAAAAGAAGATCTGGCTACTATATTGCATGTACGGATACTGTAGGTGATGCAGCGTTTGTGGCTTGCAGTTGTTTAGAATTTAAACTCATCATCCGCATTAAGAAAATACCTCTGGTTGCAACCTGCAATTTGATGTTTTTAAAGATGGCGCTAGAGAGAAAAAAGTTACAGATTGCAGCTTTAAAGTAACAAAGATGTAGAACACATCATTTAATCAAGGTTTGGCTTGCTGGCACCCGGCAGTCACATGACAGATGCCCAGGTGGCACTTCCGGTCTCTTCATCAGCTGAAGTTGGTCTTGCGAAGGTGTCTGTTTGGAATTTCAATCGCACTCACCTGCAGAGGCCAAGAGCCACCCATGATACCTGCCTGAATGGCCACCCCGGTCACTACAGCCAGATCTGGGTCCACAGAGGTGTTTGGTTCCTTCCCAAAGTACTGACTTATCATCTGTCTAATGCGGGGGATCCTTGTAGACCCTCCAACCAGGACAATCTCATCCACCTCCTCTTTCTCTAGATGGCCCTCCACAAGCACAGTCCTAATAGGTGCCAGAATCTTCTGGAAGAGATCTGCATTCAGATCCTCAAAGAGTTCACGAGTCAATGTCTCCTGAAACTGGACTTTCTCCTCTTTCTCTCTGTTCACACCCATCGTCTGCAGGTAAAGAGGAACTTGGAGGGAAACGTGAGATTCCTGAGTCAGGTTGAGCTTGGCAACCTCCACGGCCTTTCGGAGAAGATGGATGTCTTCTTTAAGCGTGGGGGGGACGCCATACTGCTGCCGCACTCGCTCCATCACGTACTGCAACAAACGCTGGGTGAAGTCCTGCCCCCCGAGCTTGTTATTACCTGTGGAGATGAAGAATTTGTGGTCACCATGTGCTGCCACCATGTGCTGTGACGTGTCAAATAACATCAGACTACAAAGTAAAAATGATTGTTCTCTTATTTGTTCTTTCAGTCCCCTTTATCACAGATTACAGTGTGTATTTACCAGCCATTGCTCTGGTGAGGAACATGCCACCCTGCTTATTGAGAAGTGACACATCTAATGTTCCTCCTCCCAGGTCCACCACCATCACATTGAATACTTCTGCCTTGTGCAGTCCATAAGCCATCGCTGCTGCAGTGGGTTCGTTGATCACACGCAGAATATCCAGCCCTTAATGAAGAGGAGACACAATCACTTCTGTTTAACCATTTCACTGTGTCTGGATCTTAAAGCTATCCATAACTTTATTGCGTTAAAAATCAACAAAAATCAAAAAAAGTGCGTAGAGTGACCTGCAGTTTCATGATTCAAACAGAGGTGGTGGTAGAGAGGTAAAAGTTACAAACCGCAACATTAAAAGTGAATGATGAAAACAGCAAACTGACCAGCGAGGTTAGCAGCTCTTATGGTGTAGTTTCTCTGCCTCTCATCAAACTCTGCTGGCACTGATATCACGGCTTTCTCAACAGGGACTCCCAACTGCTTCTCTGCCATCTTTTTCATTTTCAGCAGGAGTCGAGATCCAACGAATTCAGGAGTAACTGTGAAGGTGCTGTTCGTAGAGACCAAAAACTCTGCACTTCCATTGTTGGATATTACCTGTAAAACAGAAAGATAAGTTAAATACAGCAAACTGCAGGGAATCAGCACAACAAAGGCCGGCTGTAACATGTTACCTTGAACGGGTATCGTGCACTCTCTCGCTCTAAAGTCTCCTGCTCAAAGATCTTCCCGATAAATCTCTTGGCATCGTAGATTGTGTTCGGAGGGTTTACGTCTGACAGTTCCTGGCCCTCATGACCAGAAAACACACCAGTGGGAGTGAACGATACAACACTTGGGATGCTTTTACGGCCTTTCTCATCTCCAATAACCTCAACCTCTCCTGTGCCGGGCTGAAACACTCCCACTGAGCAGAATGTAGTGCCGAGGTCCAACCCAATGACCCGGGGCTTTGGAGGAGGCAGGTACTGCTGGCCCAGATAGCCTGCCAGAAATAAGGCAAGGATGACAGAACCTGTAGGGACAAAACAAAGAAAATGGTGAGATTGCAAGACATACATCTTAAGTGTGCACTGTATGCTTCCTAAAGACTAGTGAGCTACATCATATATCATGATATTTACAAGGTATATTAGGGTACACGTCTAAAAAACAAAGTAATAGCAAAAGCCACTTGTAAACACGTTGTTTGTTGGTTATTTGTACGTAGACGGCATCTGTAAATCTAAGAGGCTCGACAGCAACAGGACAAGATAAATATCTGCCTGATGTGATCGAGCTGAACAGAAATCAGTGCGTATCCACACAGTAACTGCGGCTCTGTTTTAGCACATCTACAGAAACGTACAATTATTTAGTAAATCTTACAAAATGTCGAGCCAGGTTTCTGAGGTTGATTTAAGGCTCACCTATTGCGGACATTTCTCCAGCCATGTTCCCAACACGACGTGTTATACGAGCTTTAATAACCGCGTTTCAGTCACTGTCTGCCGGCACATACACGTCGGTCTAATACGAGCTGATGGTTTATGGCGGTTGTAGTTCTTTTCAACAGCGCCACGACGACAGCACAAGCGCAACTGTAACAGCCGTGGACTACATTTCCCATCATGCAATGTTCTTTGAGGACTTTCACGCTTCCCTGTTGTATTTGTTTTTGTTAAATATAATAAACGCGTCGTATAAAATGTAAAAATATTTGCATAGTTACTAAAACGTGACTTTTTACGTTTAACGTTACTTTTTGCTTAAGTGTTACTCATTTTTAAAGCGTTATTCATTATTAAAGTATTAACAATTATTAAATTAATCTACTTAAATTCTTATTCCGTTTAATGAATATGCCGATAATCAGAGAAATACATTTTTCCACAGAACCATAATAACATTTTTAATCTTATTGAAACATCAAAACTCTTTACAGATTTGTAAATGATGTTTAAAATAATCGGATCACAATCTGATCACCATCAGATCACCAACTATAATTAAACCCAACTTGGCTGTTTTAACTTATTATTATTTAACAGTTTAACGTTATTATTAATATTTGTTTTTAATAATAATAATAATTATTATTATTGTTATTGCAAAAGTTTGGTTAAGAAATAAGCAAGTACAGATCAGGTCTTTATCTTACCTCGATTCACAAGTAAGTTTATAATAATGATTTATCATATTTCATATTGAATTTCATTTGACTTTAACATGTAATCTAAAGTATGTAACCTGCAATAATCTGCAATTTTATGTTTCAAACACAGATGGCGACAGAGTGGCAAAAGTTACTCTTGCATCTGTGTTGATTTTAATACCAGGTGTGTGATATGTGAGGACCTCTTTAAACATGTTGGACTGAAGTATGAGACAGTGTCTCTGTAACAGCCACTCAGAACTGTTCCAAGACCTTCTCACGGCCTCAGGAAGCATTTAAAACGGAGACATGGTGCCCTACACAATACTGAAGGAACAGGAAGATGAGTTATTAAAGCCAGAGGAAAGCTGCATGGGAGGGGAGGAGTTTCAGACAACCGGGGGTCTTCGATGAAACCTCTCTGAATTCCTCTGGATGAGGACTGAGTAATATGGAGAAGCTTTATGCAGATTCTGTCCAGTCTAGTGCCCCTCTCTTCTTTTTTCATTCATTCACTCACTAGCTCCAGTGTTGGGAGTCATGACAGATGCAGCTGCATCTTCTTGGTCACTATGTGCCAGTTTTTTTAAAGTCTCCTCAGAACAGAGACCTCTGTGTCAATATCTTAATATGTAATCTCTGTGTACGTGTTTGCCTGTGATTGTGTGCTTGACTTAAATTCAGGACGCCTGAAGAGGGTCAGCTCAATTTAAACACTTTTAGAGAATGTTAGCCAACGTTCTGAGAACCTTCCCTGTTAGCAGGGAGCGCTCTGTGTCCCCAGAGTGACCCTCTGAGGGGCGGAGGTCTTTATTTCCTGCCCTGCTGGTGACACACACCATTAATGGTGTTTATTAGTGTGATCTTTCGTGACCTCTCCTGCGTCCTGCTGATGACCTCTTGTTGATGTTTATCTGCCTTTAACACACATTCAGTTTATGCCTCAATACGTCTTGTCAGCACAGCCAGCTCATAAATGTGTCAACATGACACAGCGGAATAAGGTTTGTGTAATACATGCACGTTTTTAATTGCAAATTGATTTTCTTTACATAAATGTATAAAAAAAGTCAATTAAAGTAAGGATGAAAAAATGTGACTAAGTATGACCCATATTAGTGATTTCTCTGTAAAGATTTTAGGCTTCCATCACCTGTAATTGTATCAGTTAATCTCAGCACAGGCAAGAGAAACAATGAGCTATTTGATTAAGGATCCAATATGACCAATTACTGCACTGTGAGCAGCCATGTTGGCAGATTGCAGATCATAGACATTGATGTGTGCATCACCAATGAAAAAAATCTGTTAACTCCATATTAAAATTCAGGATGCATATATCACCACAACAAGCATGGATTACCTAACAAAAAGCATTGAGATTACAAGATGACAATACGAATGCAGCACAATTTACATGGCGACCCCACAATAATTTCTTATTTTGAATAAATTTTATGATTTATAAAATATTATACTTTATAATATTTTTTTATAATTTATAATGTATATCAGGGCATGTGATGGGCAATGGCTACAGACAGTTTTTACATCAGTGTGAATTACAGCGTCTCTGTTTTGTTTGCATTATAAAACTTGTGAAAGATGTTCCAGTTTGAATTACTTTCAGAACAGAGAACACAACAAAACAGCACTTTGTGGCAATATTTTGGTTTTAAGAACATTTCCATTAAGTAACATTAAGCTGCTGTAACATGCGTTACGTGACCGGAGTGCACCTGCATGCTGTGGGAATCGACCGGCTACCATCCGTTTACGTCAGTAGTGGACAATTTTCTTCTCCTCAAGGTCATTGTGACCTGCAGTAAATCTATGAGAGACCCTAATTACTGAACCACAACAGGCAGTGCTGCCATAACCTGATTATTCTTGCCATATATTAGATAAAGAGTTTTATTGCTGGCTCTCCTGTGAGGAGTCTGTTGAAAAGAAATTTAATTTTCCCAAATACTCCTCCAGATTATTCCTGGTGTTAATGAGGGTTACCTCTCCCTAGCAGATTTAACAGTCAGCTGTTGGAGTTAAATACATAGAAATGATCCCTGCTGTATATTATCAGCAATTACTGATGTGCGTGTGTATCTCTCTCACTCTCGTGGTTTATAAGGACTCTCCATAGGTGTAATGATTTTTAAACCAAGCCATTAAACTGGAACTCAGACACAGTCTCTTATATTTGGATCTGGTCTGTCAAAAATAGACAGGAAGATTGAGAGAGCACATGGTTTTGTTTGTTCTCTGGTTAAGATCATTAAGCCGGCTGCTGTTGTGTTAATGTCATTTGTATTCATCTTTAGGTTTAGACAGTATGTTTGGGGTAAACATCTTTCTCAAAGCTACAGTGGATATCAGTGATTTTTCAGTTCTTTTGTTGCCTCACTTACTTTCAGACCTAAAACTGTTGTTCTTGATAGAGTAATTCTCAACCACTTTTAACTGTGGTTGCATGTTACTCGCAATAAAAGAACAACAATTCTGTGCAAACAAAATGTGTCACAACATAAATGCAAAAGAGATTCTGGGGTCTCTCTTCTGACCTCCGAAAGCAAGTTAATGAACACCCATTACAACAAATTACAGACAGGCTTTGAATGCTAATGTGGTCTTAATTGCAAACTCACTAGCAATAGAAAATGCAGACGTCTGTGAACGGCGGATGCTTGATCCTGATCAATAGCATGCGATCAATTGCAAAATCAATCCTGTTGTATTTGGTCCTCCAATTGTCTGCCATGTTGCAAATAAGGGTCTGAGTGTCTGTGGTAGCGGGTTTGATCACTGAGATCCTGGTCTTTATCAATGGGTCAGTTTTCAAGTCTCCAGTGACCGGAGGCTGGTGAATGTGGCTCTGTAATGCTAATCAATTCAGACGTATTGCTATACGTACAGCTTATTGGTTAAGCTGTCGTTTCAGTGTTGCAATTCTCTGCTAATATGCATTATTAGCAACACAGGTTCTAATCCAAGGGAATTTTTATTTCTGCATGCTGTCAAAGACCAGAAATTCCAACTTTCAACCGTATTTCAAAGAAATTTATTTATTAAACAACTTTTAATGCACCAGTTTGTCTTTGTCAGACAAATGTCCTTGTTGGCACAGGACCACCTCAGTCTCTGTTTGAGCGAGTACAGAACATCGCATCTGTGAATGACAGAAAAATATGAGCCAAGAGTAAATGTTATTGATGATGAGAATTTTGATGAAAAGTAAGTCATACCAGTTTAAAACAACATGAGTGTCAAGAGTGTCATGACTCAATGATGAGAAGATTTTTATTTTAGGGTGAACTGTCCCTTTAAAGAATATATATCTCCTGCAGGACCTCTGTGAACGTATGAATATCTGAAAGCGGAAACAGCAAACTTTGAAGAAATTTAAAACAGGGAAAAAGTGAGTGACTCAATTTTTTCACAAAAGTTATTTTTAGAGAATAATAAGGAGGGGTGATGTAGATAAGGAGCTCTGCACATAAGGACACTTGAAAATCACAGCGTGCAAATGATTTTGAGAGATCACCGAAGGTTTAAATTGCAAAGCAGTGCGTTGCAATGGATGAGGCGTCTTCACACCCTTACGCTTGCCTTTGTGATGTGCAGTAATTACTCTCTGAATACATGACATCAAGAAGCTGCTGACGCGTCTCGTTTTTCAGCAGTAACAGACCGATTTCCATATCACTCTCTCTCACAGTCATTCACTCAACTGAAAACACTCCCCAGCTAACAATTTTAGGCTGTAAGAACGTTTCCCTAACACTTCCACTAAGTAACAACAATGTTAAAAACGTTTTTTTGAAAGTTTTCTAAACATTGCATTAACGTTGTAAAAATTCGATGTTTTTTATAACTTAGAGAATGTTAGCCAGCGTTCTGAGAACATTTGCGGTAAGCTGGGATGTTCCTCATCGTGCTGCAAGGTGTGCTTAGCAAGAAGGATTTTAATGCACATCTCCTGCGTATTGATCAGTTCAGGAAAAATGGAACGTAACACTATGTGACCTCTGTTGACATTATTATGTTGTATTGCCGTGTATTGTAATAGTGAGAAAAGCTTAAAAAGCTGCTGTGTGGGTATAATAGCTGAGGCGTGTAAATTCACATAGACAGAGATAAAGAGATAGAAAACTCCATGTGGGGGAGAGACAAAGAAAGAGGGACAGAGGAAGAGTGAGAAGCGTGGGAGTGAAGCATGAACGAGAGAGAGAGAGAGAGAGAGAGGGCTGATAATGGAGGGCAGGGAAAGGTTGCTGAACTGCAGATCATATTGGGGTTGTGTTACAGAGGCAGTACAAGGTCAGTGTCATTAGTTTACCACTGTGGTTCCATAATCTGTGTTTTATTTAGTAGCACAAACAAATTCAGCGATAACCTTAAACAGACATTACTGAACATCCAACCCAAACATCATCATTTCTCTTCTCTGTGATGAAGAGACAAAGCAGAGCTGTGCAGTATGACGGATAACCTGTCAGTGACATTATCCATTTGAAGAAACAGAATGGTTTCATTTATGGCATGTATGGCATAAGATTGTAATTGGTCTGTTTAAACAGAATTGAGAGTTTGGTGTTGATGGTAATTTGTCACTGCATGTCAATGGATATATATCACAATGGATTTTTATATTTGTTTCATTGCTGAACAAAGACTGATTTTGTGTACTGGATAAAATAAACTGACAAATAAACTTCTTATTTGAATGAAAGGTGCCTGAATATTTTTTTGGGTCATTATGGCCCAATACAGTCTCTGTAAGTTTATAATTATGATTTATAGTTTCAGCTGTCAGGTCTGATTTCCCGGGAAATGTCAGTTTGGCTTCATTTGACTTAAACATATGAAAAGCATGTAAATGAATGATGGAGATGGCAGTAGAGAGGCAAACGTTATAGACTGTAGCTTTTACAGAGACTCACAGACAGCTGAATATTCAGTCTCGTGTTCTACTGTTCACAGTGTCTGTATCACCACAGTGCCTTGTAGCAGTGGGCCGAGGGTCACAGGTCATGAACCTTTGCTCCTGTAATAGTGTGTAATAGGTATTTTGTTCTGAATGATGAAACATGTCCCATATGCCAGGGCACGGGAGCGCTCTGTGCCACAGACGCCCGCTGTTCTGGTAATGAGTAATCAGGACAGCAGCATGTCAATACCTCTGCGTGAACCAGAGTGACCCCACACACATTTTGACCCTGACAGCTCAGAGGCGGAGCTGGTAAGCGGCTTGATCGGAACAGTTACGGACTGAATGGGCCATTTTGTAAAATGAGTTAAATTTCAACTAAAAGGAATAAAACACAGGAACCTTAAACCGTCTTTTTAAAAAGTGTTTTTGGGCTTGAAATGTTTTTAAAATGCTGAAAATCAAATATTAAAAAAGTGTCACGCAACAACCAAAGTCTGTTTAAATGAACATTTTTAATGTAATTAATTTTTTTCTTGAAAAGACAAAAATATTAATGTTTGATTAACAAAGTGATTTTTGCTTTAGACAGTTAAAAACATTGTTAAAAATGCCAGTTTGTTTATTTTTGGGCAGTGAAAATGTTGTCAGGGCAAATAAAAATTTTAACTAGTGGCCCGATAGGCCACCCAAAAAATCCTTATTGTTGAGCTCCGTATAGAAAACCACACTGATCTGAGGTCAGCTGTATGCTATGGTTGACATGGCTAAAATGAGAAGACAGGAAGGACAGTCTAATTCCTGTCTGTGGTGTCTGTGGTGAAGGACGCTGTACATTTCTGTGTGAGGTAGTGTGAGGTAAAAACAGTGTGAGGTAGAAAAACAGCATTGCTGAGGGAAATTCACCAAGGTGCCCTCGTCCTCTGTGCTGGTCCTCTTCTTTCTTTGATTTTTTGGTTCACTGAAAGAGAAAATGATGTAGGAAAGGACCGCATCAGCCACAGCTGGATAATTCTTCTCTTCGCTCTAATTAAAGATCCTTTCTGTAATTATGCCGGTTGCTCTGGAGTGGGAAGAGCCTGGGCAAGATCCAGTTTATTAACCAGAGACTGCAATCTGAGAGGATCATAAAAATCAAATGTTGAGTTTGCATTCTCCCACATTTCTTTGCATTATCGTTTGGACCTTATGAACTTTATATTACTTGATTAGACATTCTTCAAACAAGAAATTGAAAAAATGAATAAGAAAATTGAAAATTATTGTTGCAACCCTGCTGTTTTTTATGTGGAAGAGAAAAGGAGAAAAATTATGTATTGTTATGTAGCTCTTGCTATACAACTGACAGCTGGCCAAAACATATAATCAAACTTATAATAATATAAGTTTGTTCCATATGATGTATGCGGGTTTTGTGAGGAACAGACTGAAACCTAAATAATTAATCTTCTAGTTTCTACTTGTAAAACAGCATACAGGTTTGAAACAACATGCATGTGAGTTAATAACAGAATATTGCTTCATTTTTGGGTTGAACTCAAAAATTCCCTTCATGATCTACAGAAGAGCTCTATATAATGAAGAGAACCAGCCCAGCCTTAAACAAGGTTATATTTCACTGAACCCCCAACACAGGGGAGCAACACAAATCTTTTTTCTAAGAACAGATAGCCTTACTTAACAGCACAGTGTATTGACTCAGAATAGTCCTTACAGGTCAGGGCCCCGTAAATTACTTCAAGCCCGGGCTCAACCACTCACAGATTGAGCCAGCAGGATTGGTCAACAAGACGTGAAAACAAAACACGTGAGGAAACTAAATTATTAATAATTATATATCATTGATTTATGATATATAACATTAAAAAAAGTTTTACTAATGTTACTGCAAGAATGTTTTTGATAACTTTGAGAGAATTTTGAGAGAACGTTAGTCAGCATTCTGAGAACATTCCCTGTTAGCTGGATATAGACTCTGAAGATCTGAGATATCTGACATTTACCCAGCATTAAATCACACAAAGTGCAGAAATGACCCAACACCTGATGACTTAGCAGAGCACCTCACCCTGCGGTCCTATTCAACTCAAAGCCTCTTGCGGTTGGCTTTCCTCTACCATGTAACATAAATGGAGACAGAGCACAATGAGATATAAGATACTTGCTCCATTCAGTGTGATCTATGGATTATAATGTGAGATCCTTCACATGGAGGAGACAGAAGCCTAAGGCAAAACAAATGTGGGCCTCAGCACATTGATAAGAAGTGGGCTCGTGTAAAGATTAACATAAGCAATTTGTCACAGGAAGTTCAGCTTTTGATAGTGTTACCCCATTAACATGTAAGATCTTCACATGCCTTCCTCAGCACAAAGGAGAACTATTAACCATTTTACAGAGATTTTCACAAATTACATTTTATTATTGGGAGGAGTTCAAGCTTTTTTTAAAAGTGGACTGGAATATTGCGTTAAAAATCCCATGCCAAGAATTGATATTTTTGGTTTAATTTTAGCATGAATATTTAATAAAATAATATTTATTTACAAAAAGAGATCCACCAAAGACCACCAAAAGCAACTATGTGAGAACCCTGAAACGTTTTGAACTTTTATTCGCTACACATAAAGATACCCCAGTATTACTGTATCGTGACTCAAATATCGATATAATATTGTATTATATTATACTCCAGGTTTTCTTCATTAAGCTGTAAAGCAGGTCATGCAGAGCTCATGCATCTCTGAACTTTTAGCTCTGTGGTTTTCCACACTTATACATTCAAATAAAAGCAGAACAAGATCAATGAGGACTGGGAATCACTTTGGGAAAATTTAAAAGAATGCAGGAGGGTAAAATGTGATTGTGGAGGCTCTACATATGGCTGTACAGTGTGCACACCGCAAGACCTTTCCACTCATTACAGGCCAAGTCTTCCGCCCCCACTCTCCATTCTGCCACACAAGAGAGACACAACGTGTCACCGCCCTGCACATAACACACACATATTACACCGTTTTGTGTTCTGAATGCAGACCACATTCAGGGTTAATTGAAAACGTGTGACCACATTGTGTTCGCAGTGTGGATGTTAATTCATCATTATGAATCACAGTGTGATCAGATGAAAGCGATCTCAAAGCCAGGTGAAGACATGAGCAAAGTTTCTTTCTTCTCTGCTTCCCACTTTCATTTGGTTTATTTGGACTTCTTGCATCTTTGACCACATCACCAGCAAACCTTGTTGTCCCTAAATGCAGCAATATCTGCTGCATGCAGCAGTTTGCTTGTCATGCATATGTGTCATGCAAATTATGCAAACAACTGATTATGGTTCTCTGTTAATAATAATATGGTTTAATATGGAATAATAATATGGAATAATAAATAATATGGAATAATAAATGGTTTGCACTAACTATTATTTGACATATTCTCTTTCGCACAAAGAAAACAGACCATAATGCGTCACTATCCTTTAAAAACCTCATTGATAAAGCGTTTTATTTTTAATGCTCTTCTTTTGGACACTGAAATTTTTCCAGGTCTTAAGCAACAATAACTGCAACTGTGTGTTCTCTGAAATATAGTGCAGTATATGTGAGCTGCATGCATAAACAGCAGGTATTGATCTGCATTGCTCAGGGAAATAACAAGGGTTACATTATGATACGAGTGTCTCAGCTCCAGCAAGCATCCCAGAGCCACAGAGCATCCCCCAGCTGATGCATAAGAAGACAGTAAAACAAACTAAAAGCCCCTGATGTAGCGTTCTGTCCCATTAACACATCAGTCAGGATGCTGATACTGTAGGAGACAAGAAACGCTCCAGTATGTATGAATGACCATCAAAGGCCATAAGCTGAATGCTTTGCAAACTTGTTTTTACAGTGCAAAATGATGCGGCAAGATCTTTGAACACATTGCATGAGGAAATATATACTGTCATACGAATGGCGTCACAAACATGTTTTTATAATAGTGATGAATGACAAAACCATCAGCAGCTGCATCAACAATTCAACACATCCCAGCATCAGTTAATGCTGTTATCACACAGCATTGTTGCACTGCGTTAATCAAAACTAATTAACGCTTGCTGACAGTTTTATTTTACCAGCTGCTATGTTAAACATTAAACTGCCTCACTGTTATGTTTATATAGTTCTTTTCTCACATATTTAGGCAGCATTCATCTTGCAATGCCTGTTTTCAGTGGCTGTGTCAATATTATGTTAAACTGTAATTTTTCTCTGTGTGGTGACTTCTTTGGCAAGACCAGCGACCTTTGATTTGAGTCCAAAGGGGAGAGGTGTCAGTTTGTGCTGCTCAGCTCATATCCTTGTTTGCACCTGCCTGTTCAGGAAGCCTCTGCTCTTCCTGGTCATTAAAAGTTCAGGGGAAATCAGTGGAATCAAAGGTCATTGTCTCCTGGCCTAATAATGTTTCCCTCTGCGACCGTCACAAGCTAGGGCCAAAGTCCCTTTTGTCTTTGACTCTGCTGTCTGGTCTGGGATCAGTGTTTGATCTGATCTTTGCTTTTGGAATCCCAAAGAGGAAATTCATCTGTTATTTAATTCCCAAGATTGTACTTTAAAGGAAACATAGTTTGACTTTGACACAAAAGTGTCTTCTAAATGACTACATGTAAACTGCACTTCCTGTAGCTCAATTGGTAGAGCATCGACTTCGCACCGCAGAGGTTCAGGGAACACATACTAACCAAATGTGTAACTTGAACGTACTGTAAGTTGCTTTGGATACAAATGTCTGCCAGACGCTTAAATGTAAATGTGTTTCCTATAAATTTAGATAGTCTTAAGAACACACAACAATCTTAAAACTAAGGAGTATGAGACTCCTTAAAAAAAGAAAATTTTTACAGATATATCTTTATCTGTATTTACACAAGGAGAAAAAGGTTTCTCTCGCAGCTCCTCAAGCAGTAATGAAACGTTTTGGGAGAAGGACAGCGAGTACCCAAAGGAGGAGCAGCTGGTTGTTAACATCTCTTTGTATGTAGGAGAAAGCTGTGAGAAACCTGATGGCTGATGCTATGACCTGTCAGGATCCAGCCCATCTGTAACCTCAGTGGGGTTGTTTAATCCAGCCAGAACTGTTGGCTGGTCATACGGGGTCCCAAGAGGTGTGACATTGGTGTAAAAACCGTGACAAAGCACAGAAACAGAACTAAAGATGTGCCATTAGTCTTTCACCCATAAAGACGAGCATTCGTTCTTACAATTAAGTTTAGCCAAATCACAATTGTTCATAATGTGTTATTATAATCATGTTAGCAACATGATCTGGTTCAATGAAACCAAAACGGTAACCAAAACTAGAGCAATACAGATCATGTTTACACACATGAGTGTCAGTGTGATAATTCAGAGTCATGTGTTCACATGTGCTCATATAAGCCATGATCTGATTTAACAGGGTGAGAGAGAGGGCAAATAATCAAGCTGTGGCTTTAAGGGTGTCCGATTCATCCGATTCATCTGATTCATCTGATTCACCAGTTCACTGGAGTCACTTAAACTCTTCCCAGAAGTCCTTTCTGTGAAGCACATCATAGTGCAATACTGCTGTTTCAATGCAATTCTTCATCTGCAGTCTTTGAATCATCCTTCACTGGGATCTGTAGATGCAGGATCATCAGACAGAGAAATGGATCATCCGGAGGGGAGTGCATGGAAAATCATTATTGCATTATTGTATTGCAACCCTGGTGCGTTTCTGTAAGGGTCCATTCGGGTGATTTGTGAGCCGGTTCGCCCGAATCGTTTACAGGGCGATTCTCGAGTCGCTGTTGAGGGTGTGAGGAGCGGACATGGCCGTGCGGAGCGCCGGAGAAACCGCGCACAGATCCGGTCGAGCGACCGACCGCGGGGCCCGAGCGGAGAACAGCCGGGCTGAGTGAACTGATCGAGGGGAGGAACATCTGTCGACGCGTGAAGGGTGAGGCTGGATTATAAAACAAGACTTCGGTTTTCATGACGGGTTTGTCGTGTGAACGCGCTCTGAATTCGCTTATAATGAATGTAAGTCGTGATGGGGTGAGAGCTGACGTGTGCGTCTTTATTCCTCATTGAATGTTTGCATGCATGCATGCATTTGTGTATGCATGCATGCATGCACATGTAACGTGAGGGTGGATGTCATGCATGTGATTATGATCATCACATGAAGCTGTACAAACATGCTTTCATGTATCAGCTTCTGTGTGAGTGTGCAAGCTGCACAACTACATTTATATCATGTGACATTACATTGAGTGCTGATACAGAATGACAGCAGATAGTTTGTGTCAGTCTGAGAGCTTTAAAGTGCTCTGAGGAACGAGAAATTCAATGCTAAACATTACGAGGTCTAGTTTGTGTCTTGCAGTGTCTTAAGATTTCAGGGGATGTGTATAAAAGACAAGATCAGGTCAGCTTCATTTTGTTTTGTCCGGCACAACAATGCATTTATCATTTGAGCAATTTGTGTAGAACCAGACTGTAATTTTATAATGCCGAGGTGATTGACGGGCATGTTTAATAGACATTTCTTATGACGTGGGACAGTTTGTTCTGGATGTGATCAGCTGTGCACATTGTGAAGTGAGTGCATGCATCAGACTGCATCAGAAGTTCAGAGGTGGGATTACATCAGATTCTGATCTTCAAAGATATATAGATAGATAAATATTTGCATTTTGGGAGGACCAGCTTGCTGTGACCTGTAAACTACAAACCTGACTGCCTGATTCCTTTATTTAATGCAACGTTTTCACGCTGTGTGATTTCATGTAAAATACGGTTCATGTGCTTTCTTTAAGGGCTGTGAAATAATCTTTATTAAACAGTCTTGTCAGTGAGGTCTAGATTAGTAAGAGAAGTGGATATCTCGGATAGTGGACGAAACTGGTTAATGATCATATTTATGGTCTCAGTTTAGGTCATGTCAAATGACATTTCTTGTATCATTACTTATTATTAATATTCCTGTTAGATTTGAATAGACCAGTCACAGAAATGGACATTTTGAACAGTGTTACAGGTATGGAAATATATAGTTTGACAGGCAGGTAGGACATTGCATTTGGACTGAACGAGCGTTTTGTAGTCCTGTGCTTTCCACAAATATAATAAATATATTTACACCACTTTACTTAGTGATTGCTATTAGGATGTGAAGAGACTTTCAACCAGCATAACAAAAAATGTTTTTGGAAAATATTACCTACATTGCCTTTATTAAATTATTTTTGAAACAATCTGCCAGTCTTTTTCTGTATTTAGTTGATGATGCTGACAGACATATTCCTGTATAGTCCTGCTCTGCAAACTCCTGCTTTGCTGTCTTTGTTCTATAATAATATTATGCTGCCAGTTCATCATGTTACAAAGTGGATTACAAACCTCTTGTAACTGGACTGTGACCATTACAGGATAGACAGACAGTTGACACAGTCACAGAAACACTGCTGTCGTTTTGCACAGGGAGGATCGCCAAAGACCATTTGACCATGTGAAAAAAGAAAAATCAGGAGAGGAAATGGAGGGATGAAGTGAAAACATGAAATGGTTTGTGCATGTCTATGGATGGCTGAAAGGGAGTTCATTGTTTAAAAGATAAAGAGTGTTTCATCTACTGGACAGCAGGTCACCACGCCCCTCAACCATAACCCATAACTGATGGGCCATTATGGAGAATGAAGTACATTATTCATAGTTTGCGAGAAAAAAATTACAGCCCTGCACGCTCTCAGACCAGGGCGAGATGAATGAGGAAGAGAGGTGCACACGCAAGCAGCGGCTCGTGGAAGAGAAGACCGGCTGAGCGGGATCTTGTAAACATCATGGATCAATGAGAACACATCTTTTACAGTGTCTCTTAAATTAGCTTGTGTTTTGGTCTGGGGAGGGTGGGGGAATAAAAAAGGCACAAATGCAAGCAAAGAGTCATGTATTAAACTAATGGCGTAAGCAAAAGTGGAGGGCAGGAGAAAGCGAAGCATCTTAAATCATGTCTCTTTGTGCCAGCTCATCTGTCAGCAGTGCGGCACAGAAATGATCTCTCCATCTGTACAGCAGAAACATCAGCCCAAGGCGTGCGACGTGTATCAGTGATGTTTTATAGACTGGGCCAAAGTTAGGTGTTTTTTATGGCACGTGCAACAATTCACTGTAAGATTTAGTTAATGTCTTTAAGATCTTAGTAGTATAGCCCACACTATTGGCATACAGTTTGGTTTACTTTGCAACTTATTTAGGATAATAATGGCCGTCTTATGGAAGGTGTGTCTAACTGACGTGGAAGCCCATCAATCTCAGTTCATTTAGGGTCAGATCTCAGTGTTGTTTAGGGTCAGATTTATCTGAGGTAGCTCTGTTTCTGTAAATTTCCCAAATACTTCTTTAAAACCATTATAATCAGCGTAGCTTCAGACATCTGCAGACAGCTTTAATGGCGGTGGAGATAAAGGTTCCTGCAGGTCTCTGTGTGGTTGAGAGGTAATGATTACATCGGACTTAAGACTGTTATTCAAAGCTTTCTTAGTTTAACTGTCTTGAGTTATATTGAGCAAAGTCCACTGAGAAAAGTGGCTCACTCAAATGCCAGTCACTCCTCACCAATCCTGAGGCTTTTGAAGGGTACAGGGCTACCTGTGGCTGGCCTGACGGATTGATGTACGTCCCTTGTCGAGTAGAGAATTCGTCTACTTCTAGTCTAAGGTTATAGGAAAGTGATGTCCTATAAGAAGGACTCTCCCTCACAACTTCTCAGTCGCAGGTTCTTTCAGAAGCCTTCAGAGCTCGAGCAAGGGCATCGTGTCTGATACAGTAAGACAGGGCTGTGAAGAAGTTACGGCTGTAATACGGCTGTAATGAAAACATCTTTCAGTGTTCATCCACTCACACCAGCGGCTGTGGTGTAGTCAGTGTAGTCGGCAGGTCACTCTGTCAAAGTTCTCCTAACTTCTCCTAAAGTTATCCTAAACATTCTTGCAGTAACATTAGTGGAACATTTTTTAATGTAATACTAACATTACTGCAAGTATGGTTTTGATAGGTGCAGACCCTCTAGTTCCCGCTGTTACCCGGGGGATACATTTTGGTTCCGCTCATGGCACTTTTTTTGGCGTAGTTTGGTCGCCCCTTCATGTTTGGACTGTGGAAAGACCAGGGACAGCTGGGTAAACATACCGCATTTTCCACATGCCACTTTGATATGTTAATTCCTGCCGCTTTTGCTTTGGCAGTGAGGTGTAGCTTTTTTGTTTTGCTCATTTGTGCTTTTCGTTAATCTCTTGTCTTGTTGAAGGTTTTATTGGGGCCGCTGCCCTCTGATGGGAAAGTGTCACCTCATTTATCACAAAGAGGCAGCTGTTTTTTCATTCGACAGTCATTCGTAAATCAAAACATTTGTTACCATCCCCCTGAAGCGGTGCATACTAAACAGAGAAGCTGTACGAGACCTTGGAAGTGTTGCGCCACTTCTTGGTCAAACTGCTGGTGAGGGAGAAAGTGTCGTCCTTGTATGTGGCCTCGGACCTGACCCGCAGAGCCTGACTGTTTCCCACTAGGCTAAGATAATTATCACCTTGGCTACTTCATAACAGCACTACTGTTCATCTGTGTATTTTTAGGGGGCACCTTTAGTAATGGGGCCCGAAACCCGATCCAGGCTGCTCTGTTGGCTGGATTAAGGGCATTTGTCGGTGTTGTGTCAAGGTTGACATCCACTGGACATACACGAGGTCAGGCATGGTTTAATAAGCTGTTTTGTCAGGTCAGGACACATGACCTGCTCTGATCAGTGATTTGGGTTAATAATGACTGGTGATCTCACTAGAGCTGAGAAACAAACACGGCTTTAGGAAGAGCTTTGTGTGTCAGACTTCCAGGACGTACTGGTAGTATTGTTTCTATCAGTTTCACAAATTTAAGCACATATTCAGAGTTGAAGATCTGAATAACTTTAATAATAATAATAATTTATCTGAATAACAGGGGGTTGGGAAGTTTATTCTCATGATCTGTGCTAGTTACCACCCTGGTTTCTTAATGTGTCTCACATTGGCTTGCATGATGAGTGTATGACAATGCCCCTAGCCAGAATGACCTTAAAATGTCTTATGACGTATCCCGCCACCAAACTCTTATCCCTTTCTAAAACCCTGCCATTGAAAACTTCCGAGGCTTCAACAGAAGGGTTAGATGGATTTGCTCTATTTCTCTGGTGTAGACGGGCAGGCTGGTTTTGTTCGTAGCACAGAGCTTGTGGTAACTGTTTTTTGCAGAGTGCTGCTTCATTTGTGGCATCAGCAGAAAGATACGCTGTGCTGCGGTGGAATTATTTGGGCCAAAGTGCCAAAAAGAGGCCACTTGTTGGAGTGTTAAACCTGGCTGATAACAAAAACGTTACTGTTTAATATCCATCTTGATTTTGACGTTAAAACGTAAGGTTGTAGTTTAGTATGATGTTACTAGCAGTGTGTGTGTGTTGTATATGATGAGTTAATTTGTTTTAAGAGTCCATTTACACGCAAATCAGTCTGTTTTCAATGTGAATATAAGAGGGTTTGCAATAATCTAAAATAACAGTTACGACCTTAATACTCTTCTGATGCGTGTCGACGTGACCTGTGCAAAACAGACCAGCTTCAGTCTGCTGCACTGACACAGTTTCAGAGGTTCGGTTAACCGCTGTTTTATACCGCGCAGTCTCACAATTTTGAGCGTTTACGGGCCAGTTCATTGCTTATGTAACTTTGGTTAGCCATTAGCGCTTGACATCTGTAATTTTCCAGCCAACAATTTTAAAGATTGAAGAACGTTTCTGTAACGTTTCAATCAAGTAACAAAAATGTTATTTAGGAAGTTCTTGGAACAAATTTTTTCCAGTTTGAAGTTGTATTAACATTTTTGTGTGGTTATAAGATTGTTATTCAAACTTTTTATTCTGTAACATTCTTAAAACGTTCCACTTAGAACTTATGAATAACGTTTTTGATATGATATATAGCGTTAAAAAACGTTCCACTAGTGTTACTGCAAGAACGTTTTTTTCAGTAACTTTGTTAGAACTTTGAGAGAATGTGATCAAATGTTCTGAGGACGTTTCCTGTTAGCTGGGTATATGTGTCTGGTTCAGCTGTCCTGCTCTTTAAAACTGAGCACACTTTCTGTGGTTTGACCTGGCTCATTATAAGGAGATTACAGGCGACCTGAAAACCTTTGAATGGCGTAAATAAGGGCAGTGATATAATTCTGGTCTGCTCTTCCACAGCTCAGTTCGTGAGGTTAGCAAGGAGAGCTGAAGGTGATAAAACATCCAAGTTGCCTGTAAATGAGATGAAGACTAAAGCAGCACCGGGTTCAGCCATTAAAGATGTTTTATAGCACCCCAGCACACTCTTCCCCGGAGGTGCACACACACGTAAACCTATCTAACTATCAATCTATCAGAGAGAATTGACCCGCCTCTGAGCAATCGCTTCACAGTGTCAGGAAAACACGCACTCGCCTCCATGTAGACACGGCACCTCCTCAGCTGCGTGTAAAGTGATTGTTATTAGAGAATGTGTGTGGTTTTTTTAAGGCTCAAATTTCGATCATTTTATCCAATATGATACATGAAAGTTAGGACACCGCTGTTGTAGTTTACAAAAACGTTCAGCTCACACTAACTTTCAGCTCTCCTTGCTGAGCTCTGACATCATCCTGGAACAATTTCAGATCCATGTAGATGAATATAATTCAACAAGCGCTTAACATCCAGCCGGGAATATTTAGTGGCAGGTCAATCATGTTTGCCTCTCTCTCAGCTGAAGGTCAGCCGAGGGTTCGACAGGCAGTTTGTAGGCTGAAAAGTATGTGAAATAGACAAAGCTTTCCCAGGTCAACACAAGCACATTTTCCATAAAACACATAAAGCATATTTTTGCATAAAAGTCTGTTTTTACACTAGCTGCAAAACCATGGTAGATTAATACAGGGTCTCCTTTAAACAGTGTCATAATAATAAATAAATAATAAATAATCCGTCAGTTTTTCAATTTTGATGACAGCAGTGGCTGATTCTAAATGACCATAAATTATACAGTAACTGGACCTTTTGTAAAAATTATATTAGCAGAGGTAAAGGGAAGTGAATGGATCAGTTTATGCAAGTTGCCAAAAATGTTTCATTGAAAATGTTCATAATTTATTCCCCTGTTGTGCCAAACCTCTATGACTTCCTCTCATGCTTGAAACACAGAAGCAGGTCTCTAGCAGACAGTTCAAGCTGCTCTTTTCCATTCAGTGAAGTTTATGGTGATCACAGCGGTCACTGGCCTCTATTCACTTTCATTGTGTGGAAGAAGCTGCTTAGAAATTCAGAAATTGCACAGAAGAAAGTCAAAGAAGTCTGAAATGAGACGACGGTGAGTAAATAATGGATTTGAGGAAATTTTGTTTTTGGGTCACATGCCCCTTTAACATAAATTAAAAGGAGAAAATGATAACAAGCAGATGTTTGATGATGTTGTCGACTTTAAATTGAGAATTGTAACAAGCACAATTTGCTAGCTAACAAGTGACTCAACATATAGAAGCAGTACAGGGTAGCCTGTCATGGCCAGGGCTGTGGTGTACGGTCTCAGCCGTGAATTCTAGCAAGTTCCAGCGAAACCATTTGCTTAAGATATCATGAGGCACAATATGTTGCTTAATAAGGCAAGGGATTTTCAGAGCCATTAGCTGCTGAAATAATCTCTTCCCTAATAGAAAAGTCAGCCATCAAGCGAGTAAAAACAAATGTGCTGCGTAGCCTTTAGACATGATAACCCTTAACTGATAAGGGTTTGAATACGCATCTGGCAGTAAGAGAGCGTGATTTCTCCTCGCTGGGGTTAATGAAGTGCTCTCTGCTGAGTTATGTGATAAAACTCAGTTCAACTTTTCGTTTGTTCAGTAAAAAAGTGAAGGGCTATATGTGACCTGTTTTTTTTTTAACTGCACAAAACATTTCAAGTTTTCAGCACTTAGAGTGGAATTTGTTACAGATATAAATATTACATTGTTTAAAACCTTTTATATAAAACATTTCTACACTGTGGAGCGATCGTTAGGGCTGGACCACCTATGACATGTTCTGACTAAAAATGAACAAAAATCAGTTACTGAGCAAATACTGATCAGTGTTCAGCACAATCTCATTCTCTTACCCTGATTCACAACAGTAAGTTGATAATGATGATTTATAATTTAAGCTGCTGGGTCTGATTTCCTGGCAAATGTAAGTTTGGCTTCATTTGACTTGCATAATGAAAAGTACGTAAAATAACCTGCAGTTTTATGTTTCAAACAGAGATGGAGACAGAGAGGCAAAAGTTAATAGTGAATACTCTGCTCAGTACTCGAATAGCTGTACAAAGCATTCTCAAATTAAGAGGAAGGATTCTTAGTATAGCGTTGGCATTTTTTACATTAGCAAGCTACATTTTCCACATCTTTCACAGTCTGTACCTGCACTCGAGTTTTGTCAGTTAGATGCGTCCAGGCGCCCTGCTGAGTTCATGCATTCTTGTAGCTCAAATGCTAGAGCGCCACACTCTTGCAATGCAGAGGTTGTGGGTTCAGTTGTGAGTAAATGCATAAAGTGATAAAATGTATACCTTCAAGGCATGTTAATGACCTGGGACTAAAGCGTCTTCCAAATGCATTAATGCAAATGAGTTCAGTAAACATCTGATGCAAGCCAATCAGAATGTGTAGTATTTTCAGATAAGATAAGTGGCAGCATGTTTCCAGTCATACCAGGCTGGGATGATGATCAACACTTGATTCGGTCCCCTTCTGATCACCCTCTCGAGGTTAAACTAGAAACCTTTATATGCAGAGCGGAGCACAACCAAGTGCAGGACAAGAACAGCTGGGTACCCGCATGGCCACGGTCGGCAGGGTGTAGAGTTTCATCGGTCGAGAGGGTCAGCTCTGCTTCCTCGGGAAGGGGACCTGGGCCTCTGAGAAGCTGTCATCATTCACACCGTAAACATTCTGGTGTATAAAGCCTGTTTTTGACCTCCCAGAAAAAGCCTCTTATTTTGGGTGTCCATCTACACTGTTAATTCGGTAGCACTCTGTTTAGTATGTGCCATGATTTGTGGTGGCGGTGTGTGATTATGTAAATGGTGTATGTTTTACATAATGGCAGGACATGGTAATGGATGATGTTTCAGTTGGTGTAACACTATATAAGAGGGCATAGCAATCTGACCTCCTTTTACGTTTAAGTCAGTGTTACCCGATCTTTTTAGTCATATGTACCCCCACAGCCCCATTCATGAGTCTCAATGTGTGTTCGTTTAACTCGTAATGTTATACTGGATATCAGGGTGAATGATCTTTAAAGGCAGGGTAGGCGATTCTTTCCAGAAACTATTTTTTTAATGCTGGTTGAAAGTCTCTTCACATGCTGAAAGCAATCAGTAAGTGGTCTAAATACATTTATATAAACATATATCCAGGCACAAGACCATAAAATGTTTATCCAATCATTGCATTTGGTTTGAATGCAGTGATAGGATGTCCTACTTGACTGTCAAACTATGAATTTGCATACCTCTAGACATGTTTGAAGGGGACGTGGCTTTACCAACTCTAGCTTACTATTGCTAACCTCTCTGAAACCTTTAATTAAAAGTCTTTTAATTTTAACATTTAATTTAAAAGTAAAAGTCACTTTTTAAGACAATAACAATAAACTACAAAAACATTCTAACCAAGTAGCACATATATTCTGCTGTGTGTTGTGCACGTTACACATACTGTTTTGTTGGTTTCTTTTCTTTAAATGGAACTTTATTTCTTTGACAGCCATATTATTTATAAAAGTTTAACTATCCTATCTTTGTAGGTTTAAGAAAGCAAAAGGAAAATCTTTACAAGTTCCCTGCAGGGTAGACATACACCAGCTTGAGAGTCACTGTTTTTTTGAAGCATTGCCGTCATATTGCAAATCGTATCTCTGGGCATACAAGTGGATAACAGCACGATTGAGCTCCAGCGTGAGGTTAGAGGTACACAGCCTCTATGAAATGTCTCATCAGATGAACTGATAACGCAGGCAGCCGCTGAAGGAAGGCAGGATATTTGAGATATCTATCACATTAGTGTGAAGGGATTTTTGTTCTGCCAATGCAGTTCAAGGACACCTGCAGGCAGCACGACACTCGCTGTGTTTCTGACGCCACTCAAGGTCACGCTCGCTCACTCTCTGACATTCACTTACTAGAGAGGGAGGAGGAGGAGGAGGGAGGGGAAGATGGGGTTGCAGTAAAAGTCATCTTCCCTCGTGTGCTTCGAGTAAACACTTCACTTTGCTGTGTGTGAGCGCAGCCAGGCCCTCATTTGCTCAATCGTTTATACTCGTCTCTGACAACTGGAGACATGCTGTTCTTTGGCTGCCTCTCGGTAGGGCCGTTCGTCACGTCAGGAGGTTTATTTGACTTACCTTTAAGTTATCTCGAACTGGTCTCCGGAATTAATGCACCTGTAAATTCTGCACCGTTTTGAGCCTTTAAATATTTTTTATGTGATTTGTAACTAATAATCAAAATATTGAGATGGCGGACTTATGTATCATTCAACAGATGCTGTTTCACTTATGACAAGACTCTTCACATGTCTAAAGCTTAAAAGTTTTTAAAGGAATACACAGCTAACAGAAAGTGGTCCTAGAACGTTCTGTAAAAGTGCTCTCAAAAATTTTCTTGAACCTGCAATGATCTAGAAATATTTCTGCCTCTGTTTGACACTTGAGGATCAAGGATGAGGATGGAGGTGGAGTGACTCTGTAAACTGTGTTTTAAAGAGACAGAGGCTAAAGTTTGCTGACTCTGTGAGCACTGTTATCACCCTGCCATTAAGTTTTTAATTTGACTTCATTTCTGCTAATTAGTGATTGTAGAACTGACAGCCTTGGCCACGTCCATCCGTCTGTGTCAGGAAAACCCTGAGTTGCGTTTATTACTTTTGTCTTTTCAAGTCCTTCAAAAGTGCTTATTATTATGTAAGTCCAGTGGATGGAAAGTGTACCGTCAGCTCTTTCAGGAGCCGACCACAGCACAGAGAGCAGGCCAGGAACACAGAAGGGGCAGATGGAGGTACATAAAGAGCCCATGTGCTGTGGAGACCCACCACTAACTGCTCAGGGGGCAGCTGCACAGTTTAGATGCGAGGTAACCTGACGGTCAGAAAAGAATTACAGCTTCCTGCAGGAAAACTTGCATTTTTGTAACTTTGTGTTGATGTAATTTGGAATTTTGCAGTATAAAAACAACAAAGTACAGTGGTGGTACGGTAAATAAATGCGATTATGTAAATGACATTGCATTTACAATATACTCTGAATATCATGGTATTATCGTAAGAGTACACTAGCCAGAATTCTGTCTGTCGGTGTAGTTTTTGGACTCACAAGTATTGTGGATTAGAATTGCCCAGGCAGGTGTCAGGAGACTTCAAATGGATAAACATTATAACAGTGCATTAAAAATCACTTTTCATTTATTTAATCTTTCAGTTTCACAAGTCAGTTCTCAGCTTGCACTTTTGTTGAACTCTGAAAACAGGAGCATCAACAGGGTGAATATATTTGGTAAATAAATATATATATATATTTATGAGACTTTTGGAAAAGTGACTTACATCTCTTGAAGTAGCAGGGATTTTATGTTTTTTTTAAGCACATATCTATGAAAGATTAACTTTCGTATTGAGAGTGGAGAGTATTGACATCTTTGAAATCTCTCGCCCTCTTCTCCTGGGCTCTTGGCTCTGATGTCTGCAGATACTTTACTGTATTTATAACTTTGCTCTCATCTTGGGAAACAGCAGGAGATTCGGTCACTGTCTTTTAATGTGCTGGCTATTCTTCAATCATTAAATTAAAAAAGGAATGATTATTCAGCCTGGAGTCAGCTGCTTCTGCCTTCCAACTCATTCATCTCTGATTAAACTTGTAGAACTAAATTAATTTTCAAGGAAAAGTTTAATATACTGGCCTGTTTAATTCTACTTGATGCATAAGCAGCATTGTAACAGAGCTTATATTTTCACCTTCTGCTAAATTAATATTTACAAACAGAAATTCAGTCATCCTGGTGAGGTAACCATAGTAACACTAAGCACTTTCCATTGAGATTATTATTGGGCTGTCATTAATGACTTGGTGCTTGTGTGCATCGTGCAACCGTAATGCAGTGTGTTGATGCATCGCTACCAGAGGGGAACATAAATGCGCACCTGAAAGAAGTACAGGGTTGAATTTGCAGCTTAACACTGTTACCAGTTGCGGTGCCATAATTTGAGTCATATTCCTCAGCCAAATGTGACAGAGGTTGTAAACAGAGACCCCACAGCGAGAGTCAGAGTGCCTCGTTCTCTTCTTCCTCTGCTCCAGGGAGGAAATGGTTAACATGTCACTGTAATTGGCACCCAAAGCTGCTTGTCTCTCTCTGTTTCTCTGTGCCTCTGTCTCTCTCTCTTTCTTTTCCTCTCTGTATATCTATCTCTCGCCCTCCCTCTTTCTCTCTCTCTCTTCCTCTTTCTCCAGCCTCTGCTTTGTGTGACAGCTGCCTAACTGGGCATTCTCCACTCACATCAAGGCTACCTCCTCCGGCCTCAACTGCTGATGAATGACAGTGGATTACAGATGAGGACACTGTGACCCGTTCGACCTTCCCGCAGCAGGGGGAGCAGAGGGAGGGGCCGGCAGGCTGGGCCGGGCTCGGGCTCTGATCCTCGGGTCACTGGAGGATGAGGTTGTGAGAAGGTAGAGGATCTGCCAGGTGGCCAGTGACAGAGTGTCACATGACAGTGGCTTGATGTCAGTGTGTCAAGGGTAGACCAGCAACACTGCAACCTCAAAAAAGAGGGCTAATCCTCAGCTCTTTGTAAAGCCTCTGAAAGCTGTCGAAAACATCAAAACAACAGGCGGTGATTCCTGTGGGTTATTTAGTTTTTGTCCTCATTTATGCCATATTTCTTGTGCTGGGCTCATAATGATGCCCATTATTGATATACTGGTGTCCTGGGTATATAATTACATACAGCAGACGTTGTGTTTGCTGTTGTCTCTGATTTATGTGTTTCCCCTCTATTTACATTGCACACTGTATATATTGGCTCAGCTGATGCAGTGAGTTTGGGCCAGGACTGTCTGTTTGACAACCAATTGGAGATGAGGTGGCGGGTCCAAGAGACCTTCAAAACTTACAAAAGTAAACTTACAATTAGGAATGCACATTATATCAGTATTAAGCAGTATTGGTGGTTTTTTTATTATCTAATTTGTCCGATATTGGAAGCAAATATGTCGATTTTTCTTCCGTGTGAACACTCTCTGCTCCAATTCACACACACCCATTCACACAAATATAAACACATTCACACAGCAAGCAAGTGTGTGGCAGCCCAGCTAACAAGGAACGTTCTCATAACACTGGCTAACATTCTCTCAAAGATTTTTTAAATGTTTAAACATCTTATAACCAAGCAGTAACATTAATGCAACGTCTGGATGTCTTGAACGTTACTAGAACTTTCAAAATAACATTTTTGTTACATAACCTAAATGTTTGGGAAATGTTCTTACACCCTGAAATTGTTCGCTGGGCAGAAAGGCAGAAAGCCTGGGCTGTCGGCGAGGCTGTTGGCAAGGCTGTGCCTCGTTCTTGTCACGCTGCCAGGATGTAATATCACTCAGCCGAGTTAGAAAGACGTGGTTGTAAATAAGATGAATGATCTCTGTTCGTCAGAGAGTGAGCCCGGCTGTGGGCGTGTGGGTTTCTGTGTGTACGCTAGAGTACGTGAGCTGGTACAAAGAGGCTACGCTTGAGTGTGTGTCTGTTTTGCGTGACAAAGTGCTAACAGCATGGCTGTGGCACACACATGAGAGGGGTGAGTGTGTGGGCGAGAAATAACGAGAGTGAGAGAGGCCAGCCGCAGTTACTGCACATTTGATGGCGAACGTGTTGCTGGTGCACTTAGCTGCTTTCAGTGCCGAGTTGCTCTGAGCCTGTAATCCTCCATCCTGGTGCTCACACACTTGATTAGTGGCTGTGGTTATCTGCCTAGAGGACAAGCTGCTCCCCTCCCCCTTCACTGGTCAGGACTAGGACCAGTGAAGAGGGAAAAAAGAGAGATTGAGAGACACTCTGAGACAGTGGAAGAGAGAGAGGGAGAAAGAGGACAGGGCAGGATGCTGTGTGTTAGTATTCAGTCTCAGCCTTACAGCCTGCACAGCAAATTGATTACTGCATTGTACCTGTTCCTGGTGTCACAGCTTCATGAGATGGTAAGATCATATACTACTAACATTACTGCATTAACTTAATGTTAAGTTTTTAATAACTTTGAGAGAACTTTAGAGAACATTAGCCAATGTTCTGAGAACATTCCCTGTTAGCTGGGATCACATCCTGGAAAACGTGGAAGCTGTTTGCTTTGAATGAGGACATTGCTTGGCGATCTCTAAAACACACACGTTGAACCTTGTTTTGACTCTGAAGATTTTTGTGTAGGACTTTCATAAGTTCTGCTTGGTTCCTTGTCATTTAGACACTGGCATGATTTTCAGACAGATCGCTGATATATTGCACTTTCATCTCCACCATGTGACGACATCTGTTTATTATGCACAAAATGACTGAAAAATGTACTTGTAAAGTCAGCAGAATTTTCATTTTTGAGTGAATTATTCTCTTATGTACTTCAAGTATTTTGGGCTTTTGTCATGGTCAGCTTTATATATGTGGCCCGATTCTCATGCTGACGTTCCCAAAGTAATTTTTCAGTCCCGGAAACAGGGCCATTTACTGCAGTCAATTAAGAGTACAAATATTTTGTTTGTTCCCTTTTCCTGTTCATGAGCAGTAATTACATTTTTCCTTGGCAGGCTTTAGTGCACTCAGAAGCATTTCAGTTTGTCATTTGCTATTTGAAAGAGAACTGCTGACTGTAGACAAACATGCATTCTGTTATTCTGTAGCTGAAGATGAACATTTTCTCGAAGCATTCCTGTGAACATTATGCTGCTGTCATAAATCTACAGCAGCATAATGTTCAGCTTGAAGTCCAGACCATCATTTGTGGCAGCACCCTGGAATTATGTTTAGTCTTGTGATGGTA
>JAZGTH010000080.1:4262500-4362500 GCA_036877525.1 Chromobotia macracanthus | reverse complement strand
ACAGTAGTACACCTTCCCCATCCCCAGAATCTCTTTCTTGTACCAAACGCCTAAAAGCTGTGGCAAACCTGGTAAATATCAGATCAAGTCCTGCTCCATCACCGAAGCCAAGTGTCGCCTGTAGTCAGCTGGCTCTTTTGCTCTCCAGTGAAGCTCACCTGCAGCAGTACTCACAAGAACATGCCCTAAAAGCCCAGCTCTCTGCACGGTTAGCCAGTGAAAGACTTTCAGCTATGGCAACACAACAAACTCAAGAAAAGAAACAACCAACCACCTCAGGTCAGACTCGTGGACTAGGCCTCATACACACTCAGAATGGAATGACACCTTCACAGTTGTCAACAAGCTCCAACAGACAGAGTTCAAGCCTAACTTCAGGGCAAAGATGGTCAGAAGGGGCCATGCGGACAGGTCATCGCTTCAGAGACCGTGGACCTTTTGAGAAACAGGGAAGACCATCACAGAACTGCAGCAGTCTGCTTCTTCAACTTCTCAACAGTCACAACACATCACAACAAATTAATGGGCAGGGTCACCTGAAGGATGACCTCAGCACCATTGGAACTCTGAGCTCTCCTCTTTTGTCAGACAGCGAGCACTCGAACCCTGACAGCAGTCTCACAAAGGACAGCAGTGATGCAGAGAGCACCTACTCTAGTTGCTCTCCTATTGACCTGTCTTTAAAGACGAGAACACCTGTACAAACACCTGTATCTGCTTCCTCGTCTCCTGCACTGGAAAGGGTCCCAGAATCTTCATTAAACAGGTGGAAACCTGATAGTCTACCTGATATAGTTGCAGTGGATACCAGAGAGGTGGATGTGTGTTCAGAGATAAAACCTCATCATAGGGTCACACTGTTACAGTTGCTCTTAAATCACAAAAATAAGGAGAGAGTAAACAAAAGTCTGGATAATTCAGATGTAATTCCGAAGGTCACTAGTGCATCAACAAGTTGCCAAAGTGTTTTTAGTACAGCTAGGTGTAAGGATACAAGTGAATTGAGCTCATACTGTGGATTGAATTGTAGAAGTCCCAAACTCTTGCCAACGTTTGTCCATAGCAGAGACTCTAACGGCAATGTATCTCCATATACCATTAATGGATCACCCCATTCACAGTCTGTCCCCTTGGATCTTTGTAAAACTAAACAACCTATAAGTGATTTAAAAGAACCAGCCTTTTGTGCTAGTAAACTGTTGCAGAATTTAGCTCAGGGTGGAAAACAAAACGCAACCATTTCTTCTCCAGTAAAGGCACCTTTACACCCTATCAAACCCATGTCCCAAGAACTAAAAATGAACCATTCTACAACTTTACTGGAGCGACTCACCACACCAATTCAGAGAAATGACAACCCACTCTGGGATGAGGCCAAGGCAAAAACTTCACCTGTGCCAGAGGCTACTCAGATCGAGAATCTGCTTGAAAGACGTACAGTCCTACAGCTTCTTTTAGGCAATGCTCATCAGAAAGAAAAGTTGGGCAGTAAACGAAAAAGAGATCAAGTTAGGAGCAATTATATAGACAAACAGATACATCAGACAGGTCAAGGTACTTCTTTAGACACTTCAATAAAAACTGAGCCTGCAGAGAGTGAAATGTACAACTGCAACAAAATGTCAAAGCAGTGTCAGAATTTAGAAGTAGAGTGTAGAAAAAGCACCAGTTGTCCTTCTCATGGAAACATCAAGCAGGAACCACTATCCCCAGAGGCTGCCCCCAGAGACGGTCTTCTTTGTCATGTCTTTAAAAAACAGCCGAACAAAACCCTTAAGCCAAATAAGATGGAGGATCTAAACAAGGGTTGTATCAAAGAAGAATCAATCGAAATCCATGGACCAACAATCCCTAAGAAGCGGAAATTTTTGAAAGACCTGGCAGACCATGATTCTTCAAGTCAGCAAGGTGGGGACTCTGGAGATGGAGAGGCCAGTGACCCATCCAGTCCTTCAAAGGCAGACAGTCCACCAGCTAGGTTTTCACCATATGAATGTCATGAAAACCGAGGTTTCAACGTTCTAAAGCAGTTGCTTCTTTCAGACAACTGTTTAAAGGGATTGTCCCAGCCAAGGGGTCCATTGGGTCCACCATCACATACTGTGCTGAACGGGAATATAATCAAGCAGCCATGTATTGATAGTGAGCTTCCAAACGTTCACCAGGGTCTGAGCCCCAGCAACGTGATTTCTAAAAGAGCAAGCAGCCACAGACCTGAATCTCCACATGCTATGCAGCAGGAGTGCTCAAGGTCAAAAATCCATTACACCACAATAAAGGATTTAAAGGGCCCTGCAAGGATAGCTAATGGAGACGATCAAACACAAAAGCATGAAGAAGACTCGCCTCGGTTTACCAAGACTAACCCTATTTTGTACTATATGCTCCAGAGGAGTAATGCACATCTGCTTAAAGAGGGGACGGAGGTGGAGGCAGGCACTGGACCACTGCAGACAAAGGTCAAAAATGGGTCTGGAGGTGATACTGAGGCTTTTGAAACTTAAACATTACAGAATTACAGCGAAAAACTCGTTGCGAGTCATCACGGCTAAACGGGTCATTGAAGAAATGTTAGTTTTGAACTAGCAGCTGTGCTTGTGGTAGAAATGTGCTTTTTTTATTCTTGATTGATACTTTCAGTTTCATTTGAGGTATTTAGCATTTTCCACTTTAATTACATTTTATCTAGTGAACGAAAAGACCATGAAACCAAATGTGATTTGAATATTTACAAGCACTACATTCTGGCTAAAGTTTTACTTGACAAAGGAAGTTTTCTGTGAAAGATGTGTAACAGATTTTCCCTTGTGCATTTGTAACAGTATCACTTTCCACTCTGTTTTCCACACATGGGTGAATGTTTGGCCTTAGGCAGTAAGTTATGATGCATTGATGCACATGATATGGTATAAGCAGATTGTGCCTCAGCATATGTGAGTAAATATTTCATTTATAAATATTTCATTTCCTTTCATTTATAAGGCTGAAGTGAAGAAAGAATCATACATTGTTACTTTAAACTGTGCCACGAATGGTTTCAAATGTCACAGTGTGTATACAAACATTCACAGAAATGAACTCTGATGGCTTTTATAAAAGAGAGGTTTGGGTTTTGTATTCTTCAGATAAATATAAAAAGATATTAGAATAATACAAAGGATGAATCCATCAGGGTTAGAACATGCTATCTTAATATCTGTGTGGTATGTAAAGGGTGTATTCTTTTGTTACTGATGTCCTCCTTTAATTGATCTCTGTGTCCCATTGAAAACATGGTTGTAATGCGCTTTATTTCCATCCTCTGCTTCTCAGCATTTTCCTGTTTCACAGCGATTGATTTTGGCAACACGCTAGAAGAATATGTTGAATGAATATCACAGAAAAGTGACTGCAGTTGACTGCTTTTTGCTCATGTGTTGTGTATTTGTGTATTTATGAACAGGTCTTGGTATTAGCATGTCATAAGATGAGTATTCTATTATGCAAGAGATTGTTGCATCGAGACAAATCAGTTGATTCACAGCAGTCTGTTATTTTAATGTTATTTTAATGAACGCATTGATGTAATTGTCACAAAGACATGTTTGCTAATGTAATGTTTTACAGTCTTACGTTTGACATTTTGACATTGTTTTTCATCAATCCCGAAGACTCGTTATAAACTATATTTATGTACATAGCATAATCTTTATGAAAGACAGCTATTTTGTATGAATGAAAAGAAAAACACTTTAGTTTTGAAATTTCTTAAAGAGACTTCGAAGTAGATGCCACGTGAATATGTACATACTTCAGAGAATGATTTTTGTCCTCCTTTTGCATGTCTCCTGGTGAAACTATGATCATCTGTTCTGCAAATATCAGATATTTAAGAAAACACTGCTGCCTGTTGCATGTGGATGCATGAGAAGGATCCTGTGTATTACTGGACATGGGCAAATTCAAAGTCTTAAACACACACATGAAACCAATGTGCATATGAAGATACTTTGTTTTCACTTAATTTTATTTTTTACAGGTCAAGTCATGTTCTGTACTGTATACAGTACAAAGATGGATCACGCTGAAGATTTCATTTGGTTTTAAAATATTGTTTTAATGCATATATTGAGTATTATTGTGTATCATTATTTCTAAAAACACATTTTATTTGGGTGTTTACTTGCAGAGATTTTGAATAAAGTTCTGAAATGCACAATCAGAATAAACTGCTGGTTTTTGTCTCGCTTTCAGAGCCGGTAGGAAGCAGTAAAGTTGTTTCCTGTAAATGCAGTTAAACAAACATTATTTTCTGTTAAACTGCATTGTTCTCTGCACAGCACTTCAAATGATTTACATTTTTGGAAAACGGTCTGAAGAACAGTATGACATTTTCTTAACCCCTATAGCTACACGCAGAGGCAAAGTGATTTCACAAGCGTCAAAAGGAAGAAGAAGGGCATGTTAGGAAGATCTGTTAGTGCACGTTTAATCCACATCAAAACTTTGGCTGACTGAACCCTGCTGCTGACCTCATTTCTATCGTTGGGCCCTGAGTCATGACCTTCATTCCTGCTGGTTTCAGTGACAGATGTGAGAGGAAGTGACAGGGCAGAGATGACCTCTGCATTACTGGAGCCAGCATCAAGACACATCAGTGCTCTGTAGAAAGATACGCCAGAAGAAGGAGACACAGAGCAACCTGCCTCAGGTGTATGCTGTTGCTTGCTTTCAGGAAATGAAGAGAAATCCTTTTATCATCTTCTTCTTGCTCACATGTTCATACTTTTGGTTGCAGAAGTTTTTCAAGCCCAAAAATTACATGAAGACATATCTGGATGAGAGACAGCCGAGCATGAGAGGTATTAACGCTGAAAGCTGGGAAAAATGTGTGCTTGCTTTTGAATATGATTGTTCTTTTATGATTTCCTCTAAAACACGGTCAGATAATATAGGCCTGCAACACCTGTTATGTGTCAGTGAGAAGATGGAGGCACTGAAGAGTGAGATTAACTTCAGTCACACGTGAGCATGAATCAGAAATGCTTTCAGAACCTGAAGGTATGTTAACATACTCAGAAATCAAATCTTTCATGCTGCTTTGAGTGTTAAAAAGCCTAATAAATATAAATCACAGGCCAAAAGCATAAGGCAACATTTCACTTCTTACAAGGACGGTTTTTAAAAAGCTTAAGTAGATGTCTTAAAATATAATAAAATGCTTTTATCCAAAGCAGCTTGCAGAGCATTCAGGTTATACATTTTGTCAGTAAATGTGTTTTCTGGGAATCAAAACCACAACCTTTGCACTGCTAACGCACCGCTCTACCAGTTGAGCTACAGGATATTATTTTGGGGAGAATGCTTTATAATAATTAATAATATTTAATAATTTTTAAGTATGTTTCAAACAAATCATTTAAATATTGTCAATTCACCAATATTCATCTATTCATTCTCCAAACCCGCTTGTCCTCTGCAGGGTCACTGGAAATTCACCAACATGCATGATTTGACTTTTAAACCTGGTAGTTAGTTGCATAAAGCAGAACATTTCTGTGCACCTCATTCACATGCAGCTGTACATGATTCACCTCTTCTGAATACATGACAATAGTGACAATAATTATGAGGGGAGACGACACATCTTACCCCACTCTCCTTCTCTCCGTATTTATTTTATCTGAAAATCTGCTTCAGGTAGATCTTTTTAACAGACATTGTAATGAGACTCATCTGTCTGATAAAGAATGCCCCAGCTAACAAGTAACATTCTCAGAACATCGGCTAACGTTCTCTCAAAGTTATCAAAAACATTTCTGCAGTAATGTTAGTAAAACATTTTCTAATGATATTCTTAAGTTGTTACCAGAACATTTTAAAACGTCACAGAGCTGATGTTTGTATAACTGAACAATGTTGTTTTTGCTACTTCATGGAAACGTTGGGGAAACATTCTTACAGCCTGGCGTGAGGTCTTGCCTTAGACGACGAAGGCCTGTAAGACTCTCACAGAGATGAAACCAGATGGGATCACCTCAGATCAGCGCACCGGCTGTTTGGTTAAAGACTCGGGACTCTGAGGTCAGTGTAAAGTCTCAGCTGACTGATGGACGCTGTGGGAAGAGTTTTCCTGTTAACACACACAGGAGAGAAAACCTCTTTACACGACTTTACTTGAATGTGAAGTCTGTGTTTTGAATTTGACCTCTTCATCACTAGTTTCTGTCGCTTTATTGTCCTTTACAAACAGGCCACAGAGAGAGCTGGTAACAGGTAACGTGACCGGCCGGCATGTTTCATCTGACCTGCCGTTTAGGGACGGGGACATCAGATAAAATAAACCAACAAACAGGAAAACAGGTCTGAGGACATGTTAACAGCAGTATGCACTGATGTTTTCTTTATTAAAACCTGAACTCTATATTGTACACAGGCGACCTCTGGTGGTGGAGATGCATCATTTCCCATGATTTGCATCAATAGCTGCAGCTTGGGAAGAAACTCGACAAAGAAACGAACATAAATAAACCCAACAGACGAGTGAATAGTTATACAGACGAGTGAATAGTTATACAGACGAGTGAATAGTTCAGAATAATAGTTATACAGGTGACAGAATAATAGTTATACAGACGAGTGAATAGTTATACAGGTGACAGAATAATAGTTATACAGACGAGTGAATAGTTATACAGACGAGTGAATAGTTATACAGGTGACAGAATAATAGTTATACAGACGAGTGAATAGTTATACAGGTGACAGAATAATAGTTATACAGACGAGTGAATAGTTATACAGGTGACAGAATAATAGTTATACAGACGAGTGAATAGTTATACAGACGAGTGAATAGTTATACAGACGAGTGAATAGTTATACAGGTGACAGAATAATAGTTATACAGACGAGTGAATAGTTATACAGGTGACAGAATAATAGTTATACAGACGAGTGAATAGTTATACAGGTGACAGAATAATAGTTATACAGACGAGTGAATAGTTATACAGGTGACAGAATAATAGTTATACAGGTGACAGAATAATAGTTATACAGGTGACAGAATAATAGTTATACAGACGAGTGAATAGTTATACAGGTGACAGAATAATAGTTATACAGGTGACAGAATAATAGTTATACAGACGAGTGAATAGTTATACAGACGAGTGAATAGTTATACAGACGAGTGAATAGTTATACAGGTGACAGAATAATAGTTATACAGACGAGTGAATAGTTATACAGACGAGTGAATAGTTATACAGGTGACAGAATAATAGTTATACAGACGAGTGAATAGTTATACAGACGAGTGAATAGTTATACAGACGAGTGAATAGTTATACAGGTGACAGAATAATAGTTATACAGACGAGTGAATAGTTATACAGACGAGTGAATAGTTATACAGGTGACAGAATAATAGTTATACAGGTGACAGAATAATAGTTATACAGACGAGTGAATAGTTATACAGACGAGTGAATAGTTATACAGGTGACAGAATAATAGTTATACAGGTGACAGAATAATAGTTATACAGACGAGTGAATAGTTATACAGGTGACAGAATAATAGTTATACAGACGAGTGAATAGTTATACAGGTGACAGAATAATAGTTATACAGGTGACAGAATAATAGTTATACAGACGAGTGAATAGTTATACAGGTGACAGAATAATAGTTATACAGGTGAGTGAGAGAGAGAGAGAGAGACTGAGAGAGAGACAGAGACTGAGAGAGAGACAGAGACTGAAAGAGAGACAGAGTGAGACAGAGAGAGTGAGACAGAGAGAGTGAGACAGAGAGAGTGAGAGAGAGAAAGAGTGAGAGAGAGAAAGAGTCAGAGGGAGAGACAGAGAGAGTGAGAGACAGAGAGAGAGACTGAGAGAGAAAGAGTGAATGAGAGAGAGAGACTGAGAGTGAGAGAAAGAGTGAGAGAGAGAGTGAGACAGAGAGAGAGACTGAGAGAGAAAGAGTGAGTGAGAGAGAGAGAGACTGAGAGAGAGAGAGAAAGAGTGAGAGAGAGAGAAGGAGTGAATGAGAGAGAGACTGAGAGTGAGAAAGAGTGAGAGAGAGAGAGTGAGACAGAGAGAGAGACTGAGAGAGAGAGAGAGAGAGAGAGAGAGAGAGAGAGAGAGAGAGAGAGAGAGAGAGAGAGAGAGAGAGACAGAGAGAGAGAGAGAGAGGCAGAGAGAGAGAGAGACAGAGAGAGTTTTAATTTATTAATGGAAACATTAGGCAAACGTTCTTACAACCTAAATTTGTTAGCAGGGTTCTCAGTTGTCTGCATTTACTATTTAATTGCAGTTTTGTGGTTCTCTGGCTTGCAACTGAATCTCTTTACTTAAAGACTTTGTATGTTTGTAAACTGGAGAACTGCACGATCAGGAAATGAGAAATGCTGTTAATGATGCAAATTCTTTGATTTGGATCCCTCTGATCTGATGTAATGTGTGTTATGAAGCAGACCGCAGAACATCAGAACATCGCAAATGGAAATTTATTTCACTTGGCCTGGAGGCTTAATTAAATCTCAGGCATACATCTATAAAAGTGCTTGTATTGGACTGCCCTTCTGTCAGAAATGGGCAGAAGAGCCTCCCTGAGCTTTCCTCTGGGCCCTTAAAGAGGGAGAGCGGTTATATTCAGAGTTGTGAGGATGCAAATTGAGGAACGGTCCTCGATGTCCTCGTTTCACTCAACCTCAAGCGTGCCCAGAATGTATCCCATTACTTAATGCTTGACCATATCCAGAGCTAACAGCCTCTGCTGTCACAAGACACTGTGAGAAAAGAGAAAGAAAAGAGAAGACGATTCAGTGCAGAAGACCACACACTTGTTTTCTGAGCTTGTTCATGTATTGAATTACAGTGACGTAAGATGGTGTATTGTACTCATGTATTGATAAATGGGCATCATGCCAGTCACGTCTTGAAGCCGTGAAATCAAATCAGTTTGTGTTTTTTCATGTCTTGGAAGCCTGGAAGAATGTATCTGTATGCTAGTGTGCGCCTCAAGCTGACAAAAGCACATAAATGTATTTACAATGTCAAGTCTTTCTCTTCTGCAAAAATGAAACCCAAATGTGCCTGTCTGTGAAAACCCAGCTAAAAACATTTTTGTGATTTACTGTTTTCTACATAAAATCATCCTAAATCATGTACAAGAACATTCTGTGAAAATACAACTGAGATCTCTTTAATATTGACTGAGTAAAGCCATGTCAGAGATTGAGATCATGGTGTAATTACTGATTAGAATCAAACTTTGGTGCTTCTAATGTCATATTTAGATTATGAGACTTTAGCCTGGAGAACGTCACAAATATTGATGGCTCATCTTGCACTCGGGGCAGAACCAAAGGGAGCCTTTGATATGTTTCACCTAAACTTCCTGTTTTAACAGGAAACACAAACACAGGAAGGAAGATGGTGCTCATGATCAAGTCTGCATTGCAGTGATCAGAATTTGACGGGAAATCTGCTTTGACAGTTTCCGAGTTAGTCCAGGGCAACACTCGCTTAAATAAATCTGTCATGAAAAATTCTTCTAACACAACATGACCCAGCTAACAGGGAACGTTCACAGACATTGGCTAATGTTCTCTCAAAGTTATCACAAAAGTTCTTGCTGAATGTTTTTAACATTATATATCATATCAAAACCACTATCCTTAAGTTGTTAGTGGAATGTTACAGAATTAAAACAAAGTTTGAATAACGTTCTTATAACCAAGCATTCATTTGAATACAGTGTCTAAAAAGCTGGAGGACTTCGTGAAGAGAAGAAATGGCACAGTGCTGTTGCCCCCTCAGAACCTGATCTGCAGGAGAGGCTCACAGATCTTTTACTCTTACTGTTTGACAAGCTAACCGAGGTCAAAGACCCGACGTCTCAAACGGGAACAGACTGACGTGCTTCATGACCGGGTCATGACCTCTGCACACCAGACACTGGCTGAAGTCAGGCAAGCTGCTTTCCTGAGCTGGTTTTGCAGACTCAGACTGAACCAGATCTTTGTCAGGATGTTTTCTGGCTATAAATGATGCTGTTTCCTTTTCAGTTCACCTGTTTGTTTTCAGGATCTGTTGTGTGTCGATTGAAATCTTCTGTCTCATGTTCACAACACATTTTACTTGTGATGTGGCGTTTATCTTTTACCTTGCTTTGTTTTTGGCTGATTTCTCCCGCTGGTCATTTAAGAATGCGCTGTAAGTCACTTTGGATAAAAGTGTCTGCTAAATGCATACATGAAAATATAAGAATGTGTTATTTGCTTTGACAACTCAGTTCCTAAAAATGTTATAAAGTCGGTGTCAGCCTTGATATGTTTGTGAATAAATCACGAGAAAGGTTTCACACTAATCCACACTGTGATGCTTTGATTTCCCTTTAATCCTTTTGGATCCTTTAATAAGGAAATGTTTTCTTCCTCACTGTCTTTGTTCATGTTACTGAGGTCTCTCTTTCTTTAGCGTCTCTGTGTTTCTGGGCTATTGCGAGTACACACATTAATTCTCGTTATACTTCGCAGCATGCCGTAGCTTGCTCAGTGTCGCTTTCTGTTTTAATTTACAGGTTATTAATACGGTATCAGGCAGAAAGATTAGCCCTGCGGTTATTGAGAGAGAGCTTTGAGGAATCACAGCGTCCATTCTCCTGGGCTCTGTCAAATTGATCAGGTTAAAGGGCAACAATAGGAACTAGCATATCAACTAGCAGGTCCATTGAAGCTTTTGTCTCGGAGAAAAAAAATTAAAATTTTTTTTTTTTTTTTTATGTTAAAAAAGCTTTTTTAAAACTTTTGATCTCCCAACCAAAACAAATGGATGGAGGGACAACAATTATGAGGCCCCGATTTAATTATTTTTTTTTGTTTTAAAAACAAAATAATTCATTTCAAAGTGCAATCTTAAATTGTCTTGGGTTTAAAATAAACAAAAATAAGTTAAGGATCATACAGAGCAAATAATCTACTTCAATCACAACTTAAGTTTAAAATGATTTATAATTTGAGCTGCTGGGTCTGTTTCTTTGGGAAATTCATTTTTTTTAAAAAAAAAAAAAAAAAAACCTGGAATTTTATGTTTCAAACAAATGGATGGCGGTAGGACAACAATTATGGATTGCAGCTTTAATATAAGATTTCAAAGTGTTAGGAAATACAGCATTTGTATAACAAAGTAAAAAACAGGTGGCAAAACAGGGATTTTCCTGTTCCCATTGTGAGGGTGGTTGAGCACCAGCAGACAGAATATCTTGGTTAGACATGACTGCTTCCAAATACAAATACAAATATTCATTGTCCACGTATTTTTTTTTTTTTTTTTTTTTTTTTTTTTTTTTTTTTTTAAAAAAAAAAAAAAAAAAAAAATAAAAGATAGGATAAACAGAGTTTGTATAGAGTGTTCAAAGAGTCTTCACACTGAAATCCAGGATTTAAAACAGTTCTAGCTTGAATGCACATTGTCATTAAAAGCAGCAAAAATGACCTGCAGAGCTTCTGTATTTAATGATATTTGCTTTCACCCTCCCTATAGAAACATCTCAAGACTGAGGAATCACAAGCTAAGACAGTTTAATTCCCTGTAATGTGTGTGATGCTGTTTTAAGGTTGAGCTTTCCAGCTTGCAAAATAAAACTGCTCTTTTTTATGTTCGATGTATATACAAAAGTGTTATATTTTTTATTCTGTGTGGTCACACCAACAAGCCACATTTTTCATATAGGCGTCATGGTGAGGCAAACAGACACTTGTCATTTATGTTGTGTTGGCTTCAGTCCAAATGGATGTCTCTATTCTAGACCCTATTCTAGATTCTCAACACTGTGGTCTAGATTCTAACTAAAGTGCTAAAGATTGTGGGATCTAGAGCAGACTCGAGTGGTTGCTGGTGCTCAACAACCCACTTGAGTTCTGCGTATCTGGAGCTTTAACTCCGAATGAAAGTGTGTTGGACTGGAGTTATTTTTGTGAGAGACCAGCTCAGAGAGATATTCATGTCTTGTGATTGCCTTGAGACAGTCTGAGGATGGCAGAGGCCAGAGGAAGTGAGTTTCTGATCACATGAGCGTGAAGTTTGTGTTGACGGTCAAACACTGATGTTCTGTGCAGAGAGTGTGTAACCAGACGGAAATGTCTGCCTGAGTGCATGACCTACCTCTAATCCTGCTAACTGATTTTCACGGCTACAATTGTTCATGGAAAACGACCTTTGTCTTTTTGACATCCAAAACGGGTAAATAATGGTGAGTATAGAGGGGCCATGTGATATGAGTAAAACTGGAAAAACTGCTCGTTGACAAAACTCAGAAACGTGACCAATATCATTTGATCAGCACACACCCTTGGAAATGTCAGTGTGTTTTTTTTTGCTGTTACAATGTCTGATTTTGAACATTATTTTAATTTGCAAAAACAGAAATAAAGCGTCTGGAACGCTTGACATTCTGAAACTTCGACACATCCCCTGGACCCTGCGTGTTTAAATACTTAGGTTAATTTAATGAAGCTTTTAACTACCAATAGACTATAATAGTCTCTGTTTAACTGTTGAGAAACTGTTCACAAACCATGTAACTGCCATTTTTACCCCGGGTGATACATTTCCAAGTAAAACAGGATATTCATTTAGAAAAAACATTGCATCCGTTGCATCCGAGTTGATTGCATCCGTCAGGAATTGTTTGGATCATGATCAGGTGGAATTACATACCAGTAAACAGATCAGGTGTTATGAAGGGATTGGTTGTAAGGTTAAAGATTTGTGATGTCAGCAGAAGTGGAACGTTGTTTTAGAGGCGAAGCAACAGACAAACATTTGTAATTTGTAATACTAATTAAACCAAGAATTGACTTGAAATTCATTTTTTAGGAGATTTTCCTCCTGAAATCAGCACAGAAAATGCTGAGAAACACATGCAAACAGACTCACACACACACGTGTTCATGTTAAGCTTGAGGTGACAGTGAAGTGACTTCAGGGCTTGTCTTGCTGGGCCTCTTGAAACATGGCCTTTGCATTCCAGCACTCAGACAAGAGCCAGCGGCTCTGTGAGCGGAGAGAGAGAGGAAGTTTCTGCAGGGAAGGGATTATGTGCCGTTTCCTCACTCGTGAGCTTCTCCTCCTCCCCCTCCCTCTCTCCCTCGCTCGGCACTTCATGAAGTATGTCGGAAAAGCGCTGTAAAATTAACCTACTCCTCAGGTACACAACGTACACACACAGGATTATAGTGTTTGCGCATCTGCACTCTCTTTATCTGCTCTTCACTTTTCAGGCTTCTTCTCAAGTCATTTGGCTGTATCTTGTTGGAGAACGGACAGGAGAAACGTTACAGCTGCACAACGCCAAAACATTTTCTGCCTGACAGCCACTGAAAGTGACTTCACTCCTGGATGAGGTATGGGGGGTGCCGGGTGGATCGGGGGTAACAGATCGTACTCAGGAAGAGGTAAAGAACGTTTAACTTCTGTAGATCCACGATTCTGTGCTGTCCAGACTGCAGTTATTTAAAACCTTAAATGGAATAAAATGTGAGGATGCTTTACTCGCTTTTAACAAATCAGGGTAAGTGAACATTTCCTTTTAATTTGACACTGTAAAATGTGGCCGTGTGTGAGTGAACAACGTCTTGCAGAATTCTTCTATTTCTTCTTATCTAATAACAGGAATGTTTCTTTCTCTGGGCTTGTATTGACTATCCAAACAAGCTCTGTGTGTCTTAGCTGATTCCAGACTAGTTCATTGTCTGGTCTGGAATTTTAGCTTTTCACTTTATGCATGAAGTGAAAACAAGTTGTTAAATGTTATCAAGTTTTTAGCTGCTCATGCGCCTTGTTTCTCTTCACTGACAGCCAACATTAACCAGAAAGCTGCTGCTTTTCAAGACCCTTTTTGTTTTAAAAAGAAAAACACTTTTTTACATCAGGTTTACAGTGGGTGAAGTTATATTTAGAGGGAGAATGCTGTCTCAGGTTTATTGAGTATGCAGGATGGCCCAGTTAGCTGAAGCTGAGGTTCTTGGTCTGTCATGTTTTCCAGTCGTAGGTTTAAGGGTTAAACGGGATTAAAGCAGATTTAAACCATCTTGTTTAAAATTCTGATCCTGGACCATCTTGAATCATGTTCACAAGTTACGTTGCCTAATTGTTTGTATTTTGAAAATGAAATGAAAAATGAATAAGAAACATGATTAGCACAAATGGTTCTGATTTTTATAAATTAACAGGTTTACTTCAAGCATTCCAGACAAAATTTAGTTTGGGAACTAGATGAGAAGCTTTAAAGTTCTTTAAAGTGAGCTTTCTGCTGAGTTTTCAGGGGAGATTTGTGTTTTTTGTTGATTTTATAGTTTCAGTAACTTTAAATAACTAATTCTTTAAATAATTTCTTCAAATAACTGCACCACTGATTAACTCTCATCGATTCTTGGTGGTAGATTAATGTGTGGAGGAAATATAATAAAAGACTGATGGATTCTGGGAAGAAGAGGTTTTCCTTGGAAAATAAGGAAACTCGTTATTAATCACTGCACGCTCTAGAAAAGGGTTTTCATCACTTTGTGAATATTTTAAGATCTGAGCTAGTTTAAATCCATGAGAATAATGTTATTACATCCTGCTGGCTGAAATCAAAATGAAGTTAAACTTTGACTTTTGATACAGACGCTCCCGCAGATGTTCTCAAATCAACACCTGTGCTGAATATAAAGGAATCACAACCTGTCCAAAATATTTTTCAGACACTTGTTTGAGGGAAATGACAAGACAAAAGGAGCACAATGTGTGTAAAATGACTCAGTGATAACCCCAGGAAATGTTCTCTGTGTTTCAGAGAGAGAGAGAGAGAGAGAGAGGTACAGTTAAACAGAAAATAGCAAGAAGAGCCAAAGTGTGTCTCAGCAAAAATAAGCAATGAAATGCGACTGTTTAAATAAAATCTTGGTAAAAGGTAACGCATTGGTAAATCTTTACTTTGTAACGTTTTTAGCTGTTAAATGTGCTTCTAGAGGAATTTAATATTTTGCTTGTATTAGCTAGACAATTGATAACTACTGCACGCAAGTACCTTTTCAAAGACAGTTTATTCTGTTTAAAGTACTTGCAGAAAAAAATGTTTTTTCATTCATAACTAACAGGTTTCGAACTCATTTTAAAATAAATATTCTGAAGTCAATTAAGATCATTGACTTAAAATTAAGACTTGAACATTTTAAATTGTTTATGTAATCTTAGAATTTCTAGAATCTGTAATATTATAATTTCTTTTCTGTGTTGACCTCTTTGGTATTTGAAATCAGTGCCCAGAACGGTTACAGAATTGAGAGAGGAGTTCTGTAATGCCAGCTTCCTTCTCCCAAACAACACACTTCCAGACCTACTCTGAGGAAAAAATGTGAAAACATCTAGGGTTTCAGTAAGCTTGTCCAGGCTGGGGCTTATTCTCCACTGTTATCCTTGAATAGATCCCCCACATGACAAAGCCCTGATGTCATGCTACTTCTCTGTGTGTGTCAAACTGGCAGACGTACTGTCATTTCACAGCGAGATCTGTCCACAAGTCCAAAAACTCTGAAAAGTGAGGACATCCATGTCCACAAAGAGATGACTTAATCATAAGAACAGCTCAGTATGAATAACTGATGTATGAAGGCACAAAGCAGGACTGAGCAGAAGAAAAGAGCATCCAGAGACGAGTCTGACATGATAACAAGAGTTAAAAGAGAGAGATTAAAAGATTTGAGATTCTATGAACTGGAGATTTACAGGATACAGTCATGACAAAGAACTCTTCATAGTGTTTGTATTCTGGAAATATCACTAAACGTATCGATAAATTGTGTTGGCAACAATGTTTAAATGTATTTCTGAAGAAACAACGTATAGTAAGTTTACAAATAGACGTAAAGTGTAGTGAAAGTAAACTCTTTTTGATTGTAATAATAATTGATCAAATGTTTTTACAAAAACTGTACAAATGTTAGCAAATAGTTTTAATGCATTAAAGATGTCATAAATAAAATTATTATTAAATAGTTTCTGCTCTGACATTTTCCTGCTAGTGAAACATAACTGGTGTTATTATACGTTACGTATGAGATACAGGCAGGTTGATTTGTGACATCCCGACCTCATCCAATCACCGTCTGTTTTTCTGTGTCAACCGTTCCTTCCCGTCTAATTCCTTCACAGCACCTCTAAGACATCACAGAGGGAGATCTTAAACACTGGTGTTGTCATGTCTGATCTAGGATGTATGATGGGGAGATGTCTGTTAGAATGCATGAGGGATCAGGGGTAGAGCAAGTGTGGCAGGGGCCGTGTGCACCTCAGTGTGTGTCTTGCCCCATGTCCAGAAATCTCATACTGCGATTGGCTTGAGTGCATTTAAAACAGTCCACCATCTAAAAGCTCCATTTCTTAGTTTTAATGTTGGATGCCATTTTAATACACAGTGTTACATCTCATGTATATGTGAGAGATTATTGCATACATGATAGCTGTGTAATCATTATACCTTAACCTTCTTGTCAGTGTAGCTTATAGCGAACAGAGTCTGATGTCAGTCCTCCTTAAAGGACTGTGACTTTTTTGGGTTAAAAATGAACAGAAATCAGTTCTTGAGCAAGTACATGATGGTCTCCTTATCCTGATTCCTAACAGTAAGTTTATAAAATTGTATGATGGGGAGATGTCCCCCAAATGTATAATTTGAGATGTGGGGTCTGATTTCCTGGGAAATGTCAGTTTAACCTCATTTGAATTCAACACACGTAATAAAAAGTATATAAAATAACCTGCAGTTTTATGTTTTAAACAGGGATGGCGCTAGAGAGGCAAAACTTAAGGATTGCAGCTTTAAAGATATTCTCTCCATTTGTCCACAGCTAAAGTAAACACTGTCAGTGATAATGACATGCTCGCGGTGGCTTTTACCCGCACCAGGGGAACATAAGGGATGAGGCCATTTTAAATCCTTGCTTGACTTCCCCTGTTAGAGCAACCCCCCCAACCCCACACCCCCCCTCCCATTCACATGGAAATGAGTGGTGAGGAAGAAACAGATTCTCACATTAAACTTGATGTGGCCATGAATATGTGTCTGTTTTTCTGACCCTGCTGTGGCATAAGACGCTGCCCGCTAGAGCCCGGGAGGCAGACACAAAGACAGATGAAAAGCAAGCACATTCCTGCACAGCACACAAAGAAAGGGAAAGAGAGAGAGAGAGAAAGACAAAAGGAAGCACATCTCTCTCTCTCACTCTTGTTTTTTCTCCCAGTGTGATATCAAGCTTTTCTGTAAGTCAACCTGCCTTCAGGTCACTGGTCCTCTGCTCGAACCCTCACTCCACGTTTTATATCCATCTCACAGATTGATAATACAGATGGGTCCAAAAGTCTGAACGTCTGTTTTTTATTCATTTAAGCCTTGAAATAGAATAAATTTTAGGATTAAAAATATGTGTAAAAAAAACCAGGAAGTCATATTTAAAGTTCTGCAGTTCGAGACCTCAGTTCGATTTCTTTTGTTTACATTTTAAAATAATATTTTGAATAGCAAAACATTCTGAAAATATTTAGTCAAATTATTTTGCAGATTAATTGTTTTAGATCAAATTGAAACAGAATGCAAATTAGAAGCATTTTTACCGGCAGTCTCGGAACAGAAGAGCATATTGCATTTTTCTAAATATATATTTTCTGTATGTAAATATATAAGAATATATAGACATTTCAGACAGCCCCAGTTTTAAGTGAGCAGCCACAGTATGCCGTCCTGCTTGCTGTATTTTGTTGCTTGTACCTGACACACTGTTAGACGCTGCTGTGGTGGGATTACATATCTGTACAGAGACTGTAAAGCTGTGTTAACCTGTTTAAAAACAATTAAGTTTGTGTGTGTGTGTGTATGGTCAGCGTGCCTGTTGCTACACTGTGATTTATGAGGCCGTGTCCTGCCTTTCAGTGAGGGGGTGCAGAGGTGTTGTGTCCGTCTACATCTTTTGTGTAGCGACACACTTCACAACCACATCCATCTTGTCATGTAAATAGAGGGTCTGTAACAGTTTTGGGGCAATTAAACAGATAATGGTGTTTTGTTAGCCCGGGTGATGAAGGGGGGTGTTTAAGTGTAATGAGGGGTACAATCTGTTTGATTTTTTTGGTTGTTTTAGGAACGACGGGATACTTGAGGTAAAGCTACAGAAATGTGTTTTTTGACACATACCCAAGTATAACGGGGAATGTTCCCAGAACGTTGGCTAACATTCTCTAAGTAATCAAAAAACATTCTTGCAATAACATTAATGGGCTGTTTTTTTTTACATTTTATCATATATCAACAACGTTGTTCTTAAGTTGTTAGGGAAACATTTTAAAAATGTTACAGAATTAAAGTTTGAGTAATGTTCATACAACCAAGCAATAACGTTAATACGACGCCTACATAACTGGAGGTTTTGAACTTTCCTAAAACGTTTCCTAAAACCGCACATTATAGAATCATTATTGCCTGGATCATGTTGTACGTTGGGGCAAGTTGTCCCGCTGTTGTCATTGGCAACGTAGTTTGTCTTTACACAATATTACTACTAAAGTTTGAGTATAATATTCGTTTAAAATATTCATTTTTTATATTTGTAAAAAATTTCATTTGTAAACTGCTTTTTATAAAAAAAAAACAGGATAAACAATATATTAGTGTCATTTTTTTAGATGAATTGTATTTTATAATACATCACTTTAAGTCTACCTAAAAAAACTCAATTGCAAATCTACACTGAAAAAAAACAAGCACTTGAGAGTTAATTGACTGTACATTAATATTCCTACAATTTGTCTGTGATGAAACAATGGCATTCAGGTAATTTAACAATGGGTAAAATCAAGAAAATAATGGAGTAAAAAATTATGTTTATATTCATATTCAAATAGTTTATAATGAAAGCATGAATTTGTGCTTACATTGTGAGAGAAGGTTTTTCCTTTAAAGCATCTGTTCAGCACACAGTGAATAACTGAACAATGACTCTTGAATGTTTGTGCATTTAAAGGCAAAAATGTCTGTATTTTTACAACAATAGCTAGTAAATTAAAATCAGACAGCAGGTCATTTCCAAACTGAACTCAGATCTGGCGCTTTCATTTTCTGTGACCTCCTGTCTGCTGCTGACATGGCGCGTGTGGAGCACAGTGAGAGGCTCGGCTCCGTCCAATCAGATTTCTTATTTAAAAAACTCTCGAGCACCCTTAAGTGTCCAGTTCAGTGTTTTCTCAATCTTCTGCTGGAGTTTAATTAAGTGAAAAAGAACAAGACTTTAATATTCATAGAACTCAATAGAGCAGTTAGTGGTTAATAAGACAAAGCTGTTCATTTTCTGTGCATTACTGAAACAATGTATGTATATATAAACATAATATATTAGTGCTGCTATATATATATATATATATATATATATATATATTTATATTAAATATTTCGATATTTAATATCGAATATATTTAATATATTTGATATCGGTGTTTCATGAATCCAGTATCAGAAATGTCACATGACTTTTGATTTCAAATTCATTTTTAACATTAATTAAACAGTTTCATTAATATAAAACATTCACAATTTTAATATTTATTATAATATATATTACTTGTAGACACAAGTCAATAAACACCTTTATGCCCATATTTTTATTTAATACTTCATGTTTTTAAACAACAGGAACAGTATAGATTAGATAAAATAAATGAATGTCAATTATTGCTATTCAGTTAAATAAAATAAAGAGCAAGTGTCAGGTTTAATGTTTTTATCGTGTCAGGTTTAATGTTTGAAATATTCTGTATTAGAAATATGATTTTTTAAATGATTTTTATTTGTGTTTTGGTATATTTAAATGTTTACGTTCAAACATAAAATGATGTGTTTATATCACATACAGGTATACAGTGTGTACAGTCATAATTCTAGGCAAGTCATTTAAACAGAATAAATGATTTTACTTGTGGAAGTTCAGCATAAAAACATTTCTGAGTGTAACAATCAAGCTCCTTTATCTAGCAAAGCTGAAAAAACAGTGATTTCTGTCATTTTAAAAGTCTTACACCATCCGAATAATATCCAAAATTCCCAGTGAATCCAGCAGTGAGGAAATCTGATCACGCTGTGTACACTGTGTAATCCCTATAATCTTATAATAACTGTTACAGCTTACAGAAAACTTTAAAGACTTGCAGCTTTAAAACCAGCCAACTCAACATCAGTGTTTTAGTTAGATAATGCACATACACTGTACAGCAGGAATAAATATTCTTTACATCTTTACATTAACTTTACGTTTGTACATCAGCTCATTCACCACAATCTACTGAAATGCAGTTAGAATCAAGAGATACTGGAACATAATGACACTCACCTGATGAGACACCATAAGTCACGAAGGAGGCATGAAAACTGTTCTGTGTAGCTGTAGTTTCATCACATTTCTTTATTCAAATTTATTTGTATAGCACGTTTTACAATACATATTGCTTCAAAGATGCTTTGCAGAAATGCAACAGAATGAACATTATTTTTAGTAAATGTTTTGATCCAACTGTGCCATTTGCCGTACAGATATATTTTTAAAATTACTCAAAACGTAGCTAATAAAATTAAGTAAAGCATTTGACATAGTTTTGATCTATATCTAAAAATCCCTCTGTGGTTAGTGCTGAAAGCACAGCGCTGTAGCAGCATCCAAAATCCACAATGCTGAAATCACAGCAGAATCCAAAACAGATAAAAATGACACTGATCTGTCATATCACAACACGCTTATCCAGATAATTATGTCTCAAATGATCAAAACTGCCGCAGCAGGAAAAGACAAGCAGAATGAAGAGAGACGGTAAAATTAAAAATGTAGAAAGAGGAAGAAAGGAGAGAGAGAAATGGAGGAAGAAAATGGTGTGAGAGAGAGAGAGAGAGGGTTAATAAGAGAGTGAGAGTGGTGGTTAAGTATGAGAGAGAGAGAGAGAGAGCTGGCCCACAACCCAAGCTTGCTTAGCAAAAATGCTTACTAAGCTATCTGTTTCACACATGCACAGACAGAGGGTTCCATGTTCAGACGATCGATGAGGGAAAAGGCACAAAGGCAAAATCGGACGGAGCTCCTTTTCAAATTCACCCCCACAGTCTGCAGTGGTGCTGTGCACATGGAGCAGAGGTTACCTCGAGGCTGATCCACGGGCCGTACCAACAAGTCTAAACCAGTGACCTGCTGAAATATTCCTCTGAGGGCCAGGCAAGTTCGGTCAGGAAGACGAGAGCGAGGCGAGCCCTCTTTTCAACGAGAGAGCAGGGAGGTAAGAAGGGCACGGAGAGTGGGCATCTGCTGCCATGGTTACTAGCCAAGTATGAGGATTGTGCTATTGAAAAGACTCTGTTCTCATGCTCTTGTCCAGCCAGTGTCACATTTAGACGGGAGGAGAGCCACGCCACCACACGCAGTTCTTTTAATAGTCGAGTGATGCATGGGCTGCTCACAAGAGCAAGAAGAAATGGTGATTGGAAGGACGGCTGTGTCACATGACTGCGTAACATGGCTCTGTTGTTATTTATTAATTTCTTTAAAAGCAAAGCGTTATTTTTGCTCTTGCTTCGACAGGCGTGATTTTATATTTAAAAACGACCATTGTTCTCCTAAAAAAAGACAGAAGTGTAAAGGTCAAATATTGTGAAATCAGAAGCATATGCAGCAGTTGTTCGTTTTCTCCACAATGCTCGCTTCCAATAAAAATTGCTGCCATCTAAAATGGTGACTTCTTGGTAAAATGTCATTCCTGACAGTTTTGGTTAGATGGTTTTGTTTAGGTTTGGTGCTGTCAGTGTCATTTTGGGTAGTTAGATGGTAATCCTAAATGTATTCTTTGTATGGACAATTTATTTATATACCTGGTTTGTTACTAATTTTTTTAGATGTTGAAAATGCTCATAAATGCAGAGAGCAAAGTGCAAAATACACTTACCTCTGTTTTTTCTTAAGCATTCAGAAGAGGTTTCTTTTTGATGAGAAAGACAGACAGAGAAAATGCTACATTAAATTCTACATTTACATTTTTGAATCAAAATTTGTAGTCCCGGCCAAATGTCGTGATGAATTGTGTTTGGGAATGCTGGACTTTCTCCAGCAGCTGAAGCCCTCTGGAAACTTGACAGATGGCTGAAGCAGTGGAAACAGGCAGAGCAGAGAGACGTTTACTGGGGGATCGTGGGAAAGTCTTGTGCTCGGTTCACCTGCTTACAGGGAGGCAAGAGCAGGGCTGTGTTTGCTGACCAGTGACCCACGATAAAGGTTAAAATCGTCCCAGTACCAAGCAGTGAAATTATTTGGAAATCTGTGATTTTATGAAACGAGTACAAGCATTTGCAGTTTTAATTATATTTAAATTCTGGACACAAAAATAAAAATTAATCTTAAAATGAATAATGAAAATAATTAATGATATGCAACTGTAGTAATAACATTAATATGTAACATGATTTACACTGATTTGTCAGCAGGACACATTTTTGCTGTGTGGTTTGGGTGGGTTTGGTTGCGTGATTGTGTTGAGGGTTTTGATTCATTCGTAGCTCTGAACAGGCACCGATGTTTCTGTTTTTGAGCAAATGGAGTTCATTTACCAAATCAAAACTGCTTCTAGACAGGCGATATCATCACGCACTTTAAAATCTTTTCACTGTCTGCACCCTTTGAATAAAATCATACACTCAGACCAGAGGAAAAATTTGCCTTTATCTACAGTGTCAAAACAGTTACTGTTTTCATTTTAAAAAATGTCAAGCAATTTAACATCATCTGAGTGCACTGAGGTTCAAACAAACAAATCTGAGTTCCCCAACATTAAACAGGAGGGGAGGGGGTTAGTCACGCCGGGTGAGGAAAGTGAGCCAAAGTTAGGACACACTGTTGGTATCTTATCCTCTTTAAGGCTATTGTTCTGAACAAAGGGCAGTCAGAATACCCCTGGGGTGGATGGCACTCCACTGAAAAGCCACTTTGGTGGGATTTAATGGGTTAACCGTACACAAAAGAGGCTGAGGCCGTGTAACACAGCAGGGGTAGAACACAAAACCAACAGGAATCTATGTGCTCCGCTCTCCTAACAGTTGGCCTTAATTTACCTCTGCTGTTTGCATACTTTCCATATGTTTGGGGCTGTTTATCCCACATTATGTGGATGTTGCAAGTTTGGATCTGTGGGTAATGCAAAAATCATTTGTTTAGTTGTACAAAAAAAGTATTCACTGCTGTGGAATAGCTGATTTAGACCTGGTTTACTTGCTGCTTTATGCTGGTTAAGTTAAGCCAAGAGTTTATTATTGCAGTCTTGCTTTTTGTTCTGCTGGCTCTGATTTTGATTGTGAATGTCTTTGGTTTACTCTCCATAAAAGTAGATTATAAGCATTCATTCCCCAGGGAGATCTGAGTCCAGGAGTCTAATCCAGAAGAACTGACAGGAGAGAATCAAGCTAGACAGGAAGTGACATCATTCTGAAGGGATTGTCACAGTTAAAATTAGTTTATTAGAAAGATACTAATATATGCAGTTTAAAAAGAGCCTTTAGGCACCACCAAAATCATTAAGATGTTTATTTATATCTTCATCAAAATACATTTCCTAACATTCTGTGCCATTAACTCTAATAATCAAGATTTTGAGCACAAAGGAAAGTAAGCAGGATCAGTTTTGATCGTGTGGTGTGTTTATCTGCTCCAGTCTTCATGCAATATGCGTAAGCAAATGCGATTAGATTTGAGCAAGCCGCGCACGCATTAAATCACACAGTGCATTTCAGTGCATTACTGCCAGGAGCTTGAGATCCGTGTTTCTCATGCGATTCACGGTCAGTGCTCTGTCATTTCAGAATCTTTTTAGTTTGCAACCAGCACTGATCGCATTAGATCACATGAACAAAATGTGTTATTTTCTTAATGTGTTAATTATGAATATTGTAGTAGGGCTGAGTGCTATCACGCAATAAAATCGTGCAGCAGAGAAATGCAAGTCCCACTTTCATGCGGCTCCTTGTTTTGCTTCCACCCCTGAGGAATCCTTCCCTCATCTGACCTCAGCTTCTATTGTGATGCGTCTCTGCTCTGTTTCTTTTAGCTGGTCTGTGCAGGCAGGCCACTTTGCGTTTCCTTTAACTGCTGCGGAGACTGTGGTGTGCACGGAGTCCAAGTTCCAAAGCAATGCGGCTTTAAATTTGGTTTATAAACGATCAGGCAACCATGTGCCTGGATACCAAAATTACGAGAGATATAGCGCAATGTACAAAACAATATGAACAATATTCAGTCCAAATGAAGGGCAATTCTCTCAGCCTGCAGCGTAAGTGTTTGTGCAGATTTAGATTTCATGATTTGTGAATGAATAAAGTAAATTCATTCTAAAACGCATAATACTGACAAACAGAAAAAGCCAAACAGGCAGCATTAAAAGACTTTGTCTTTGCCAGCTAAATTATTAAAAGACAATTAAATATATTCATGTGTGTGAATATATTAAGAATGTGTGAAGTTTTGTATATAGTAATATGTTTATAGTTCCAGAGAAAAGGGTTTTATAATAAAATATGTGGCAGACCAAAAGAATCACAAGAACAATTAATAATATACATCACAAAATAATTAGAGATCTTTGAGGTGAACGGTCAGTTTATGTTGTGACAAACATGAGTTTAGTATCTTCTGTGGTCTTCATGGTGTAGATTCTGTGTTTCACAAACATTCTTATGAAAGCAGTCAGTAGATCTGGTCATTGCACAGCAGGTCAGCTGCTGGTTTTATTCCATATGTTTTTAAAACCCATTCCCATGACTTTCTCATCACATTTAAATTCTCCATCTACTGATGCCACGAGTCATTATCATCTCATCCACTGCAGTGCTGCAGTAAATGCTTTTGTTTCGTGTACGACCTACATTTCTTCAGATGAGAAAAAACTGAAGTGCTGTTGTGCAAACTTCAGGATGTGACGTTTGCCTTCCAGACAAAGTTCAAAATATGAGCTTCAAAATAAATCTGAATGAATGTGGTTTCCATTGTAACTTTCCAGTGAACTCAATAAGTTTTCAAAGTTCTGGAAAATGGGGTTCATGGGTTTATTTCTGTCTTTATTGCTCACTAGGCCTGCAGCGATCACAACAGCAGCGATGTTCTGTTCTGAATTCGAATAAATATTCATCTGCTGGGATCTAGAACAGATCTAGAGGACGAGGAATATTGTTCATTTGAGTCGTTAAAGACTTACAACATTTAGAACATTATACATCTTCTTCAATGGTTCTTTGTGCCATGAAAGCAAAAGACTCCAGTACTTATCAAAAACATTTCTGTATAGGGTTCATAAGTTTATTTTGAAGGCTATTTGAGAGGTTCCTGTTTTTATTTAGGTTCTTCAGGGCAGCATAATAGTTCTCTAAAGAACTAGAGAACATGTTCTTTATGGAACTCATTTAGATCCATCATGAATCTAGATGTAGATCTTTGATGTTTCATACAGACAGCATTTATGGAACAATATAAATTGCAGTGATGACATCCCAGCAAACAGTGAATGTTCCCAGAACAAAAAAGGTTTAATAATATTAATATATTTACACATTTTAAGTTTATATGAGGTAATTCTAATTCAGATAGACAACAAACAAGATCTTTTTTAAAATATTAAACATCACAAATGAATTGCATTCTAAATATGGAAAACTGTCAAAAATATGGAAAAAGTCATCTCCGGCCAGAAGCAGTTATTACAGACTTCCTTCTCTTTCGGATCGTTGGGTTTGTGTGTTTAGCATGGCTTCATGTGACTCCCCAAAACGGACCCCACTTTTCCTCTCAATCATAGGTTTAAAACCGCAGCTTTAAAACCAGCAACTGTCACCAAAAAGTCCTGCTAAAACCTGACCGTGTTTAGTCTGGCACTGTTCAAAGAGACTGATTAGCACATGGGTCAAACAGTCACTTTCTTGACACTTTTCCCAGGAAATCTTGCACTGAACTGGTGCTCGGGTCCCTTTCACGCAGCGGCTGACAAATGACCTTTCCTTCAATGTTCTGGATTCTTCATCTGATCATCCATCAAAATAATAATTGCAAACGGCTGAAAATTAGTAAAGGGTGGTCGGAAAAGAAATTACAGCTGTTGCTCTGAATGATGAAGTATGGAACATACTGTAAGCACCTACAGACCCCATAAAAACCCTGTTGTTGTACATTGGGATGGGCAAACTTTTGGCCTCTTTATCATTGCTTTCTTGTAACACTACCGTACATCTGGAAAAGCATTCCAGTTACCGTAATCTTTGCATGCTGCATTACATTCTACACTACAGCATTCACCTGGGCAGCCACACGCAGCTGCATACTGCTGTTAAAACTAGCCATGAGTTATTAAGAGGTCTTGTCCAGAACCATATCCCAATTTGTCTTGGGTTAGTGTGGGTTGACCCAATGTAGCTGGCTAAATTTCAAACTGGAACAAAACCTGTGTTGTATTTTTTCTGGCTTAATATTAATTTCATTAGTTGATCTAGTTAAACTTTCTCTCATTGTCAGATGAGAAACAAACTGACATAAAAACCAAAAGGATTCAATAAACCAGCTTATGATGAGATGAAGCTAAAAGCACTTTGTCTGTGAGATACCAGCCAGATATTGACATTGTGGATTATTAATAACAGCCATTAATGTCCTGCAGCTTTAATTGGATAACTGGATGACTGGATGTTTTCATTCCAGCTTTGTTTTTAGAGAATTAAATCAAATTCTGGTAATGGTTCCCACTATGAGCAGTTTTAGATCAGTGTGAGGTGCAGGTCTGCTCTTAAAATTGTATTATTTGAGTTTCGTCTTGTGAAGATTCAGAGTGGAGTCTTGTTTTCTCTCAGCAGAATACAGTGCAGTGTGAGTCACAGCTCCTGTCATGGTTTTGAGTAATGACTGTGAACCGAGTGACTCCTCCACACATGTAATGCTGAGGGCTTTGCTCAGCTGCTGCTTGCATTTGCTTGTTTAAGACTGATGGCACTATTGACTTCACTTCATGTGTGTGCAAACAGGCCACCTGTAGCCAAAAATATCTCGCTTTTCCAGATAAACAGCCCGAGCTATCTCTATCTTTTCTTGCTGTCATGATTTTCCTTAATGTTGGGCTTTAGACTCATCGATCAGTCTAGATTTTTACCATCACAGCACAGAACACCAGGCATGTGAAGGAACACAAATCAGCCGAGAAACAGACTTATGATAGATGATGAATAAACTTTCCCAGCTAACAGTGGATGTTCTTGGAAATTTGTTAAAAATCATTCTTGCAGTAACATTAGTAAAGTTGTTCTTTTTTAACACTACACAGAAGAACGTTTTAAAAACATTATATAGTTAAAAAATGTTGCAGTAATGTTCTTGTAATCAAGCAATAATGTTTCTTAGAACATTTCATTTTCATGTTTTTGTTAGCTGGGGTAATCCTCACTCACTATTATTAAAGCTCCCGGACGTTCACATGTTAATGAAGACTATGATTAAAGCTTGAGTTTGAATTTGGTGTGGGAGGTGCCTGAAATGGTTTTCATGGCTGGTATAATTTGATGTCCACATTCTTTATTTGTAAAGCATCAAAGCTTGGATCCATTTCATTTAAATTCCCTGGTAATGTGAACTGGTTTATGAGAGAAAGTTAAAGCTGGAAGCTGATGGGATAATGAAAGAGGCAGATTTGACCTCACATGGCTGAGGTCAAACCTGAAGTTTCTTCTTCAGAAGTTTATTCTGAAGTTTCAGTTCATATGTTTTATAACAGCAGACTGTAAAGATCTCAGAGGGTGGTTGTAAAATCTTTCTTCAAGTCTAATGTTGTCATACCATGTTTGCTTTACAAAAATTGCAAAACAATTGTCTTCAAGTGAGTCTTCAGACTTAGTCTTACGTGGCCATTTATCACAAATGAATTAAGCAATACCAGTAGCAATAACAGAACATGTAAAAGCAATCTGGATTTGAATCTGGATTAACTGTGCGAGTGAGTTTACACTACCAAAATTTCCTTTTTTGATGTTTTGTAATAACATAGTGACAAAATTGCAACATACAATTTACACTTTTCATTTACACTTTTACTCAAAACTTATTTCTTCTGCCCCTTTCATTTCTGGCATGATTTTTTACTTTTTGAGAAACAAGATTACCTCAGTGACTGAAGTGGGAACAGCTGTTGAGGTTTTGGACCAGGCAAACGTTCTGTACCCTCAATCAGAGAACTTGTCAAAGGTTTTAATGGTGAACATGATCAGTTGAGCTAACTTTTATTGTTTTCCAGAAGTCTTCTCTGTGAACTCAGCAAGTTAGCAGTAAAAGTAACGTGTTGTTTTTATTGTTACTAAACTAAATTCTAAAAAAATTGCAAAAAAACGGGCAAACTCGATCACCTCAGCAAACTGTGTAGTAAAGATGTAAGTCGATGTGTTGCAGTGATTCTTGGTGTACAGGTGATAAAACTGAATGTGTGATAAGCTGAAACTGGAGTGCTTGTCTTCAGGTATATAAAAGTTTCCATTGAAACACACACTGCATTCAAAAAATGTTCCTCGTAGCGTATTTCATTTATTTGCCTGTTCAGATGATAATCAAATACACAAGAGTAGTTTATATATTTGTGTGGATTACGTCCCAGCTAACATTGGCTAATGTTCTCTCAAAACACGTTTTTATGTTATATATCATTATATATCAAAAACGGTATTCTTAAATTGTTAATGGAACATTTAAAAACATTACAGAATTAAAAACGTTTGATTTGAAAAAACATTGTATTAACATTTGAAAAAACGTTAATGATCTTTCTGTCTGTAATGATGAGAATCACTGCAGTTGTTTAACTTCAGTGAGTTTTTGATGATCAGTGAGCGGCCACTTGTCATTAACCCGTAGATCTGATCTTGTGATTCGATTAACAGCACAAGCTCATTTCTATGGGTCTCTGTCTCTGTGGTGGAAAATTATTCAACCCGTACAGCCAGCCTGTCTTTGAAACACTGTCACCTGCCTGCTTTGAGCTTTTCCGCTCATACTTTTTCCTACCTGCCAGAAATGGCATGGAAATTGCACAGACATGTTTTGCTGTGTAATCCACATTGACGTTTATGTAAACTTCTTCTGAAGTGAAGATGGGCAGGGCTGACAGCTGCTGAAACTGTGTGTGTCTGGGTTGAGGTAGTAGGTTGTATGGTTTCGAATTTTGCGATGGGAGTTCACTGTACAACCTTCTAGCTTTACTTGGAGCTCACAAGCCATCGAACTGCATACAGTATCCCAGACTAAAACTGAACTCCTCGTTCTCATTTCATTCTTGTATTTAAAGATAAATGAAGCAATTATGATATGGCTCCTGTGTGTGTATGTGTGTATTTGAGAGATGAGCTAAAATGTTTTTTAAATAACCTTGTTCATCTTTGAGAATTGTATTTGTCAGAAGCTGAAATACTTGCTACAGATTTCAGCTACAGGTTTAGCAGACTTGATTCTGTGTTTGTAAATATCTCAGAACCTTTGTTTTCTAAGAAAGCAACTCCGCTTCACTTATAACCCTGTAATTTCAATGCCCCCCAACCAGTTTCCTTGTGTGGAAGTTTTACCCCCATCTGTTCAGACTGCAGCAGTTTCATGAGATGATTTTTTACTGAAGGTCTAATTTTACTTAGCTTGTCCATGTCTGACAGTCAAGTGATAAAGCTGACTTTTGCCTCATGTTCAGTAAATAAGGTGCGGCACTGAAGCGTCATCGATTTGTCTGGATCTGGTCCTTTCACTGCTGTCAGTGGTCTCAAGGATCAATGCCGGCTCGCCCTTTGACCCCTGAGAGAAATCAATGCCATTGAGAGTGAGAGGCCCGGGCAGCAGTTGGCTGTCATTTAATGTGACAAGACATGATAGTTATTTATGTTTCACACTCTGAACCGTCTCTCGGTGTAGTCAATCTTCATTCTAAAAATGTTTACAGAGCTTGGTGTATCAGGACGGATTTGTTATGTTCTTGAAGACATTTTTAGCAGAGCAGAGCACAGCAGATATAATTAGCACGCTGTTTAGATAGATCATTAAACAGAGCATTCAATGAATCGCTTTTGTATTTGCTTCAGTTGCTCAACGGCACAGAACTAACAAGTTTTGTTAGGGCAGAAACATATACACTAGATGAGAGCAGGAGGTCAGCAGAGGCCAGACATTGAGACAGCAGCTGTAATGCAGTTGATTGATTACAGGCACTAGTTTAGGACCTGCATTGATTTCATTTGCTTTAAAGGTCCCTTAGTTCTGTCTCCAGCGTCTGCAGTCTGGAGGCTAAACGGACCTGGACTTGAATGATGTGTTGCTGTCACTGTCTTTCTTGTGGTGCAGTGTGATTATATACTGATAGTTACATAATGACATTATATACAGGGCTGTGTTCCTCTTAGGCATGTTAATGGAACAGGGAATGGACTGAACCACAGCACGCCCAACTAACAGGGAACGTTCTCAGAACAATGGTTATTTATTTATTTATTTATCTATTTATATTTATCTATATATAGCTATTTATATATTTAGTTATCAAAAAATGGTCTTGCAGTAATGTTAGTAGAACATTTTTTAACATTATACATTATATATATATATATCAAAAACATTATTCTTAAGTTGTTAAGTGGAACAATTACTAACACAGAATTAAAAAATGATGAATAACTTCTTATAACCAAGCAATAATGTTAATACGTCTAAAAAACTGAATGTTTTAAACATTCCTAACACTTTCAAAATAACATTTTTAACATTTTCTTTTCAATTTTTTGTTTGTTTTTGTAATGTTTGTTGTTTTGATATTGGAAACGTTAGAGAAACATTTTTACAATCTAAAATTGTTCGCTGGGTAAGCTCTGCAAGTCATTATATCATTACACTCATTTAATTTTGCCGTGTTTGTGCCTTAATGACCTGATGATGAATTGCTCTTCAGACACAGGCGTATTCATAACATGCACTCAGTGGAGGTGTAAGTAATTGCTTAACGGTTATTTTCTCGAATATGTCACCGGTTGACCTCGGTCAACCGCAGAACAGCTCATGCTAAAGGTTTATTTCTCTCCTCACTCAATTAAAGTTAGCGTCCCATGAGCAGAGCTGAGGTTGATGAGGTTGGCTGTCAGACTGAGAAAGAGTGAGTCTGTGAGGATCACAGCAATGAGCTAGATCAGACGACTTTCCAATGACACGAGAGGTTGTCGGTCAGACAATCTTCACTTTTTGCCACTGGCCATTTGCCTGCATCTGAAACTCTTGCCTCACTGATGTGCCGCAGCCTCCTGCCACTGCAGGACGGGGTGATGGACATCTCCCATGAGCCAATGGCAGCAAACGCAGGGACGGAAATAACCTGCGCCTTCCTCTTGCCCCGCCCCCCTCCTCAGACCAGTCTGCCTGTGATTCAGCACCGAGCTCCTCTCTTCACCTCCAAATACGATTTTTTCCTTCAAAGATGGATGGCGGCGATACTGTCTCGTTTGCTTGAAAAGCCAGAGGTAAATTGGGAACGCTGATATTAATCTGCTCATTCCTGGGAGCATCACCTCGGTCCGTCTATCGATGTCTGTCTCAGGGGAGGACAGGGGCCATATGAGCAAGGTGGGGGTGGGAGGAAGGTGGGGGAAGTGTCGGTGGAGGTGATGAGAATAACATCACTCATGTTTTGACTGAGGTGAGCGACGGAATCGCCGCCGGGATTTCATTAAGCATTCCGAACAGTGCCGGCAGAGGTAACAGAAGGGGCGGGGCTTGGCACTCTGAGGTTTGGCACATCCGTATGTAGTTGACTAGTGATCACACCTACAAATTGTCAGCATTCACAAACGGTCTGGTGGCGAGGGTTACAGTCTGAGGCAGCTCTGTATGAAAGTGTCCTAGACTTTAACTGCAGCACAAGGTCGCTTTGTCCTACCTGTAACTGGTGCAGATGGTGGACGGCACCTCGTGTGCTGGGAGTCAGTGGGAGATGCTCTATCATGATGTATAGAGAGCACTGAGGACAACAAAGAGGAAGGAGTGACCGTCTGCCTCAGAGATGGGGGTGGGGGGGGTTCCTCTCCGTACACAAAGACTGCAGAGCAGAGGGCATCTGTCTATCGAAGTTTAATCGGGGAAAAAAGAGGAAACAAGTCTTAAGCTTCTTATTCTGTTCTTTTTGCAGCTTAGTCATTGCCTTCTGTTTCTTGTGTGTCACAATTATTTTTATTACTAGTCAATATTTTAACAATTATTATTAGTATAATCATTTTGCAACAAACTCAGGCTTTTAACATGTTGCTAATGTGAGAGCGCAGCATAAGGTTATTAATTAGAGAAAGGGATTTTATCTCCTAGCATTTTTTCTCAAGTGACGCTGCAGGGCAGACAGCTCATGTTTTGTGCAACCAGACACGGACACAAACTTTGGTCTGGGCGGACACAGTTAGTTCAGAGGCAGAACCGTGCAGAAGCTTTAATGACAGAAAAGCCCTTCTCCTGTTCCCTGAGACCCTAACTCGTGAGTTCTTCTTTTAAAATCACGGGACAGGAGCTTGGGAGACAGGTGGAGGGCTTCAGCACCTCTGACAGAAAATGTCATCTTGGGACAATGATCAATTTTAGGTTGTAAGAACATTCCCTTAATGTTTCCATTAAGTAACATAAATGTTAATGTTAAATGTTTTTGCTTGATTATAAGAACATTCAAACTTTTTTAACTCTGTGATACAGACCACCAGTTTGTAAAGGGAGATACAGAGTAAAGATTCACCCCCGGCAACTAAACAGGCAGATGTTTCTTTAGATACTGCAGTAAAAATCTGATTAAATGTAACCAACTGGACATGTTCCTCACATGAAGTTTCTGTAAACTGAGACGTATTTTGTGGCTCTTTCACAAGCACAGCTAATGCATATAAAGGTGTATCAAAAGAAGAATTTACTGGCACTGTAATATGCAGGTAATGCATTTGTTTTGCTTCCTGCTTTACATATGGTTATGATTACAGTATACTGGCAGAGGCAGAGTTTGTAGAGAGTGTAGGGAGGGTAAATACTGTTTTCAGTCATTTTTTGAAGACTTAGATTCAGATTAATTAGAAGCACATTGGCTTCTTTATAATATTGTGGAGGCGCAGTGGAAATAAAAGGTGGAAAAGGTCACGATATACCATCACGACTGCCCAAGATGTTCATGAGAACAATGAGAAGTATCTGAGTTAACAGTGCAAAGGTCAAGGGTTCGATTCCCAGGAAACATATACTGTTAAACGTAAAAATGCACCGTAATTTGCTTTGGAATGTAACAATGTTTTCTGTCTTCCTGAATCGTTCTATGCAGCACTCAAAATTTTTTATTATTCACAAATATGTTTGCATAGAGTTTCCAGATTCCAGTCTTACTTAATGGATGATCACTTTGCTTCAAAATGTCACTCTGAGGTTATGAAAATTATTAAATCATAATTCAGCAGTTCTGATGCCATCCAGTATGTTCTTGCTTGCTTCATATTTAATTCAGAATAATAATTTTTTGTTCCAAAATCTGTTTTTCATTTACATTTACTATGGGTGTGTAATCTTGTGCTTTTGAGATTTAACTATTGCAAAGGACCTGTTTTATATAGAATAAATGGACTGAGCTCCAAACAAACAAAAGTATCTTTCAATATATCTCTTAAACGGGCTTATTGGCTCTCTGCAATGAGTTAGAGAAAAAAGGACATCTAAAACAAAACTGAATGTCCTGACATTACCTGTCCAATTACCTGGCATTGTGTGTTTTTTATATATTTATTAAACTTCACTCTCAGCTCTGGCAGTCTTTCAGCTAATAGGTGGACACAGAGCTCCCAGCAACAGTATCCAGATAGTCCTCCACCATGAATACCAAACAGCCAGTAAGACTGAAGATCAGCAGACATCTGACAGAGGACCTGTGTTTGTGATTCACAGAGTTAAAATAAGTTTGAATAAGACAACAGCTGAGTTCATCTTTTTGAATATTAGTAATTTGATGGAGATTTATGTAACATTAGTGGGTTTTCTTTTCCAGTTACTGTGCAAATTGTGAAACAGATTGGGTCACTGTGAAAAAAGCAGCAGTAAATAACGAGGCTAGTTTGTGATGCCAGTTCATGATCAGAATTAAATTTTTCAGAAAACCGTATGAAAGTTGAAGTAAAAGATGTTGTGGAAGTTCCATTGTGCAATAACTCTCATTTATAGTCATTTACCAGCAGAAGAGTAAGAGCATGTGCCAAACCAGCTGACAGGGAACATTCTCAGAACATTGGCTAACGTTCTCTAAAAAGTTATCAAAAAATGTTTTTATCATTATATATTACATATCAAAAATGTTTTCTTAAGTTGTTAGTGGAATGTTTTAAAAACATTAAAACATTTTAAAAACATTGTTAAAACCAAGCAATAACGTTAATACAATGTCTAAAAAGCTGGATGTCTTGAACGTTCACAACTTTTAAAATAACATTTTTGTTATGTTATGGAAACACTCTTACAACCTCACACTGTTAGCTAGGAGGAATTGTATCATTTCTGTATTGCAGAGCTGGCACTTTGTTCACCCAGTGTTAGTGATACGTTACGTGAGCTCATGTGAAGGGGATGTCGAGGTGGAGCTGTGAGTGACAGAATCTCCTGACAGATATTACAAACAAGAGGCGTGAGGGTAAAGCTTGTCTCATTTACAAATTACAGGTGCAGTTAAATAAGGACGCAGCTGCTGTTTTGGTGGTGAATCTCTTTATTCTGTCAGACACACACGTTTTTGCAGCCACACTCTTTGGGGAGGGGGGTTCATCAGAATTGGCTGATGTCTGGTTTTTCAGACGCTGCAGTGAGAAACCAGACATCTCATCTTTGAGATATCGGCCGCCACAACCTTTACTCTCAATCTGAAATTTATAAAAGGATGTGCAGCATGTAAATATAAATGACATACGATTTCTATACGACACACAGGTAAGCTGTTCTCTCTATATAAGACCATAACTGATACAAATGAAATTCTGCATTCAAATCTCCCATTTGTCCCCTGGCGCCCTCTACCGCACCGCTTTGGTGTCGTTGCCATGACAACCAGGTCCCTACAGTTCACATTGAGGGGTACTCTTTGGCATTATTTGTACGGGCAAGGTCACTTTCTCTGATGGTCTGTTGGATAACAGTGTTGTGATGTGTGATGTGTGCTAAAGAACAAACGCAACATACACGACACCGTAGTTTAAAGCTATGATTAGCTTTGTCTGTAGTCTCCTCAGACACCAGGTCACATTTTGCTGAGGTTTTCTTTATAGCTTGATCAGGTCAGGCACCAAACTCTCAAACCTGTCATGAGCCGGTAAATGTGCGGTTTCAGCTGGAACTGAGCTGGCGCGGGCGAGTGGCATTACGTGTGAGTGCTGCTGAAACAGTGCCGTGTGTTTCATTTGCAGGCAGCCTGCAGTGTTTCAGTGAACCTCCTCCATCCCCACACAGATGAGCTGAAAGGTCAGCAAGTTCTTCACTGCCACAGACTGCCAAGTACAGCCAGACACACTGCTGGATGTATAATAAAACTCTCTCTCTGTTTCTCTCACACACTCGCTATCACATTACCCAAAAAGCAAAACGAATTGTTCTTTCATTACTTTTCAGAATGTCTTTCTCCAAACCTTTGTTAAATACAGTATACAGATTCATTAGTTTGTTTTTGTTCTCTGTTTTTCTTGTTTTGGAAGAACTTTTAAACTTATTCACCACATTCGAACAGCTCAAAGAAATAGGATATGATGTCATAATACACACCATCTCTGACAAGTGGGACATTGATCTTGAAGAAATAAATATATAAATTAAAGCGCTGATGTGCTGGACCTGCTGCTGGACCTGCTGCTGGACCTGCTGCTGGACTTCACACAAACAGCTTGTTTTTGTGTTTTCCCAGATTCTTGTGTGAAAACAAGAAACCGCTGCTGAAAGGTTGTTTGTTCAAGTGTTTACACATGAAGTTTCTAGACTTGTACAAGAGCGAATGTGTGTCAAACAAACCATACGAAATTCTGCTGAGAAGAGACAGAGACATTATCACCTTAATTGTCTTTAAAAATACTTCTGCACCATTTATTAATCTTAGTTCACGTTAATATCTACACATGAATAGTTTCATTTCTAACTGTACCGCATAAACTCTGAAATGTTACTGAAATATAATTCACATTAAGATGTGTTTTGTCTTTAAAAGTCATAATTTGGGTTTTATGCTTTTCTTTTCTTGTCCACATGGATTGTACTGCAGCTTCTCACCAACTCACCCTTGTGTCACAAACATTGATTATAATCAATACCTACTGCTGCCTGAGGGTGGCGCTGTAATGACCGACCAGTGCTAAACAGGTGAGTGAGAAAGAAACTATTTCATACCTTTAGTAACTATTATTGTATTATTGTCCACTGAATGGATATAGTTAAATACTTACAAGTAAAGAGATAAAAGTATGATGAACTTACCCACTAAAAGCTAATTAGTTATGCACCCTGCATGAAGAGATTTTAACAACCAACCAATCAAATCAACGATTTTAGGTGGCCTATAACATGCACAACATATAGATGAAGAATATCTTGAATGGACCAGATTCAGAAAGATGCAGCCCAGAGATAACGCCGCCATCTAGTGGTGTGAGGCATTTATTGCATGCATCCCTTCTGCTTTGCTCCTTATTTCTGTTTTGACTTAAAGCTGCAATCCTTAACTCTTAAGACTTAAATAAACAAAAATCAGTCATTAAGAAAGTACATAACACATCAGTGTTCACCACGATCTCATTACCCTGTTCACAACAGTAAGTTTATATTAATGGTTTATAATTTGAGCTATTGAGTCTGATTTCAGAGAACTGTCAGCTTGGCTTCAACATATATGAAGAACAGTATATAAAGTAACCTGCCATTTTGTGTTTCAAACAGAGATTTAGCTTTAAGAGGGTCACTATTGTGAGAAAACACTTTGACCTCTATCAGATCATGTTATTTGTAATGCCACCACTGTTTATCTGCATGAGGATAACACTGGATACGAATGAAAGCTGTTTCTCAGGGTGAAGTACTGCTTTATTGGTGATGGGCTTGTCTCCATGGTGACAGCCAGCGGGCACAGGAGTCGAACCGACTTTTTACAGCTTTCACCTCATTTTCTCTCTGTCTGACAGCAAATAAACAACCCTGATGATTTCCATTTGTTTTCATGCAGGTTTACCACAATTACAAGTCAAACAAAATGCCACAGACATTAAAATGACAAACCTGTTTGAATGGATTTGTAATAAAATGATTGGCCATTGTTAATATTAACATTTGTTTATGAGAACGTAACAGATTATCACAGGCGAGTGAAATATAAGCTGTTAAAGATAACAAACTGGAGTTCAGATGAAAGTGTGTTGGATATGAATCACTTCAAGACATATTCAAGGCAGGTCTGCCCACTACCTGTATAGCAGCATTGTGGAGACAGAGCTTCAGGATTATTCGAACCAGCTCTCTGCTGTTAGAAGAGCCGGTCTTTTACCCTGTGATAACATTATTACAGCCCAGTTATGTGTTTGACAAAAGTTTACTGTACACGCTATGAAATGGCCTGCAGCTAATACTTGTTATGTGCAAGGAATGTAAGCTCAAGTAAAGTCATGTTTAAAACAATTTAACCTACAGCTATAAAGTTGAAAAACATCACATCAGTAATTATAATCAGAAGTGTTCATCTTTTCCCATTGTCCTAACGTAATATGAAAAATATTCACACCTATAAACATGTGAAATGTTTGGCATTTTGATTTTTCCTTTATTTGTACAAAAGATTTGCTCTGCATAAACTTTGAATAAAGCACTTTTCATATTACTGCTTTACATGATGAGCATGCATTAGCTATATGTGCTAGTACTGGGCCTTTATTGTTAAAAAATGTACAAATGTACAATACTGGTTATGCAGGAATTAAGGAAGAGCAAGAGAGAAATCATAATGTACAAACTTTCAGAAAAACAGATTAGAGAGATTTTAAAGGGCCTCTGAATGAAAGTGTGAGTGATAGTCACTATTTTGGTTCCGCCTAAATGGGGAACTTACTGAGTAACTTGCTCAACTTACAGGCTGAAGTTCAAGAGTTCATCCAGGAGTTCACGGGGTGATTGTCCATGTCACTCTGTCTTAAGAGATCGAACCCTTAAAGGTTTAAGGATGGATGTTCTAAAGATAGTGTAAGAATTGAACCCTTTTATAATGAGTACTGGTCAATAAACATGATCCTATTCCATAACAATTATACAGGAAACAAATATACACGATTGTGTTAAACAATCACCACTTTAACCAAAGAGATTTTGACAAAATAAATCAAGTGACTCAAGGGTGTAACCAAATGTTCATTGGTGAGCATGATCTGAGAACGTGCCGTTGAAAAACTCGTATTAATTGACCAGTAATCTTTCTAATGTTGATATTTAATGTGATTTACTCCTAAACCAAAGATACTGAAGTTCCCAGTCTAGTCCCAAGTCTAATTACAATAAAGCCCCTTTATCTTTATCTATTTATAACATTTAAGCACAGACTCATGTTAAATCCACACAAAATGATGATTCAATTATTACCAAACTCTTTTCATTTCTGGTGGGTCTGCATGTACAGTATACAGAGACTGTCAGCAAGGACTGAAGTATAGATGTGTGATTTAAGTCGCTCATGTCCTCATTTCTATGAACTCTATAGCACTTCTATAGCACTTCTATAGCACTTCTATAGCACTTCTATAGCACTTCTATAGCATTTCTATAGCACTTCTATAGCATTTCTATAGCACTTCTATAGCATTTCTATAGCATTTCTATAGCACTTCTATAGCATTTCTATAGCACTTCTATAGCATTTCTATAGCACTTCTATAGCACTTCTATAGCATTTCTATAGCACTATAGCATTTCTATAGCACTTTATAGCATTTCTATAGCACTCTATAGCACATCTATAGCATTTTATAGCACTTCTATAGCACTTCTATAGCACTTCTATAGCATTTCTATAGCACTTCTATAGCATTTCTATAGCACTTCTATAGCACTTCTATAGCATTTCTATAGCACTTCTATAGCACATCTATAGCATTTCTATAGCACTTCTATAGCACTTCTATAGCACTTCTATAGCATTTCTATAGCACTTCTATAGCATTTCTATAGCACTTCTATAGCATTTCTATAGCACTTCTATAGCATTTCTATAGCACTTCTATAGCACTTCTATAGCATTTCTATAGCACTTCTATAGCATTTCTATAGCACTTCTATAGCATTTCTATAGCATTTCTATAGCACATCTAGATCTGTAATTCAGTCCCAGTCTAGCGCAACCCAGACTTGGAGGAGAAGCTGGTTTTGCACCATCTCTCCCCGCACCTTCTCAGTCATTAAGTCGGCTTGACTTTGAGACCCTCGCCCTCCTGCCATTAAATTCAAGCGTTTGCTTCACTGCTTCCTGTGGCCTCGACCGGCAGCATCCACGCCTCGCGTCGCGTCGCGTCGCATCGCGCCGCCCGCCTCGCCGGCACCCCCAGACGCAGGCGGTGATTGGGCAGCGCTCATGCATCAGCTCCCCTCGTCCGCCGAGCACCGGTTGAGCGCAGTCGGTCAGCCGCGGTAAATGGAGGAACGTCCCCGCGAAGGGGCAACCGGAATACGCGCAAGTCATGGAGCAGACGGCGGGCCGGGTCGATCAGACGCACCGGTGAACGATGATCGGAACCACCGCCAGTTCCAGAACGAGAAAACGCAGACGAAGAAAACAGGTTGGTGATCGAGACGCGTCGCGCATAGGCGAGACGCGTCGCGTTGATTTGCGCGCGTGGCGTTAGCCGCGAAGCTAGCGCGTTGACCTTGCGCGCCGGTCTGCAAACAGCGTTTCCCGGTCGACGTTCACGTCGTAGCCCGGTGTAAGAGTGGCCAACCGGGGATCTATGACCGCCGTCGCTCCGTGCACCGGCGGAATGTTGCTGCTCGCCGCTTCGGCTTGTGTGTCGTTTCCGGTCCGCCATCACGGACGGACAAACCTCACCAGCTTCACCGCGGCCCGTCCGATATAAGCGGGTTACGTGTGTAGCACAGCTCGGCCCGGTTGAGTCTCTGGTGTCGGTGGAGCTCGTAACGGGGCCTGTTGCTCTCCCGCCGGTTCCCCGTCACAGCCCATTGAAACGCTTAATGTTTATAACAGCGTAAATCGTTCGGTTATAGTCGTGTTATTTTACTGTGTTTATTATGTGAGGACGTGTCGTGTCAGATTACATGGAAGTGACTTTATAAACGATTAAGTTCGTAGAAACCAAACCGGGAGTCCGTGCGTTTGGGCCGGGCAAACTTTGGGTGAAGGGCCAGCGTGTGTAGTGCGCTTGTAAGTGCAGTGACCCCTTGATAGTGCACATCAGAAAACGGGCCACACTGCTGACTTGTTTCACAGTTTTGAGCTGGGATGTATACACGATAATAACACGATCACAACACAATAATAACACAATCACAACACAATAACAACACGATAACAACACGATCACAACACAATAATAACACGATCACAACACAATAACAACACGATCACAACACGATAATAACACGATCACAACACGATAATAACACGATCACAACACGATCACAACACGATAATAACACGATCACAACACGATCACAACACAATAATAACACGATCACAACACAATAACAACACGATCACAACACGATAATAACACGATCACAACACGATAATAACACGATCACAACACGATAATAACACGATCACAACACAATAACAACACGATCACAACACGATAATAACACGATCACAACACGATAATAACACGATCACAACACGATAATAACACGATCACAACACAATAACAACACGATAACAACACGATAATAACACGATCACAACACAATAACAACACAATAATAACACGATCACAACACGATAACAACACGATCAAAACACGATCACAACACAATAATAACACGATCACAACACGATCACATCCGCCAGCCCGGCGGTCTGTCCTCTTAGCATGCTAGCTGGCTGATGGCCGGATAAAGCACCTGTAATAACTAATCAAGATCTTTAAACAAAGTCAAACTGATGTGAAACAAATATTAGTGTGCGTGCATAAAGAGTATTACAGTGTAAATCATGTTATATACACATATAACATGAATATATAGAGAGAGTGTGTGTGTGTGTGTGTGTGCATCATCACCGAGTCGCTTTGCTTGTGATGTGATGTGGTGCACGAGATTAACTCAACTAGTTCTAGTTACAACTAGTTTATTTTAGTTCATAATAATAATAATAATGAATGAATCGACTCATTGGGGTCAGTGTTGTTCAGTCATTCGATGCTGGAGAGTATAACCGAGCACTCCATTTTGACACGTCGTACCTCCGGGTAACAACAGGGCGATGCCGGGCTTCAGCCTGCCGCTGGAAGCACGCTTACATCGGACACTTTTTCACGCCTCATGGGTTCAGCTTCAGGTCGTGTGGACCCAAATGAAAGCTCAGGGCCATGTCCCCGCACTGCATGTACAATGCCCTGCACATTTACACTGTATAATGCCTTGATTTCTGCAGTGTGAACTCATTTTAATCTGTCTGCATGTTTCTGCTTTCAGGAAACTAGTCAGACCAGGTTACACACACACAGAACGTAAACATGGCTGTCTGCAAAACTAATCTTTGACTCGTTTGAGATGCGTTAATATCGCTCTAGTTCGATGCTTCAGTTCTTGTTCTTCCCTGTTTATGCTTTACTTCACTTTTCACTGTATAGTTGTGAAAACACTGTTATGGTGTTAACCGGGTTTACCCCGCATGAGTTTCAGAAGTGAGCCAGTCGTCTGCCTGACCCCGGCTCGCTTCCACTGAACATACCCGTCTAAATATTCCTTGATCGCGTGCAGACATTGACTAGACGTGACTTAAGATTCAGATTTGCAGTTAGCATTACATTCATATATTGCTTTTGTCTCTTTTGTGTGCAGAAAATGGCAAAATAAATGGAACTCTGAAGGAGGGAGAGGTGACTCCCGCATCCTCTGACCCAGACAGCTCCCCGTGCCCCGCAAACTGCAATGGCGACAGACACCTGCTAGAAATCCACTTGAAACTGAAGCCCACTCGACGGGCCTTCATCACTGACTCAACAAGGGACAGAAGAGGCAGAAACACTAGCAGAAACAGCATGGACTTCAAAAATGACAAGTCCTCAGAGCTGAACACAATTGAGGGCCAAAAAGAGGCTTTGTCTTTGTTGAATGGTGTAGTGTCGCTCAACTCTGTACCACTAACTAACGGTTACCCCAGTAAACCTGGTGCGGACAATGATGGCAGTGGCTCGGAGAGTGGATACACTACTCCCAAGAAGCGTCAGGCCCAGAGGACTTGCAAAGCGGGCGACAATGTGACTGCTTCTACACAGGGAAAAGCCATGCAGCAGGGCAACAAACAAGATCATGGGCCTGTGGCACCAGAGTCAGCCGACAGAGCTGTGGGATTGATGATGGAGAGTGACACAGCTGGTTCAACAGCAGAAAGCCATCCAGGATGCTTTTCAAAAGCCAAGGAACCACCTGCGTCCGCCACCACGCCGCCTCCATCCATGGCTGAAATTCAGCGTAAGAACTCTGACAGCAAAGCAGCTGGCAAGAAGTTTGAGGAACGGTCTGGCAAAGTTAAGGTGGCTGCATCCACCAAAGAGGACTTGTGGACCTTGTTCAAGCCTCCGCCTGTTTTTCCTGTGGACAATAGTAGCGCTAAGATTGTGCCTAAGATCAGTTATGCAAGCAAAGTGAAGGAGAACCTCAACAAGGCTGCCCAAACTGGCGGAGAGGCTCTCACTCCTGCTCCCCAGGTGCCTGGGAGACCTCAACAGGTCCCCATGTCTGCGGTGAAAACCATCACCTCAGCTAGCTTTACCAACGGTCCTCTGCCAGGGGAAGGGAATGGCTGCCCCCTACCTGGACCCCATTTCAGCTCAACAGCAAGCACCAGTCCTCTGCTGGTGTCCCCAGCTGTTCTTGCTGAGAATGTAGCATCTCCCCCTGGTGGTGCCAGTACCTCCACTGGAAGTTCCACCACCTCTTTGACTGAGCCAAGGAAGGCCAGTCTGTTTGTTTACCCCAATATGCAACTCTCTCTCCCTAGTGGCCGCCAGGCTGACCCCCCTGCTGCTCCAACAAATCAGAAATCTCTGGGGGACATTTTTCAGAATCAATGGGGCTTGTCCTTTATCAACGAACCTAGTGCTGGTCCAGAGGGTGGGGCTTGTTGTTCAAATGGAAAGGACGTGTTGGTGGAAGTGAGCTTTCAGGGAGGCTGTCCAGCTACACTGGCCTCTCAGAGACTGGATCAACTGCCTATCACCAAGGCTTATGAGCCAGAAAAATGGACTAACACTCAGAATCTGAGTAGGGGTGTGAACACTGGTGCCACAGCTGCAAGTGGGTTGGTACCTGAGACCCCTGTCCTCAGTCTGGATGCCCAGAGAGAGGAGATGGGGGTTCATGGTGCAATAGTATTTTGTTCTTCCTCTAAGGATATTTGGGCCGAGCTGCCTCCCACCTCCTCAGCTGCACCTATGGTGGCTTTAGCTAAGGACCAGGGCCATACTAAGGGCTTTGACAGGAGGTCCAGTTGGGGGTCGTTTGATCTTAAAGCTGCTGTAATTTATCACACTAAAGGTAACTCACTTATTTTTAAACAACTCCCTTTCTTTATGTACTATGTGCATATTTTAAAATGCATGTACAGAAGTACACAAAGACTTTGTTGATGGGTTTAGATTACATCTTAAGAGTATGTTAGTTTTTCAGCCTTCTCAAATTAGTAGTTGGAGAATGTTAGTCTTGAATGCCAAAAACATATTACAGGACACCAAATTTATATAAATGTAATTTCTTTGTGGTTATGTAAAGCCATAAAATAGCAGCATTTCGAAGCTTTGTTGCTGTGTTTTTTTTTTAATTGAAATAGCTCAATCCTTTAGCCATGGTTCTTTCAAGTCAAATAGAAACAACAGAGACAGACAGATGCTGACAAATGAAAGCTATACTTGGTTATTTTTACACTGAACTTACATCTGGCTTTTTTGTGTTTTGCAGAAATGGAATATATTTTGAACTTGCAAAAACAAGGTAAGCTTTCCTTCATGTCTGGTGTTGTGTTGAAGTGCAGTTTTGAAATCTTGAAATTTCAGATGTCAGTTTTTATAAACATCTTCATTTCCTGCATGTAGCTAAACCTGTAAATTAACATTTAGGTATTGCAACCTAATCTTCTCACATTCCTCAGCCCTTCCCGTATCATTTAGTCTGTAGAATTTATTCAATAACCAAGCAGCTTTCTCCAATCACACCTGTATTCATCTTGTCTCTTTCTTGTAGATCCAAATCGAGTAGTCCTCTACAGTGAGTCATGGGTTGGACCTGCTCAGTGAAGCTGCGTCTGGACACTATATCTCAGCTGAACTCTGCTGCAGAAGAGGAGCTTGAGGAACTCTGCTGAACTCTGCTGCAGAAGATGAGCTTGAGGAACACAGAGCTGCCTCTGAACATCCTGTATCTGAACTGATCCAATCTTAAGATGTTTCGAAAGGACCTTGTTAGCAGTCAGCAGTCAAGGTTAAAAAACGGGTTAGCTGATTTTAGAATATTCAAATGAAAGAAAGGGAGCTGTTGAACTCTTATGCGGTCTAATGGATGTTGCTCAAGACAATTCAACCGATGTTGGGGACATAAAACCCACATCAGAGACTTCTAGTAACTCAGTCATGACATTTGTTTGGATAGAAACTTCTCCTTTAAGTACTCACAGACCTACAGAGAGACATCTTCATCTCCAGTGTCCTGGAGAAGAGGATGTTACCACGCCTCCTTGTTCACTCTCTTGAATTCAGATGATGTAGACTCAAAGTGGTTTTGTGTGCGTACACATTGAATTCAAAATTCAGTTCAGAACAGAAGACCTGCAGTGTTGCTCTTCAGAGAAATAACATACTGTGGCCAGAGGAACATGTTTTCTTTTTTAATTCAGGGTCTGGGGGGGCAGGTCGTCCAAGCCTCTGGGGCAAATAATTGTCTTAATTTAATTTTTGGACAAGATTGGATCACTCTTGTTTGTGAGGCGTCTTCTTTTAATTTTTTCTTCTTTTTCCTGTATTATTATTTTTCTTATTGAAATGCTTAAAAACTCGCGGGCAGGTTTCAAGGTACACTTGAATAGGGAAGGTGTACTTTCTGTAGAGTGCATGTGTAGTGTGCTGCTGTGCGTGAAAGAATTTAAAGCGCTGTCCTTTAATAGTCTTACTGTCGTCTCTTCACGCTTCTGTCGCCTGACGCCATTCTCATTTCTTGCTCATTGCTCAGGAGTGTGTAAACTGAGGGCAGAGATTGTGCTATTATCTTTTATCTTGAGTGTTTCATGCTTTTTTATTTAATTTTAAATAGCAGGTAGAACCCAGAGGACTAATCGCTAAGATGTGCCGAACCTTTCACAGTTGCTTTAGCTGTAACGCTAACAGGTACGTCACTGATACTATATAGTGTTTTAGATCGGTTCTGCTCTTCCTTTGGACCAGTTCTCTAGAGCTGCTTGTCTACTCGGGGTTTTTGCCCAGTAAGACAGTAGTAACTACTGTTGAGTTGTGGAGGTGTGTCGTTTTTCACTACATCACATTTAAGGAAAACCCAGAGAGCTGTTGCTGGTGACACAATCAGTCTCTGTATTTTATTTTCACACGTGTGGTCAGCTTTATATAGAGCCCCACCATCATCATGTCACTTTTATTCAGTTTGATTTATGCGTTCTTATGTTTTTTAACTGGACCTGGATTTTAGCTTATTAATTGAACACTTGTGAAAGCATGTGAATCATGAATCGTTGTTGACAGGAATTCTGTCCGTGTACGGATCCTTTCTCGTGTCCACATTTGAAACTGAAGTCTGTTGCATCATTTCACAAATTAGTCGATTTCCACGTGAAAATCAGTAGCACTTTGTATTATTTTCTGGAATTGTATTTTCTTTGACATATCAATACATGTTCGAAATTCTAGTAATTAATCATAGGCTACTAACTTTGACCTCTACCTAAGGACTGTCGGTCCACAATCTCAAAAGAAAATAAAAACAAACAAAAAAAGCATAAAAACAAAAAAAGCAAAAAAAAAAAGATGATACAAAAGACACTCAGGTAGAGTTAGGGCAGTGTTATTCTAATGTTATTCGAACTGAAAAATGCACCAACAGTGTTATTGCCAAAAATGAAAAGAACGTCCTGTGTTTGTACCAGCTGTTTTTAAAAGTTTAACCTTTAAGCGAACGGATTAACGTTTTGAGTGAAAGCCAAGCTTACGTCTTACAGGTATCATTTGGCCTTTTGTTTCTGTATGAAGCGGTATGACATCATGAAACACTGCCAGGTGAAGAGATGTAGGTACACATGAGAAGTTAACCACACGACGTATCAGTATGTTAATCCCTTGCAGGGTTTTTTAATTTCTGTGTGTGTCAGTTCAGGTTTCAGGAAGCAGCATGAAACAGGTTCCAGTGCGGTCAGCGTTTGCTTCTGTTGACAGAACGTGGAACATGTTGCTGTAGTTCTTAATCAAGGTTCTGTTCTCGAGGTATCCGATGTCTTTTCTGGACACAGGTTCAAAAGAAGCTGCGACATCGTCTGATGGTGAAACTGCAAAAACTCAAGTTAACAGAGATAAGGTTGTTTTTAAGTTCTGCTTTGTTCTCTAATTCCGTTTGGGTTCCTCTTAAAATCAGCTTTGTGCAATGTAGAGAAATCCAGCAATGATGATTAGCTTGTTGCTTTACTTTTTTACATGCACATCACTTCATGGTTTCACTTGTGTTTTTATTGTAGTTAATATCGACATTAAACAGCTCCCGCAGAGCATTCTTATGATTTTTTTTTATATTCAAGGGATATGCTTAAGGAGTTACTGCTGATGTAGACGCATCATTTATAATCATCTATTATTGCAGAATTTCATTATGAAATACCTCTGAACACGCATTGTTCTGGTTTCACAATTTTCCCGTTTTAGTCGTGACCTTTGTAAACCCTGTCAACAAAATGAACTGCACCAGGCCTTTGTTTGAACGGCCGACCCTGCAGGGGTCGGATGCACATACAGAGAATGCAAGCAGAGCCACGTTTATAGTTTGGGGGGTTGCACATTAGCTTAATTTTACACAATTTAAATAAGCACTTATTACCCCACAAATAATATAATTGCAATATAAATTATTTACATTATCTTCTTCAGCTGCCCTTATCTAGAGTTTTAAAGCAATGAAAGCACCTACAGGTGGGAGAGAGAGAGATACAAATGTACTTCATAATGTGTTTGATTGCAAAATCTGTACCAAGAAAATCTTTTTTGGCAATGTGCATTTCATGTGTTTCCTTGATGTATGAGTGAGTTTTCTTGTCCTGTCATTACAACTCAGCTGGTTTTGCGTGTGGATGCATATGTGTGTGTTCGTTTTGCAAGCATGTGTATTTGTCTTCATCCACAAGCTCAAGTATATGCAAAGGTAATATTGCGAACTTTGAGTTCAGGGTGCCTGTTATTAAAGCGATATAAAAAACAGAATTACATAAGAACGTAAAAAAACTCTTTCTTTTCCTTTTCCCTTTCCAACAATCTTTAGTTGTGCCATGTTTTGACTGTTAAAAGTTTTAATATTTCATTTCATGTCGCTCGCTCTGAGTTTCCCACAGTGGACACTAAGAGGGGGTTACAGTTTTGTCTCAAAAATCTTTGTCACTGCTAATAAACTTGTTGAAAAGGATCCCGTGTTCTTTGTCACTTCTTTCTTGCACTGTAAAAAAACTTTGCTACCTTAAATTGTTTCATTTAATCAGCTTGGCTGCACAAGTCATTTCAACTAATATTTTTAATCTTGACTGCTGTTAAGTTGCTGTAACTAGTTGAAAAATTGCTAAACTCTTAGGTTTCACCAGTCAGGATTTAAAATACTAAGTCAAAATTACTTGTAAAGCCAAGTTGATTAACTTATACTGTGTCCATACGCTTTTATTAAAGGTCAATTTCGAAGAAGCTAGAATAGTCAGGCTAGCTTTGAAAGCACAAGATCCTTCCCTCCATTTAACACGCTCTCCAAAGCCATGTCTTTTCCAATAGTGCACGGAGGTATACAAGAACATAGTTTGACAATTAAATATGGCATCCCATTTGGACCGAATACAATGATTGGATCAAATTTAAGGTCCTGCAGCTTCCACAGAAGATACATTTATATTTAAATATGTAGGCCACTAAGTGATTGCTATCAGGATATGAAAAGACTTTCAACCAACATCATAGCAATGAAAATATTTCTGGAAAAGATTGCCTGCCCTGCCTTTAATACAAACTTTTATATTAGGCTGATGTTGGACAACTTGGATAAAGTTTAAGATACATTTTCTTCCAAAAATAACTCTGTACTTAAATCATACGCAAGTCTGCTTTCTGGATTTACAGAATGTGCTCCAGTTTCTATTGCCTCTTCATTACTTTGTCTTTATAGTTATTATTACATTATATAGGACATTTCTGAAGAATAGGGTAATCTGTTTAAAGTAATATCTGTGAGACCTGTGAGAGTGTGGCAACGTCCTAAAGAAATAACCAACATCATAGTTATTTGAGTCCCTAGTTTTCCACACGTATAGCATGAAAGTACAATATATAATAAGTTTGTCTTAATTCAGAAGCTGGGAAATGTATTGGCATGTACGTCCACCGTACAGATTCAGAATTGTAGCGCTAGATGGCGCTGTTGTCCATCTTAAAGAGTTACTGTATTATAAACTGCAATACGTACAAAGCTTTTTGGGTTAAAAATGAATTATGATTTATCATTTCAGCTGTCGGGTCTGATTTTCTGGGAAATTTCAGTTTGGCTTCATTTGACTTAAACACATAAGAAAAGAACGTAAAGTAACCTGCAGTTTCATGTTTCAAACAGAGATGGTGCTAGAGAGGCAGAAGTTACAGATTGCAGCTTTAAATCCAAAGTTTCATTACCAAAATAATAAACACGGACTAATTTAATCATAAACTCTGTTTTAGAAAATGTTAACATTACTTTTCATCTACTATCACTGTAGTAATTGGCAGGTTTAAGTATTTTTGCAATGAATTGAGTTGATATGACGTTTTTGGTGTACAATTAGATGGTTGATGATGCTGGAGAATGGAGAGACATATATTAATGATATACATTATTCTCCACGCATACACAGACACTTAAAACAGGTCTTTCAGAAGCCTTTGAAGAAGAGAAGATATGATCTGGATTCTTCTGCCTGTAGGGAAATCCACATTGAAACACATTCATGTTAAATAGATGAAGACCCTCAGGGGTCCCGACGAATCCCAGCATCTCTGTGCAGCTCTCACAGTGTTAAAAGTAGCACAAGGCTTTCTCTTGGTTTAAAAACACCACTGAATTTCACACAAACCATCTTAAATCGCATCTGTTTTCCATATTTGCTCTGTGATGGCCATGCCTTTAAAAAGCAATGTGTGTTTTTTTCCAGAATGATGGAATTGTCACAAACGGCTGTGATTTCGGTTCCCTCCCCTCCACAAATACCCTACATGCCCAAGACAGAAGTGTTAAAAATAGACAGCGGAAAGGTTCAGTGTGCTTTAAATAGGGCCGTCTCTTTTCCTGAGCATAAGGCCAGTGTCACCAAACTCTTTATAGGATCTCTTCTGTGCTTCTGTAACTAAACAGGAGCAGATACGGCTGTCCTTCTGTCTGACACGGGCTACATATCAACAATGCCTCAGTCTCTCATCAGTCCAACACTCACAGCTTTAGTCACTGTGTATACAGCAGTGCTATGGAACCAGCAGCTGTGAGACAAGGGCACAGCGTTTTGGTCTGGAAGGAAGCCTGGAGCTGTATGAACAGTGACATTTTTTCATTACGCAACCTGATTTTGCAATTAAAACTCGTACCCAGAGTATTGGGTTCATTAAACCCACACATGAATAATTTACATACGCATAATTTTAAAAATCTATTACGGTACATACTGCTGTGACATTTCTCTTGTGGTATTTTTCCCCGTATTATTTCTTAGAGCCATGAAAGAATAATGTTTTTACCTTTGTTTAATGGATGACTTACGGTGGATTTGCATGTTACTTAGTACATTACATTTATGCAGTGCATTAGCTTTTTTATCCAAAGTGACTTACAGTGCATTCAAGCTATACATTTGATCAGTGTGTGTGTTCCCTTGGAATCGAACCCACAACCTTTTGAGCTGCTAATGCAACGCTCTGTTCTAGTGCCAGTACAACTGGCACTAGATTATCAGTTCTGTTGTAAACACTTTAATCTACCCATGCAATTCATAACTTTTTACAGATAACTGAGTACATATGGTCAAGCTATGGTACTGATCCATCACGCACTGCTTGAGTACAATGTGGGTGCACATTGTTAATATCCAGTATTGCTCTTCACTTTGGTGTGTTTTCCTCTGCGTGCCCTGAATCATCTGTTTTCTGCTCTACTTACATACTGTGTCTGCCTGGAGTTGTTTGGCATTATATTTCTGCAGTTCTCCCTCCTCAGTGCCCCGAGCAGAACTCACTCTCTATTGCAGGGCCTAATAACAGCATATTATTGTACTCAGTTATGTGGTACGGAGATATTAAATGATTGAAACACAATGAAAACAATGAATGATAACTGTACACTTATTAACCAATATCCTTTAAATGTGTTCCTGTAGCTCAATGGTAGCGCATTGCATTATCACACAAAGGTTTTGGGTTCGAATTCCAAGGGAACACATACTGACAAAATGTACACCCTCAATGCACTGTAAGTCACTTTGCATAAAAATGTCTGTATTTCTGTCTATATTATACAACCCCAATTCAAGAAAAGTCAGGGATGCTGTGAAAAATGTACATGAAAAGAGAATGCAACAATCTGCAAATCTCATATATCCATATTTTATTCACACTAGAACCTAGACAACATATCAGATGTTGATCATATTCGCTCATTTTGAATTTGATGCCAGCAACACCTCTCAGACAAAGTTGGGACAGGGCTCGCATTCAAATTTACATTTAATAACTTTATTATAGTGCAGATGTATAAATGAGCATGCGCACAAACGAAACGAAGTCTTTCAGTGTAAGTAAAGCAGATGTTGGGATTCTGTGGCACCACTTTTCATTTTATTTAACATATCTGCTCATGCACTATGTTTTATTATAACTTTCAAACGACTGTACAATGTTAATGCATCGCCCATCGTTTGAACACGGATCGCAGGGCGCTTTTCCTTCACACGGGGGTCGCACTTTGATGGCAGGCGCGTAATCGCTTTGGGTAAGCGGGGCCCCTCGCTCTCGGCCCCGGAGACTCTCACGGTCGCGTCCGGTGTCTCGCAGCCGTAATGGCGCTTCATTGCACATGCGAGGGCCTGGTTGTTATGGTCGGACCTCCGCTTCTTCCTCTCACCGGCTGATTGGCCGCGTCTCTTCCGTCTCGCAGCGCGATTGCTCCACACAGCCTTCAATCACCGGAGGACCGGACGGGTACCGGAGGCGGCTGCGCGAGTGGCTTCCAGGTCCTGGCAGCACCATCCGGCTGCGGGTGAAGACGCTGGCCGCCTGTTTCATGGCTGCGAGGAACGCTGGATGTTTTATTTTCATTTCTCCGTCGTTAACCGGAGACGCAGACCCGCGCATTTAAAGGCAACACCGGCGAACGAGCGCGTCATCGATGGGGAAAATAAGTTGCACGGCTTCGGAAATCATGTTCCGGGAAACGGGATCGCTCGGTTGATCGGCGCGATGGGTGTATCGGGAATACAGGCGCGTCGGGGGGTTTGACTCTTTGGAGAGGATCTGGAGATATCCGTGTGCGGAAAACAAACATCGATACCCGGATCGATACCGGCTGGCAAGCTTGTGCGCTCCGCAACTTGGAGTGCGTCGCACGGCGGCGTTGCGGTGGTGAAATCCGGGTGATGTGAAGGACCAAGACGGCAACAGTGAACCGACCGAGATCCGCGCAACTTCTGCCAACTGCGTGCAAGCCCCGGCGGTGGAAACGGGCCGGATCGCCCCCGAAATATGAAGCGATGTGACCGATGAACGTCGCCGCTCTCCAGCGTCTCTGTCCGCGCACTAAGCCCGAGTTTCGAGCCAGGCAAAGCCGCCCCGTTAATCTCCAGCATGCGGGAGATTTGAGGCCGTGTGGAAATGATTGATTACGGGGGGTTTCCTACATTTCCATTTAATCCCTGTTGGACTTTCCTTTGGTTTTCCAGTCTGGGATAGGTTTGTGTGCGGGTGTAACTCGGATGAGGCTGGAGAGTTTCACATCTTTCCGTCCTTGTTTTGATCTCCACCCCTCCGCCGTCTGATCTGGTCTGATTTTTTTGCTCCGTCTTTCTGTTGTTTTGGTGCCTCCACCTCTCACTCTGGAGCTGTGGAGTAAGTGAATGGCTCTCTGCGGAACCACGGCTTCCAATGCCGGGAAAATGATGGCCGCGTACGGGGGCGCCTCGGCTGTAGCAGCGCATCACCCGCATCACCACCACCAGCTGTCCCATCTCCCTCCACCTGCTCACCTCCATCACCATCATCACCCAGGACAGCATCACATCCAGCTTCCCGGATCGGCTGCCGTCGTGCACCCCGTACAGCAGCACGCTTCTGCGGCGGCGGTGATGCTGAACCCCAGCCAGCAGCAGCCGTACTTCCCCTCGCCCGCTCCCGGGCAGGCTCCGGGGCCGGCGGCCGCCGCAGCTCCGGCGCAAGTTCAAGCCGCCGCCGCGGCCGCCGTGAAGGCGCATCATCACCAGCATCAGCACCCGCATCACTTACAACAGCAGCTGGATATCGAGCCGGACAGACCGATCGGATACGGAGCTTTTGGGGTTGTTTGGTGAGTACCTTTAGTAAAGTTTGCATCTGAAACATTCGTGACTTTCTAATAATCTTATGCATCTTTGATATATTGTTGAAGAAGAACATCATAAGACACGAAATGCTCAAGATTTACTGCATGTCAGTGTGGGTGTCTGGAGATCAGTTTGTATCCCATGTGTTTACTGTGATCCATGTTCAAACTTAACATGTTCAAGATAAGAGGCAGTTTCGGAGGGTCAGCAATAGCGGCCGAGCTTTGACAGCATAAGATCTCCAAAGCTGCACCTCCTCCAGTCCTGCATTAGATCAAATACATAGTTTGACGGGCAGTTAGGACGACCTATCATTGGATTCGAACTAAACGCAATGATTGGACAAACATTTTACTGGTCCTGTGCCTTCCACAGAAGATATACATTTACATATAAATATTTATACCGCTTTACTTAGTGATTGCTATCATGATGTGAAGAGACGTTAAACCAGCATAACAAAAATGTTTAAGATAGCCTACCCTTCCTTTAAATACATTGAATTTTGAAGTAAACATTGTGTAGATGTTGGTTGTGCACTTGACGGACTGTCTCTTCTGCATGCACAGATGTCACGCTTTTTTGGTGTTTCTGTGTATGATGTATCTGAAACGCAGCGCTCTGCTCTTCTGTGGTCTGCAGGCAGAAGATTGTTAAGAAAGTTGACTGTCACATTTAGGAAGGTGTGAATGTGTTCTCTTTGTAGCTCAGAGGAATACAATATCCTTTAAACACACACCCTTCTTTCATGTGGAGGGTCCAGCCTTGACTCCTCTTCAGCAGCAGAGTTGAGATGAATGGCTGTAAAACACAGTGGATGTGTTAGCCAAATGTGAAACCTTGGAATTAAATTACTGTGCATTTTGTTCTCTGATAGGTTAGCTTTGTACTTCACTAAGATAACAATTGAGTTAATGTTGATTTGTACTTGCAAACATATTAGCGTTAAGTCTATGAGGTAAACAGATGAATAAAGATGTAAACTTGTATTCATTTAATCTGTGTCATAATATACAGTAAGGTTTACAGTGGTCTACACGAAGAGTTAATAAAAAACTGTGCAAAGTGGTGCATATTTCTGCATTATTATCCAGGTATTATCCAGTGAGACCCAACAGCAGTTTTGTGTTGTTTGTGTTGTCAGCAAACTTTTAGGTTATGATTCCTACTGGCTTATGTACTACAGTGCCAAAAGTTCAGTTCATATCAGTGCTTATTTCATACACACCATTGCCAGTCTCTTGTAAAAAAAAAAAAAGTGTGTTTTTCCACCTGTATCAGGGCCCGCAAGAGGGGCCACAGAACTGGCGACCATCTTTAGTCACCAGACACTCAGCCTGTATCTCTGCCCAAGTAACCTTAGCCTGACCTTTCCTCAAAACCACTTCCTGTTGCTCATTGTCTGCTTTTAATCTGCCCTGTTGCCTGCTGATATATTTATAGCCGTCCTCCAGAGTCACGGTGATAGAGCAACACTTAACCAGGGCTTCCCCCCTCTGCAACACCCACCTCTTGCTCACAAACCAGCTAGTTAAATATTGTTAATGTGCTGTGTGCTCATATAATGTGCTCATTCATATATCCAAACAGCCACTCAGCTGGGAGCCGCTAGCCAGAGACACGAGAATGATTTACAGAGGAGCAGAGTTAGCTGCTCTTTGTGTTATCTATAGAGTGACGCTCTTGGATGGATCGCTTGTGCCCTTTCAGATGCGCAGCTGCAAGAGTTTAGATAACTCTCCTATGGCCCTGCTGCAGAGAAAGTGAAGCCGGAGTTTAATTCTCTTTGAGTATTCGTTCAGCTACATGATTAGTATCGTTACATGTTCTGCTTAATTAGAAAATGCATTTCCGAAATTCTTTTTGCGAAGATTTTCGAGGACTGATGTTTAATTAAAGTAAACGTATTGTGAAGTGAATTCAGAATCGAGTTTAGACTGCATCGTACTGTGTTCACAATGAAAATGAAAGCGAATATAATATGATGGTTCATGCAGGATAGACGTGTGTGTGATGAGCTTATTGTTGTGAGCAGATGAACTGCTGGTTCTCATGCTTGCTGGAAATAACACAAATCTGTCGTTAAGGCTGGATGATATAATTGATATGTACTAATGGCAATATAAAACATGTCACAATTGTTTTAAGTGAATTTGTGCTTTTGCTTTAGACGTTGTTCCATCATTTACTCACTCCTGTGTGACTTTTTGTTCTTCTGTGGAACATGAAAAAATATATTTTGAGAAATGTGGTTTTGTGTCTATTCAATAGAAGTGAAGGGTGTTTGGTTACCAACATACTTTAAAATAACATCTTTTGTGTTTGATGGTTGACAACTAGATTTTTACGTTGCTTTTCTTAAATGAAACATTTTGAATGTATTTCACAGCAACAGCTGTTTGGGTGAAATAAAAATCACCCTTTTAAGTCATTTTAGAGCGCTGATAGAATGTTGTATATATAAAATATGAATATAATATATATCATTCATTTCGATTCAAGGGCTGAAAAATATTGTGGACATATTTTAGCCATACTGACCAGCACTAACGGGCATAATATATAATGTATAAATGTAATATAAATGTGAAATGATTTTCAGACTGGAGAGTTTTTATATGGAGGTCAAATGAGCAATTTTTTCCTGGTACTGGGCCAAAAAGTTTACTTTGACACCTATTGGATGGCATTTACCGTTTACACTTGCAGTTTGAGATTGACTCATAGCATAAATGAACCAAGTTACGGGAAACAGAAGCACTAAATGCTAAACCGCAGTAATTTTAGAAGCCTTCAGTTGACTGCGACGGCTTATTTGTTCTGGGAATTGCATGCATGTCCTGTATTATGTTTAGCGTGTCTTATTAATGACAATGATTTCTAGCTTGTGTTCCTGCCTCATTATTTTGATGTAACTTATGTTATTGTGTCTCCTCTTGCATGTAAGTTGTGCATGAAATTATTTGTGTGCTATTCCTTTGTCTCTCTCTCTGTTGACAACAGTCTGGATGTATTTATAATATCAATACAAATCACACAAAACAGATTCGCCCTGTTCAACCTGCGTCCCACAGGCCTCCTGCTACCCAAACCAGATCCAGAGACAATATCTCTGTCTGTGTCTTAATCACAGCCCTCATGACTTGCTCGTATTTACACGTGCAGCTTGAGTTCATGGCCCTGATAAAGCTCACGTTCCAGAAGATGTTCTCATGTCATGTGACCAGTTTAATGGTAATTGTTTGTTTGCCATTGGGGTTAGCCGTGTATGACCAGCTAAAGGAGCAGTGGGTGGACCTGCGTTTGGCAAGTGCCCTCTTTGGTCCTCTGTCATCCAGCCAGTGTTCACCGCACGTTACCGCGTCAGTCTGCCTCTGTTGTATTGGCAGTTTGATTGGCAGAGAATGTTAGCTTGTTTACGGACAGCGTTGTTGGAGATCGAAATGCTCAGAACTTCAGTGTCTTGTTTTGTTGTCAAACATTAATTAATATAATGCATGAATATGTTGGATAACTGTCTGTATTGGCTGACAGAACCGCGGTGGGATGCAAAAGGCTGGGGCTGCTTTGAAAATCCGGGATTCGATATGTGAATCAAGCCTAGAAATAAACCAAAAAGTTAAGGATTTTGAAAAATGTATGAAAAAAATACTCAGACTTATTGTTTAAAAAAAGCCAATAGTCAACACTGAGTGATTAATTAAATTGTTTGAAAATTTCACATTTTTCTCTGAAAATAACACACTTGTGAAGTTCGGTTTGAGTGAGCGACGGGAGATTGTGAGGTCACAGCAGGTGCTGTTGATATAACCTCTATATCACTGTCTCCATTGTAAATGTAAAAATGAAATAAAATGTGAATTAATAACGTTGGATGAGTTTTAAGCGGCTCTGGGTTTGGCAGATGTGCAGGGAAAGCAGAGAAATGGCTTTACCTCTGAAGTGTGGAGGGGTGAGAAAGTGTGTTAACCCGTTTCTCGCCCGCCTCTGTCAGGCTGTTCTGGGCTGCTTACGGGGTGCTTTGATGAGGGTGAGCAGACATCTCTGTTTCTCATCTCTGGGCCCTCTGTCATCTTCTTCCTGTTTGTTTTCCCCTGAAATCAAATAAAAGGAATAAGAAATTATTTTTGTGCATAATGGTTCTAAAAATAGACTTATTTTTTGCATTGACAGTTTTGTGACAGTAGCTTTACTAATAATTCTCATTTCTGTCATATAGCAGTTGAATTAACTGCCCATTTCTTCCTCTGAGGGTAGAAGTGTTCATTAAAAGCCCTGTGACACCCCTGACGTTCCCGCTGCTTATTTATAGATGTGCTGTTAGGTGCCTGATCTGGAATCTGTGCAGAATGTCATCTGGATTCTTTTGAAGCATGTGATAATGCTTAAACACAATGGAGGTGGTCAGAAGGTGTGGATTTGGATATAGAAACAATATCCACCAATAGTGTGTCTTCACAAAGGAATTTGAATGTATTTGGCCTTCTGGTTTGTTTTCCATCCATTCAAAACAGAGACGGGTGCAGCAACCCTGAGCGAAACCAACCTTGTTTTTGTACCCTTCAAAACTCAGCCATGGTGGCGTCTCACGCAAGGACTTTTAATGGTCAAAGGTCTTTCTCAGCTTGAAAGGAATGTTAAATTCCTGATACCCCATAGTGATTTACATAATCATGGAAAACCCAGGAATGACAGGGAATTTAAAATCTTTCTTGGAATTATCTATCTATCATCTGTCTGTCTGTCTGTCTGTCTGTCTATACTGTTTATACGGTTATTTTTGCTGGAAGAACCGTTGACAAACATCTAAACTTTACAGTTGAATCTCTGCTAGTTCATACATTTTTACTCTCACACTGTATAAGCCGTCACACTGCTCAGCCCTGAAAAGTCACTGAACAATTTCAACACAGAAAAGTCACAGAAGTTTATCAGGAAAACAGTTGTGGGATCTCTTATTGTCTAATCAGTTTGTAGTGATTACTGATGCGTCTCATCACTGGTTGTTTTACAGGTGGGAAAGTTCATCCCTCTGAGGTTTTGTGCTCCCTGTAGCCCTCACCTGTAAACTAGCATTAGTGCGCTACTCCGCGGCGTGGTTTCGGCTCACGACGTCGGTCAAGACTGAGTCAGTCTTGAGTCAGTCAGTGTTTGCCTTAACACTCTTGCCGAGCGTGGTGGAGTGAGGCCAGGAAAGCCCCCGCGCTGTGGGCCGCACCAGCATGACTGTCCTCGGGCCATCGCCAATGTTTTATTCATGATTCTTAAGTTTGTTCAGGATTCCTGCTTCCTCCAGAGATGCTCTGGGGACGACAGGAGCTTCTGCTCAGAGAAGAACCTCAGGAGGTGTGGAGAGATGGTCACGATGGTTGAGTAATTAATTAGAAACCCAACAGCCAGTGGAGGGTTGGTAGTTGCTGTTGTAGTTCTGACATTTTAGTGGTTATTTAATTGTGGTTGTGCTTTTTATCTGTTAGACAGTTTAGATGGTAAAACCTTTTTAAATGTGTTTCCAACCAAAAGAACCAAAAGTAAATTCATCTTTACAGCACCACTGCTAAAAATATACACGGACATCTTTGTGCCCTTATGCTCTGAACATTGTGTTTCTAAGATGGTGTGTTAAGTTAAAAGCAGTCGCTTTTTAACTTTAAATAAAAGCACATCCCTGCATTCTTATCAGTTTTCACAATACAACACTTAAACCTAATTTCTTACATCCTCCTGAGAAACCTGTTGGAGTGGCATCAGGTGAACCTGAAACTGGCTTAATTACAGATGACTTACTATAACCGATTATTCATCTGTGGTCGACTAGTTGAAAAATGTTGTTGTAACAAACATCATTTGTTATCTTTTTTCTCTTTCATTTAGTCTAAAACGAATAGATCATTATAAGTAGTTTTATTCACAGAATTTTATTCACAGGGCTATTCAAAAATTGCCTTTACCACATGAAAATTAGATCTATAAACCAGTTTTCAGAATTCTTGTTTTTTCTGGGCAATTAGCCTTCACAGTGTGAAAGATGTGAACTGACTCCAGTTTGAGCTGTATCTCTAATGTGAACCCTCATTTATATTTAGCTGTCAGGTTTGGCATCTGATCTAGCCTAATTAAATACTGTGTGGTTAATCAGTTTACGATTATCCTTGTACTATGTCCACTGACTGCGCAGAATGACGAACGTGAGCGAGGCGTCTCACAGCTATCAACAGCATACAAGAGTGTGAGAGGGCAGAAGTATCCGGGCTCTCCACATCAGGGCGTGACTCTGTTATCAGTGTTCAACACCCGCATTTATTCGCCGCACACACGCCCACTGAGAGCGTGGACAGAGCTGGAACCAGAGCCCAGGTCTTCACTGGCACTCAGTCCAGTGAATGTTTAGGGGCCTTAGTCAGGAAATGAACCATGCAGTTTCACTGCCAAAACAGGCCACAATCAGCCTCCTATGATAACTCATCTTTTATTTGAGACTTTTCATTTTGCTTTCACTCTCTGTCTTTTTTCCCATGATGCACTGAAGCGTTTTAACAGTGAACAGACTGTGTCTGCTCCATTGGCGTTTTCTCTCAGATCTGACAGGCTCTGTTTGGTATAATATAGGCTTGGGAATCAAGAACCGATTCTTATTCAGAACGGGTTCTATTGATGCTGCGGTCTGTAACTTTTGCCTCTCTGTCTCCCTCTCTGTTTGAAACATGAATTTGCAGGTTACTTTACATACTTTGATTATGTATATAGAAGTCATATGACGTAGATGAGAAACCAGACTGACATTTCCTGGGAAATCAGACCAAGTGATAAATTATTATTATAAACTTACCGTTGGGAATTGGGAGAAGGTAAGGTAATCACTGCTGAACACTGATCTGTTATATACTTGCTCAATAACTGATTTTTGTTCATTTTTGACCCCAAAAAAGTTATGAATCGCAGCTTCAGGAGCAGCTTTTAAACTTCTGTGATCTTCTGTCGCTCTTTGACACTGATTCTTTTTAATGAATTATGTAAAATGTCTTGCTCACTAAATCAGTCGGTGAGATGACTGAAATTAACATCTGAGTCACTCACTGAATCATAGATATTAAATTTAGATTCAAAGTGAAGTTACTGAGATGCTGTAAAGAATTCAACCTCTAGATGAAAAAATGTATTCAGAACGTTTTCACAAAACTTTCTTCAGCTTTCAGTTTTTTATGGTACTAAAAATGGTACTTAATAATTAAAATGTTACCAAAATAGTTTTGTTAATTAGTATTTTGATGATCAAAGTATGGCGTATGATATAATATAATTAAGATCAGTCGTTTGGTGAATTTTCTAGTACATCACAGTGTGTTTTTTATAGCCGGGGAGTTAGTCGTACTCAAGTACATACTTTACTTCATGAGCGTAGAGTGCGCTCCCCCACATCACTTTCTTTCATGCTGAAAATCCCTCTCTCCAGCTGACTGCTGTTGTTAGGCTGCCATATGTTCAGTCCTCTGACCCTGTGTGAGGGTTTACCTGAGGGCTCGAGTGCGCTTGAGAAGGGCGCTGTGTGCTTTGGGACGGGGCCGCGTGGAGTGGAAGAGGGTTTGAATGTATTTGTTGTTTAGCCAGAGGGGTTGTCCAGTGTCACACAGAGGCTCATGGTAGTTTTAGGCTGTTTTGGATCACTGGAGTTTCCATGTAAAAAGAGAATTAAAGGGATAATTCATCCAAAAATGAAACTTTTTTTTTACTCGCACTCATTTATTCTGTTCCACAGAAGAAAAGTTTCAGGTTTACAGCTAACAATTTTAGGTTGTAATAATGTTTCCCTAACGTTTCCATTAAGTGACAAAATTGCCAATGTTATAACATGCAGGTTTTTAGGTTTTATTTTTTGATGCTTGGTTATAAGAACATTAATGATTTCTTACTAAATGAATTGTTATTAAACATCATATTAAAAAATTTTTTTTGAGAGAACGTTTGGAGAATGTTAGCCGATGTTCTGAGAACGGTTTGGCTAGGTTCTGGGTTTGGCATGACATGAGGGCGAGTAAATGATGGAAGAATTTTGTTTTTGAGGTGAACTGTCTCTTTAATTCAGCTGCTTTGCTAGTAGTGAAGTGTGTAATATCTACAAAGCTTATGTCAAGAAGTGCAGTTAAAAAATAATGATTGTCTTCACAGTTTTGAGCCCTGATTGGTTCGTTTATGCTTTTTTACATTTAAAAGCTCTGCTGAATGGTAAAGTGAAGATGGTTCGGTCCTGTATGTGAAACAGCAGCAGTTACACACACACTTTTGTGTTCAATGTCCTCAGAGATGTATTGTGCATATGCTCGCTCGCTCTCTTCCTCCACACGTGCTTGTTTTCTCATTCTCTGTGGCGCTTTGAAAGAAGATGAAATCAAATATTTGATTCTGGTTGGAAGGAGCAAGACAAATAACACTAAGTATGGATTTGAGAATTGCTTTATGTCTTCCTTACTGTTAATACCCCCTAAATGAATACTTCCTCTGTGTTTCTGAACAGCATGGGGACCTTCATTATCTGTCTGTGCCTCTCAATCGCTAAAGCGGGAGACACAAAAGAGGCGCACCATAAACCATTATCTGTCATCTTCCCCGTGAGCCTCCAGTATCTTCCTCTGATCGAGCCTGACAGTAGCACTGATATGTGTGTGTTTGTGTGTGTGTGTACTGATATGTGGTTTACATCTGTGTGTAACGACAAAAACAAATGGTTTACGAGAACACTTCCTGCATCCAAAAAAACCAAGTGACTTTAAAAACATACAAAAGATTTCTGTGAAGGTTAGGTTTAGGGGAAGGGGATAGAAAATTTGATAAGCTCATTATAAAAATCATTACGTCTATGGAGAGTCCCTGTAAACCACATATGTGTGTGTTTGAGTGTTTTATATGTTCCATCTCTCATTCAAAATATAGCTAAGTGTAACAAACAGAATCGGGCTCCTTTCATTACATTTATATTTATGTTTTATGCATAACATAGTATTTTATATCTGTTGCATGGTCTGCTTTTATGAACCATCTTTCACTAGTTAACATTTACATGGTCTCAGTATATAAGTGACATTTACCATTTAAATATGCTGTGAACTTGTTTCAAGTGTTAACTGCTTTAAGAGGCATCTTAGCAAAGGTTAATTATACTCTGTCTGGGTTTAAAATGACACTGTTAATGTATTTTAATATTCCTCGCTTCTGTGCTCACACCCTCTCGTAGCAAGAGTTAAATATATAAACTACCTGGCAGCGCTGTATGTTGATTAATTAAAATAGTCATTTAGCAAGAAACCTCTTCCCTCATGGATGCTCATTATTAAATCACACTCTTAAAGGACCAAAAGAAACCATGAGGAGTGATTCAATTATTTTTCTCTGAGAATCGTTCGGCTGACCGGGCATCTGGACCAAAACAGAGATGAAATAAGATGGAGATCAGAGGCAGGTTTCTCTACCACACAGCTGTAAGACTGAAGCCTGGAGGAGACAGAAGTGAGGAGCTCTCTGCATGTGAAGCTAAAGAACTTTTTGTAAGTCACTCTGGATAAAATCACCTGATAAATTGCATAAAATATGAAATGTCTGTCTGGAGTACTGTGATCGGTTCACACACACCATCATCAGAACACACCAGAGCATTTGACATTTCGTTCTGTTTTGAAACTGTTGCAAATCGTTGGTGCTGGTTTGGAATTTGTGCTGGAATCCTGTGAATTTGGGAATGTCTGGGAAATGTGTTAAAGAAACTGGTGCAAAAACTGTGATGCATCAAAAAAGTAAAAGTTGCAAAGAGGAAATTGAATATGAAGCTGTTGGAGGTCTGGGGAAACGTTCATGGCTGGAATTCTTTGAGATTTGAATGTTAGATTAGATGTGAATGAATTAAACAGTAATCAATGTTGGAAACCTGTTAAGTAAATGATCTCTACTCTTATTGCAAGACATTTGATTTGAGGTTGTGTTCAGAAGCTTGTGAGAGAGAATGAAGGATGAGTGAGACTTCAGTAATCCCATCCTCTCAGTTCTGCTATGATGTCAGGTCTCGCCTCTCTTCAGTATGTTGTAGCTGTCGCCAAAATGAACTTTAATCTCATTTATGGTGAGATTGGATTTGAGAAAGTGAGTCTGTGAGCATAACCGCAGTTTCCCGTCTCAAAAGTTTTTTTTGCTCTGCTGTATTGGGCATGCTCAGATCATTAAGTTTCTCTAACACTTTTAAGTGTCTCTAAGTTTCTGAATAACTAGGTCAGTGACCTAAATCTACTGTCAGCTTACAAATGATTGGTCAGAGGAACTATCTGCATCATAAAACCCATATTTAAATAGCTGAGGATTGTGGGACGGATGCTGTGAGTGTGTATGTGTGTGTTTTTGTTTACCTATCATTGAGGGGACCAATGAACCAGTCAGCAGTCCCTTATGAGCTTATAAACTGATTATTAAACATACTATACCATTAAATATAAATGATGAATGATTTAATACATACTATTAAACAAATTATGCTTTTTTTGAATGTAAAAATGCAAAAGGTTTCTTGATGGTTAGGTTTACCCTACAGTTTCTACAGTATAAAAGTCATTATGTCTATGGAAAGTCCCCACAAAGCATAGAAACCTAAACATGTGAGTGAGTGTTTCTGTTTAGGACTGACATTTGAGAAGTTGGTATCATATAAGAATAAAGTCCTGATGTTCAAATGAAGCAGTCTCGTGATTTTCTGTGTAGGGAAGGTAAATGACTTTTGCAGTAGCCCGTGTCCAGAGTGCTTGTGGAAGTGTCACTCCAGAAACTTCTCCAGTCAAAGAAGCAGATTCTCATATTCTGTGAGCTCAAGTGCTAAATCAACAGTGTCTGATTGCTCATCAGATCTGTGCCGTGAGGGATATAGACATCTGTGATTTCCTGTCATTAAGTATTAATGCTGTTAAATGAGATGAAATTGTCAGTTCCCGAATGTTTCTGGAGCTGTGCTGTGTGCCAGACTCTGTTTAACAGTGTTGAGCATGTGGAAGGAAAGCGTTTCGGGAACCATTGTTGGTTCCCCAAAGAACTATTCCGTCAAAGGTTCTTTGACCGAAGACCATTTGTTTCTATTTTTTTATAGCCTAAAGTGCCTTTATCCACTACAAAGAACCTTTTGTGAAACAGAAAGGTACTACAGCCGTAGACGTTCTTTATGAGTTCTTTATGTAACCTTAGAGACAGAAATGGTTCTTCTGTGGCATTCTGAAGCACCACTGAAGTTTTGAGCTTCAGTTTTATGTTGTTTGTGTCTTGAAATACTCATGAAATGATTTTACATTGGGATGTTGAGAAAAGACCCAACACAATACAAAACGTAATAGTGTTTCTTTCAATGGTTTCACTGTCCTCAACAGCCAATAAGTCACTGCAAAAAATTCATTCATTGTGGTTGGCACAAACCAAATTTTGCCTTGTTGCTAGTAAACCCATATTTAATGTGTTCTGGGTCATATTTCTATAACAGAGTTTGTTTGTGGTGTTGGGAGATGAGGGGATGTCACGCAACCTATCTGTGTTGCCATCTGCCAGACATGACTGGCTTTGAGCAAGTGACAGATGAATTTGTGCCAAAATACCACAGCGTTAAACTGGGTGAACAACATGAGATGTCAACAGCAAAAGTTATGGAAAGTTTTCCTCCATGCTATCATTATAATTATTAAAACCTGTTTATTTTATAAATATATATTATATAGTATCATAATTGTGCACACATATTTTTAAAGGGGCATTTTTTGAGGGCTTTTGATGGCAAGTCACTTTTGCTCAGAGTATTGCAGTATGATTGGACGCACAGCTTTTTACATCCCCAACAGGAAAGCATTTTCTCCTTTGTGCTAAAAGTTAATAACAGGCCCATTTATTTTGATGTCCTAAATTGGCCCATGTATTTGGTTAGTGGCATTTTATTCTTGGCGTTCAGCATTGTTTTTTCCTGTTGTCCACAACTCTTTCAAAACAGAATTGCAACTCATTTTTGGGTCGCGACCCTCCATCGCACTAAATTACACAAATCTCAAGTGTGGGCCCGAGGGCACGGAACAGGGAGTTCTGTTTCCTGAACAGTTCTGTACACTAAATAGTTCACCGTGGCGGTGTAGACTCTGAGGCTGTTCACACTGTGCGGTTTGCTTTCATACTTGCAAAGCACAGGGCAATTTGCCAAACATTAAGAGGACAATTTCTTTAGCAACGGCGTAAAGAGGCAGAATTATTTTCTTTTCTGTTTAAAGGACCGTGTTTGTTGACTCAAAGCTTTAAACTGCGGTTAAAAAGTAGCCGGTAAAAGACATCCTCACACCAGTAAATTTGCCAGCATCCTGAAATCCAGTTTCTAAATGTAGAGCTTTCTCCAAACATGCCATTTGTCCCTCATTACCAATGTGAGTATGGTTGTTGTTGAATTATTAAAGCTGCAAACTGTAACATTTATGGGTTAAAAATGAACAAAAATCAGTTACTGAGCAAGTATATGATTATGTTAGTCAATGAACATGGAGGACAATGGCCACTTGGAATCAGTTTTGGTAAGGAGACAAATTCAAAAGGAAATTACGATTCATCAGAAAATTATTTTTTTATGAATCCTCAGTCACTAAACTGGTTTGAGATTTCTCTCCTTAGTTATTCTAGAGTAAAACAGATCAACAGAAAGCAGCCGAATAAAACACTAAACAACTGTATCGTTCATCTTCTAGACTGATCTGTATCTGTAAAGAGTCTACCGCTCTTTAAACCCAAAGGAATGGTCCAGTGTATCTGGACTAGATCAACCTGCTTCTATTAAACAAGTTAAACAGGATGTTAAAAAGAGATTTTACTTTGTGTGCTCTTCACGAAAGGAAAAAACATGTTTAAAGTACTCGGAAAATCTTCCTTTCAGAAAAGCTTTTCATCTTTGAATAGAAAATGATTAACAGCAGAGAAGAAGAGATGGAACGAGAGCGAAAGAGCAATCTTTCTATTTTAGAGGTTTTGTTCTGCTGTAAGTAAAGCCTAGAATGAGACAAGGACGTTTACCTTTATAATGAAATATTTGATTATATGTGTCCAAAATGTATGTGTTTAATTAAAGCTGCTACTTTATTGGGCAAGCATGTAACAGATTAGTGTTCAACATGATCCCAGGACAGCCTTATATCTCTGAGTAACTTCCTGTGCAGATCTGCTGCATCATTTGTCTGTTTTTTATCTTGTTTTCATTTAGCGTGTATATCTACCCATTTCTGTCTTCCTTTATTGCTCTATTTTCCCAAAAAACTCTGGCTTCATTTCCTGCGTCTGCCCTTGATTTGACACCGGAGAGAGATGAGTGTTTAACCTTTTATCAAAAAATCTCTCTCTCAATCTCTCTCTCGTTTTCTCGCCGTCTCATCTGTCTCTCGCTCTGATGAATCAGGCTGTGTGTGAGGGAGTGTTTGTGTATGTCATGGTTCAGACTCCAGAGACGTTTCTCTCTGTTAATCATTCATTTGGTCGATCAGTGTTCTCGTCATACCCTGAATAAACAGCTCATTCATTTTTTAATTCCTGATATATTTCAGGTGCTGCTGTCTTGCACTTCATTCCCATGTGGTTTCTCGTTCCCCACATACAGCAGAAAACACATCCTGTGTGTTCTCATGTCTGGTTACACGAGGGTCTCAGATTATGGGCCTTTTTCTCTGTCTTTGAACATGCAGGATTATATTTACAGGAGTTACTACAGACATACATGAGAGTTTGGAAGGATTTCAATATTAAGACTTTACATATTATTGTGCAATTGCCAAATGTTTTAAACTTCCAGAAGAATTGAGAAAAGAATTGAATCAGTGTTGAAGTTTTATGATTTGTATATCATCTTTTGACTTTGGCCCTGGTAATCATTTATGATATGATCATAATGTATCATGGCAGGAGGTAGGAGTTGTGTGTCAGGACAGAAACAGGTGGAGAGTCTCTGTGTTACACTGCGTCTCTGGTGGTTTTCAGGGGTGAACACAGTTCACAGCACTCACACTGTGTCATGATAGTTTGTCTCTCTGTGCAGAGCAACTGGATGTTCATTTAATCTCCAACTAACAATTGGTAAAATGTTTCCATCAAGTCACAAAAACATGAATGTTCAGAAACGTCATTGTTTTAGACGTTGTATTAGCATTATTGCTGGGTTATAAGAACATTATTTAAGCTTACTTGCAAATGAATTATGTAACTTTGAAAAATGTTCCACTAGGAATGTAATAATGTTTTGGATAGGATACAAAAGCTACTAACATTACTGCAAGGATGTTTTTTTGATAACTTTGAGCGAATGTTTAGAGAGTGTTAGCCTGTGTTATGTTAATGCTGTTTAAGATGAAACTTTAGCGCGTGTTTGCGTGAGTGTGTTTTGTTTATCGTCCAGAATGTTCCATTCTGTTTCAGATGTGCCGTTTGGGGACATGCTTATTTGTGCATCATCATCATCATACCTCTGAGGTTTAGAGTGAGACAATTACTGAGAGACAAAAACAGCAAAAGCACTTTGTGTTGAGAAAAGTGTGATAGTAAAGCTGTTAAAAATGAACAAAATTAGTTACCGAGCAAGTACATGACAGATCAGTGTTTAACACAAACTCTTTATCTTACTCCGATTCACAACAGTAAGTTTATAATAGTGATTTATCATTTCAGCTGCTGGGTCTGATTTCCTGTGAAATGTCAGTTTGGCTTTTTTTGACTTTAACATACAGAATGAAAAGTACGTAAAGTAACCTGCAGTTTTATGTTTCAAACAGAGATGGCGGCAGAGAGCGAAAAGTGTTTGATTGCAGCTTTCAATGCAACTCACTCAGTAGTTAAGACGTCTTACACATAATAATGTTGTTCCAATTCTGACTTTTTTCTTTTGTGAAACACAAAATGAGAAAATCTAAAGACTGTGTTGACTGTTCTTTTAATGATCTGAGAATGAAGATGACACAAATGAAGAATGAAGACGCTCATTCTGTCACGTTTGTGTCAGATTTACAGAATAAGCAGTTCAGCTGTGTGCTGATGAGTCTGTATATCAAATACTCATGACATGCATGATCATTCTTCTCGCTATATAGAAAACGTTTAAGATGAGCATTACAATCTGTTCTTATTTGATGACTTTTATGTGGGTACAGAAAAGATCTATCAGATGAATCAGTTTGATTTGATTCAGTGAATTATTGTGTTATTCAACACTCTTCACGTGCTGTTTGTTTTCATTCATTAAAACGTAAAATATTTGTAAACAAGCATTGCTGTTTTTTGCAGTATTGTTATATTGGTAAATATGATGAATGAAAATGATTTATGAATGTTTTACATGAATTGAAATATATTTTTAATGACTTTTTAGTTACTTTTTTAATTACTGTTTGTTTGGTTGAGGTCATTGTTCCTGTGAAACATATAGAATATGATCAAAAGATTGAAAACATTACATTAGTTTATTTTTTTCCCCTCTTATCTGTAATCTCTTATTTTTTCTCCTTAGGTCAGTGACGGACCCCAGAGATGGCAAACGGGTGGCCCTCAAAAAGATGCCCAACGTCTTCCAGAACCTCGTCTCCTGTAAGAGGGTTTTCCGCGAGTTGAAGATGCTCTGTTTCTTCAAACACGATAATGTGAGTCTCTTGTCATCTCCCACAACTCTGGTCTTATCTAACTCCTGCCGTGTGCATGCCATCTCATTGAGTCTCCCTGGGCTGGTGATTTCTGGGACTGGATGTGAGGTCTGGTGTCAGGAACCCACGTTCTCTGGCATCACAGCTGACCTGTGACAATGTGTCTTTGCTGCTCCGCAGGTGCTGTCAGCTCTGGATATTCTTCAACCTCCACACGTCGACTACTTCGAGGAAATGTATCCTAAACTGAGACCGTCTCTACTAGCTGCTGTCAGCAAATGAAATGTCTTGTTGCGTGAAGTGTACTCGGTATAACAGTGAAACCGGATAGGGTTGTTTAAAGGCAGGTGGTTTGTTTGTTGTTTTTTGTTTAGCTGGTTGAAATCACACCCTGATAGCAATCACTAAATAAAGTGGTATAAATATATTTAAATCAATATGTTCTGTGGAAGGCGCAGGACCATAAAACGTTCGTCCGATCATTGCATTTGGTCCGATTTTAAAGTCAAATGGCTGATTTCGATTTTCAAGCTCCAAATAGAATTTAGAATTTTTAATACAGCGAAATCAAGCATCAAAACCGCATAAAATAATTTTGGGCTGTTCGGCTGATGTGGTCACATATATTTTGCATCGCTAGTCATATATGTTTCGTCATTCATTTTGTTTTGCCTACGATGTTAAATGTTCGTCTAGATGTCTGTGTATTTTCTGTTTCAAACCTCCTCTGATGGTGCTGTACTGATGTTTAACTAACTGTTTCTGAATACTTTCTGTGCGTGGCAGTGGACTGGAGACATTCTCAGTTTTCTGACCAGCTTGAAAACGGTTTGAAAATTGCAAGCAGCAGTAAGAAACAATAGCTTACAGATGACAGTCTCAGAGCAGACGGGCGTTTAAGGCTGTGGTTCAGGGATCGTCTCGAGTCGCTGCCCAAATGCTTTTTAAAGTAGGATCAGACTGAACATTGTTGTCTGAGAGGTGATGGCGTGATGTGCTCCAGTGTTTTAGTGACATGAGATGATCCAGCAGGCTTATGGGAGCTAGTAAAGAGGCTCGGCTCCATCTAGTCCAGCTTTATCTTTGATTATCACAGGTGCAGGGTGAAGGAAGGGAAACTTACCCAACTAAGAGGAAACGTTCTCAAAACTTTAGCTAAGATTCTCGAAAGGTTATCTCAACATTATCAAAAACGTTGTTGCAACATAAACTTGTTTGCTGAAAACGTTCTCTGTTAGCACCCAATATGAACTCTGTAAATTAGCTGGAATTTTAACTCTTCAAAATCAGGGACAATAATTAGCTGTGAGATTTATCCAGTGCTTTGTATTTTTAGATGTTTCTCATGCTGTGTGATCAACAGGCTGACCGTGACCGGGTTTTCGTTTCACTGTGTTTGGAATCGCATGAAAGATGTGTAGAATTAGCAAAAAATGCACTGAGTGAGTTAATCCAAAAAGTAATGGATGTACATGCCAAGCAACACACATTTGACAATTTTAGCTCTCCACAAGAGTTTCTTGGCTTAGAGATGTGAAATGATGTGAAATGCTCAACTAAAAGGGAATGTTCTGAGAATGTTGTCTAACATTCTGTAAAAGTTTTCTCAAAGTTTTTAAAAACATACTTGCAGTATTGTTAGTAGGATGTTTTTTTAACGTTATATAAGATGAATATCAAAACTGTCACTTTCAACAGCGTTCTTATAACCAAGCAATGACCTGTCAAAAAAACAATTTAAAAAATGAGCATGCAAAATAAAATTTTTTATGTTTTAGAAACTTAATTCATCGTTACCAGAGCACTGGTAACAGAGAGAAACACAGAGAGAAAAATATATAGATAAAGAAGATACTGCTTTTCAAAAAAATGAAGGAAGGAAGATGAACGCATTTCTTGTGGAGGCATCTTCAGCATTCTGAACCTGCTTTCTTTCTTTAAGCATGTGAAACATTCTGTGTTCCTCAGCACACAGGCTTACACACACATTCACAAATGAACTGCAGGCGTAATAATATGTTAATAACAAATCCATGCTCCCGGGGCTCAGGGGTCTCGCTGGTGCCGATGGACCTGTTTGGAAAGGTTATTTCATTGCGCTGCAGCTGTGTTTCTCGTCTAATTATATCTTTTGCTGAACGGCGTCTTTTTGAGTAACTGATGCGTGAATTCTGCTCGATGCTCTTTGTCATAATGGCTGTTATTTCTTCATCTGACTGCTCATGTTGCCGGTTTATATACCTTGCATTTTACCAGACGCCTGCGGGGAAAATGTTTCAAATAATCACTCATTGCTTTTGTTATAAACATATTTTCAATGCATAGTAGCATTGTTGTGTTTCCTTGTGTGCCCCCTTGTTTATGAGGCTTTGTTGGATTTTTTCTTTGCCGTTTTGTTATATTTATGTCTCCTAATGAAACACCTCATCGTGTCAAGATGAGAGCTGTGTAGCTTTAGTCCATGTTGGTTTTGAGGCTTTCTATTATGCTTGTCCTCCTAAAGATGTGCAAAATAAACATGTTAGCAAATTTACACACATATTATTTTCAGTCTGTCCACTCTTGGAAAATGGGCCAGATGTGTTGATGACTCATCACGCACTACACAGGTTTTCATCCAATCAGATGCTCTGAATCAAGGTTCAGTAGGAATAGGAAAAACAGGACAGGTTTCTGTCAACACAGGACAGCTCATCAATTGTTTTTATGGGGTTAGGAAATGTAAACTGGGGAAATGTTTCCATTTGTGTTAGGAAATGTTTACGCTTCACAAACAATATGTATATGAAGTTTCTCATATAAGTTCTTCAGTCTGTATTGCTCTATATATAAAATATGTTGTATAAATAGGTGTTTCTTTGCCACGGTACGTGTGTGGGTACGTGTCGTCTTTTGTATTTGTGTCATAATCGAGTCCCGGGGGATGTGATGTGCTGGCTTTCCTCTGTTGGAGCTTGCGCTTGCTTTTCTGGAACACAGTCCTGTAGGACGCAGCTGAACATGCAGGGGAGTTTTCAGTCTGCTTGAGTAATCGACAGATAAATCAACTCGGGAAGGATGGGGGCTGATGGAACTTTATCTGCTCTTTTTTTAAAGTGTTGGTCATGCACACATGCGTCAGACAAAAGTTATTTTAACATTGCATCGTGTTTTGCTGGATTTATTTAGTATCTCACCATAAGTGCTGCTTTTAACATGTAATTATTGTGCTTTTAAGATCAGAGTATTGAAGTACAGGTGTAATTTTCTCTGCTGGCACAATTAGGCAACAAAAGACTTCAGTTTTAGCTTCAGTTTTTTATGGAAATATCAGGATTTAAAAGAACACCACATGAAAACGTACATAATGAAGGTAACGTTGTTGGAATGTGACACAAGCGCTGGCCCAAAACTGTTTCATACTGGCAATTACTGTACTGGCTAACTGTTTTAGGTTGTAAGGTTTCCCCACCGTTTCCATTAAGTAACAAACCCTTAAAAATTTTATTTTGAAGGTTCTAGGAATGTTTAAAATATCCTGTTTTTTGGACGTTGCATTAACATTATACAAAATTTTAATTCTTTAACATTTTTAAAACATTCCAGAATAACAATGCAATGTATAAGAATAATGTTTTTGATACATATGATCTAAAATGTTAAAAAACAGTTGTACTAATGTTACTGCAGGAACGTTTTTTGATAACGTTGAAAGAAATTAGCCAGCGTTCTGAGAATGTTCCCTGTTACCTTCCTTATTGTTGAGTTCTTCATCTGTCATGGTTTCGTCACCTCCAGTTTCACAGAACTATTTCTCTCTTAGAAGTCTGTGTTCACCGCGACCTCTTTCACAGAGCGAGTGGATCCTGACGCAGTCTTACAGGCTGTTTATAGACAGAGCAGTTCTGCTTGGCTTCAGTCACACGCTGGCAAACATTTTAAATAAGCTGCTCACATGAACTATTAAGCATCAATTATTGAATAAACGCAGAATGTGAAACACATCCTGAGACACGTTTACTGCAGTTGTCACGAGGCAGCTGCTCTTTAAACAGGATGTGGATTTCTCACTGACATGTCTACATGAGTTTCTGAACCACCGTCAGCTCCGCTCAAGACTGTTTTACCTTGTTCATTGTCATGTTGAGTTTAGTTACTTAACAGTGGTTAGAGAATGTGGTTTCAGATTAGATAGTTATAGGGCAGGTGAGATGGGTAAATTATTAAAGAAGTTGTTCACCCCAAAATATTTGTTACTATTTATCTGTCAATATTTACTCATTTACATACATTTCATTTATGCATTAGGTTAAAGCTTTTGTCCAAGGCAACATATAATGCATTTGAAAGTGTATTTATTTTCGGTGTAAAACATGCATAGCTGTGTCTATTTTTTTGCCTGGGAATTTTGGGGAGGTGTTTTGTGGACACGCGTGTACGAGAAGTTTCGTTCTGAGTACAGATTGCTTTCATGCTTGTGGGCTGAGTGTTGTTTTGATATAACAGGAACATCAGGAATTACATATTGTTATTGCCAGTGACAGAACTCGCTTGGCTTCTTGCGATATGTTTTTCAGTTGCGTATTGCTTTGTTACCGTACATGTGAGGGCGGAAGAGATTTTACGTTTTGAAATCAAGCTGTCGGTCTTTCTCTGTCTTTCAGTGTGTTGTACACCGCACACAAGCCTCAAATGTGATTTCGCTGGCACGTGCATTAGCTGTTGCTGAGGCAGGAAGTTCAGTGTGGAAGATAAAAGGCTGCGGTGGCCAATAGGCTGACAGAAGCAGGTGCGCTGGGTTTGATTACCGTAAAACTGTAGCAGCAGAATTAGACGATTTTCCCCCTCCAGGTCTCTGAGCAGGTCAATTAGCACCCAGCAAAGCTGTGAAATACACCTCCATTCATCTGCATCTGGCTTCCATTACATCTTACTATTATACGAGACGACTTTGTGAAACATTTTTGGTGTCACCTGCTCCCTTTTTCTGTGTGTGTACTGGTATATGTACTCTTGTGTTTCATTTGTCACCATGGGAACTGTTTAGCAGGTAAATTACACTTCCTGTTAGTACTCTCAGTTAGTCTTTCTGGTGGAGAGAGAGAAATGAGCTTCAATTCACAGGTGTCTCTCCACCTCTGCTCACAGTCAAGCTGTGTGATTTGGCACAGTGATCAAATGTAATGGGTTTGAGGCAAATTTAGAAAGGAAGAAAAAAGTCACAGACCACAGAGAAGCGACGCAGTGCTGCGTATTTTTCTCCCTGTGATTCTAAATCAACTCATCTGTGTGTTTCCCCGTAAGCTCGCGTCTGCAGAACTGAGCTCGAAGGACGTGTCACTTTCATTTTAGCAAAGAAATCGAGCATGAAGCTATTTACGCACGTGACACGCACAGCTCTGTTTAAAAAGTAGTATGTGATTTTTACCTGTGAATCATTTTTCTTTTACTCTGTCACCTTGCAGTAAAAAAGTGACATTTTTATTTGTATAATACTGACATGGGTATCGCTGGTTAACTCCTAGTTAATCTGGTTCGAGGTGTGGGGTTTGTTTGTTAAACTTCATCAGGAACGGAGGCTTTATAAGTTACTGAATACTCGTAGAAAACCCGTCGACGTGGCAAATCGACAGCACAGCCTTGATTCTGGCCTTTAGCAGTGCAATGGTTTATTAGCCAAAGAAGAGCTGTTCAGCTGATATTGCTTTTGTTGATAGAGGGTGTGCATGGGAAATCTAGAAGAGAAAAGTGGAGACAGTTTGGTGTTTGAGCCCATAAGACCAATACAACACACTGTAGAAGGTAGTACCAGGAAGTGGCTTCCTTAAGGAGCAAATTTGACCTGATTTAATGCTTCCAAAGGGCTGCTCGCCCGTGCAGCACTCAGGCCAGAGCATTCTGGGTCCATGTGGTTGCTAGGACAAATTACTTTCTGATCAAGTCAAATAAATCAAAGCCCACTTTCAAGTCTCTGACATTCTCGATATGATTTAGCCCAGCTCACAGGGAACATTCTCAGAACGTTGGCAGAACATTGGTAAAGTACGTGAAGTAACACACAGTTTTATGTCTCAAACAGAGATGGCAGTACAGAGGCCAGTTGTTTCATTTATTACTGACTTTAAAATCACAAAACAGTAATAAACTACACTGTTAACCTTAACACAATTTTGCTACAAAAAATGAATGAATCAGTTTTGTGGGCTAGATAAATGCTAGATAAATGCTAATGCCGTCCATCATCTGGAAGCTGCTGGGCTGTATGGACTTCCTGCTGTTATGTCTGGCGTGATTGTTTATCTTGACACAGATCTATCTGCAGCTACGTGGTGACGGAGTTGATGCAGAGTGACCTTCATAAGATCATCGTGTCTCCACAACCCCTGAGCTCTGACCACGTCAAAGTCTTTCTCTACCAGATCCTGAGAGGTGAGAGCTCAACACACACACACGTTTACTTATCTGTCTAAATGAGGACATACCGTAGACTTCTGTTTCTTATATACAGTTCATTGTGTTTACTAGATTAGAAAACTTTATGCATTTTTAGAATGAATCAAAAACATGATTTTATTTCAATCATTTTTCCAAAACTGGGATGCCCCCAAATGTCCACTTAAAGGAGGTTTTTTCTGTTTTAGCCAATTTCTAGGGGCACATTTGTCCCCAGACTGTTAACAGTGTAAATCCACACACACACCCTCATGTTCTGTATGTAGTTCAACATGCATGCGTTTGCTGCAAATGTTGTCTGTGTCTAACACACACACAGCTGGTTTTTCTGTCATGGCTGGTAAAGACAGAAACACAGACAGACGCCTCCCTCAGCCCTTCATTTCAAAGTCTATTTCTGCCACGTCCTCCGAGGTCAGACAGTGTCAGTCTTCTCTGAGGTCTCATGTACAGAAACACACACACCTCATGTTCCTTTAGCCATGGCTGCATTCTCACTGTCTTCACCACTCTCACAGGAAATGCTTACTTATTATTATGCTTTAACATTATTCGTTTTCTCCACTGTGTGTATGAGACAATAAACATATCACTGTTTTAAAGACACACAAGCTCTGTTATATTCAACAGTGAAAACAGAACTATTGTTTCTGAAGTGTGTTTGAGTGTAAACTGGATTACATTTCAACACCGAACAAGCATCACAATCTGTTAATGTAGTGTGTGTCCAAGCCAGTTTATGGTGGGCTGATGTGTGTGTGTGTGTTGTGTCCACAGGACTGAAGTATCTACATTCTGCTGGAATTTTACACAGAGACATTAAACCTGGTAACCTCCTGGTCAACAGCAACTGTGTACTTAAGGTTAGTAGGAAAACTAGTCAAACTGTATGTGTACGATTTTGCGGTGTTTGTTTTTTTTGCTGGTACACATTTCCGCTCTTTTATACAGTCTTTTGTGTTTGCGCAGCTTTTTTAGCAGTATGACTCTAGACCACAGGCCATGAATTTTGTTGTTGTTTTCAGGCTCTATAACTCATTTTATCTGCAGAGTGGCAGAGACGCCTCATATCTGCCTGGCCAGGCCAGGTCTGCAGGGCCAGCCTACACACACTGACACACAGTCTCTGGCTCCGGGGTCACAGGCCCTTTGGGAATGATTTATCTGCTCAGTTCCTGACATACATCTTCATTTTGGTTCTCAGACAGAGAGCTCGGCTGCAGTAAAAAAAAAAAAAAGGGAGCAAGATATGGAAGATATAGGGATAAAAACAGAGTGAGAAAGTGAGAGAGATTCTGTGCACATATGCGTGCAGATTTTACCGAGCAGCAAGAGAAATGCGCTGGAGGGTCGAGCGAGAATAGATCATTACTGCTGAGCTGCAGAGAGGGAGTCATTAACTATGAGCTGGTTCATTTACTTCCTAATCCTCATTTCCGAAAGAAAAGAGCGCTTCTCTTATTTTAGCTCAGACCGTATCTGACGGTCATGTGCTGCAATCAGATGCGCTTGTGTCTGATTCAACGCTGGTTTGAAAAACAAATCATTTTATTTCCGTCCGTATGTTTTCTGTTTCCAGTGTTTAATTTTAAAACTCTTTATTATGCAGGTAATTTGTCATTTTTACTGCGGGATGCTGTTTTTTCTAGATTTTAATTTTGCTAGTGAATAATATCTGTCTTGGAAGCTGTTTTATACTACGTACTGAGGGGAATTTTGTTGTTTTGTGCTAATTTGGTACCAAAACGGCCTGTCAGTCCTTCCATAAATTGTTTTGTGTCACTCATAAGACTCATAAGGAATGTGTTACAGCAGGTTGTTTAACAAAAGTGTGTGGTTAGTTAGGGTTTAGTAATAATTCACCCGAAAGGGTTATTTCAGAACCAGTTTATCCATACAGATAGAAAGATCATTTTTATGATAAATACACTGTAAATATGAAATACAATGATAGATTTTCATTGTAAGGTAAACTTTCTTTAACCTTTATTTGGAGTTTGGAGTTTGTCTTCAACAGGAGTGTAAGATTAAACCGTCACTAGAGACTAGTGGAGTTATTTGGGTAACTTGTTAGTAATACATGATGTGTCCTGTTTTGCCTCATTTCTATAAGAAGAAAGGAAACAGTCATATTTTTCTCATTTATTTCCCATTCAGTTCATATTGAAATTGCATCTTGAGTTTAAACCAGGTTTATCTGTTTGGTCTCTCTGCCTAATTTTGTTTTCATTGCCTTTAGAATGTGATGCTAGAATTAAAAACTTCTTCAAACATCTGTTCCGTGCCTGTTAACTGGTGTTCACCACACGCTGCGTGTGACTCTTCCCCTGTCAGTGGTGTGAAAAATGCTTAATTTTCTTCAGATATGTGACTTTGGCCTGGCAAGAGTGGAGGAGCCGGACGAGTCGCGTCACATGACCCAGGAGGTGGTGACACAATACTACAGGGCACCGGAGATCCTGATGGGCAGCAGGCACTATTCCAATGCCATCGACATCTGGTCTGTGGGCTGCATCTTTGCCGAGCTGCTTGGCCGTCGCATTTTATTCCAGGCCCAGAGCCCCATCCAGCAGGTATTTGCATGCGCTTATGGCCAGCACTCGATCTCCTCGAACTGTCTGTTCCTTCCTGTCTAATATTTGTGTTCTTGGAACATTCCGATCAACAAATCAGGGCTCTGTATTTTTAGGATAAAGGGTTGAGGCCAGGAACAACATTCTTATCAACCAATCAGATCACTGTTATTTCAGGGCTGAGGTCAGGCCCAGAGCCAGCGTTCTAATCCACCAATCACAGTCCAGAAGATCCATTCGTTAAAATTATTATTGTAATAATTATTATTATTAGTGAAAACAGAAAAGACTGAATGCTGAAGCTGCGACTTAAACGTACAGTATTTTTGGCACGTTCTACTGACATGCTAATGAGAGAGAGAGAGTGTGTGTGAGCGGGCAAGCGAGCATAAAGACAGCTCAAGGCCCTGTTGTACTGAAAGCCCGTGACCCAGAAGCCCTCTGTCCTGTTTTCAGCGAAGAGAACAGACACCATGACTGCTCAGGCAAATTTTTTTCCAGCACTCACACATACACAGATGCCTGTAGTGATACTTGATCCTTATATATCCAGCATCTCGTAAACATGACATGATGCAGGAATATTTATGTTCAGTCACAGTAGTTATCCTTAGTGTGTTTAGCTCAACACTCGTCTCATGCTGGGAGTTGTGGATGGAGGCTCTGCCTGTTAAAGTCTTATTTTCTCACTGCAGTGTGTGTATGACAGTTCGTATCAGCGGTCAACTGATGTAGGTTTTCTTAATAGCCGATTAGACAGACAGAAAGCTAGATAGAAAGTTACAAAGATCCCTCATAAATCTTGCACAAGTGCATTGGGGAAAGATAAAACTTCTGTTAATCAGAAAAGGAGGCACACTTATTTGTACAGCGCCAGTTATGAAAAAAATTCCAGTAATAATAAAAGTCATAACTATTACATAATGACCAATCAATACTCAGTTCTCTTCTTTTCAATGTGTTGTTTTATAGAGCACATGTAACAAATGCTTTTAATGATTATTAAAACAGGTTCAGTTTTTGCACAGAAGATTATGAGCCAAATGGTCTATGAATATTTCCCCTGCAGTGTAACAGGCTGTGGGACTGGCTGTTCCTCTCAGTCTGTGTGTGTGTTCACGGTGTGTATGTGTGTGTGTGTTCACGGTGTGTGTTCACGGTGTGTGTTCACGGTGTGTGTTCACGGTGTGTGTTCACGGTGTGTGTTCACGGTGTGTGTGTGTTCACGGTGTGTGTGTGTGTGTGTGTTCACGGTGTGTGTGTGTGTGTGTTCACGGTGTGTGTGTGTGTGTGTGTGTGTTCACGGTGTGTGTGTGTGTTCACAGTGTGTGTGTGTTTACGGTGTGTGTGCGTAGGGTGAGTGTATATGGTGTAAAACACATTTCTAGATTTTAATTTTGAAGCGAAGACTTATTTATTTACATGCTCACTCATTTGTTTACTGGGAATATATATTTTGGTATGTTTACATAATATATTAAAGGTATTTATTTGCATTTATTTTTGCATATAATTGTTATAATTGGTTATATTAATGTAAATGAATAACTTAAAACAATAACAAAATGCTGTATAGGTAGGTGTATATTTTATAAATGCTGCTCAGTATTTGTTCTATATAAACTGCTCTTTTTCTTGTTGTATAACAGCTGGACCTGATCACAGATCTGCTGGGGACTCCATCTCTGGAGGCCATGAGGACAGCGTGTGAGGGGGCCAGAGCTCACATCCTGAGGGGCCCTCACAAACAGGTGAGTCTGTCACCAATCAGACAGGTCAATGTCAACGACTCATTAGTAGATCATGTACTGTACAAACGCTCCCTTGTCCTGTGACGATGCCATGGTTCCTGCTGAGTGACAGAACTTATTGACCAATCGTGCAACTTGTTTATGGTATCGAGTTGCTCCCCATTCCCCCGGAGTGCAGAAATCTCCCATCAGCCCCTGCTGCGGGACTCCCTGTACTTGCCCTGGGCCTCTCGCTCTGGGCCTCTCGCTCAGACTTCCTCTTGCAGTCTCCATTTCCTGTCCTCTATCATATCCACTGACTGACTGATTGAGCGGTTGATGAAAGAGAAAGAGCGGGGATCATGATGGCTATTATTGATGTATTTATGTACAGCAGTGCAGTATGTGGGCAGCTCTGTCTCTTTAAAGTACTGGTACAAAATGCTAAAGTGAACACAGCATGTTAAGCTGTATGAGTAACATTCTGTCGATTACAACAGGAAATCATTTTGACTCGTAGCACAGTCTGAAAAACTGGATGGAGCTCTGAGTAGGAAGCGCTGAGATTCATGCTCGGTTGTGGGCTGATTTTTACACGTTCAGATCAGATTTCCATCTACACACACTCAGATCAGAGAGTGATGACCTGGTGCTGGGTGGGCTCACAGTAAGGGCTTTTCACACAAGAGTGAAGGGGGTGAAGGAGGGATTGTGTATTGGCTTTAGGCGGTCTTGCATGGTGGCTTAACCTAACAATCTGCCCCAAACTCCACAGCACCTGCTAACAGACGGTTGATGCTTTAATTTCCTCTGTCAGCGCAACATAACCAGCAGTGTGTTGTTATTGAGACAGGCACAGGTTATCCAATTGATCACTTTTTTCTGTACCATACATTCAGAAAGTGGCGATGTCGAATAATAAGAAGGACACTGCTCTACAAGCTCTGCAGAAATTCTGTGCTGTTTGTAATTAGTTTATAAATGGAAGGAAATCATTGTTTCTTCGACCCTGTTAGAAAAACAGCACAGCTCGAATGTTACTTTTCTTTCAGCTGACGCTCAACTCTCACCCTGAAGATGTTGTTTTGACAATGCAGCGACACGTTTGCAGCCCCTAATTACCATTTTTAAAGACTTGCCATATAAAGGGACAGTACACCCAAAAATCATTTACTCAACCTCATGTTTTTCCAATCTTGTGTGTTTTTCTTCTATGGAAAATGAAGTCAGAGAAGATTGCAACGTGTGGGTGAATGATATGTGAAATATATACAGTATATATACATATATGTATTTTTTTTGGTGAACTGTTCTTTTGACTTTAACTGGATGTTTGCTTCCATGTGGGAGGCCTCAGAAAGTTCTTGATCTATAAATAGAGAAGATCTGATTTGGGCTGTTTTGAAATGAGATCCATCTGGGATTCATCCTCACCAAATCGACTCCAACACTTAGCAGATTAGTTTGAGCTTCTGAGAGCATCCGAGAGATACGGCGTTTAGCGCTGTCTCTGTTCCAGCTCACTAACCAGCGTTAAGTGCTGCCGTTCCAACTGAAACCAGAAACAAATGTGCTTTCACACAGCCTGTCTGTTTAAAGAGGTGGAAGAGTTACACCCCCGCCCTGCACGAGTGTTATTCTGTCTCTGCAGCTCTCAGCTTTAAAACATCAGTCTTCTGTTGGTTGACGTCTCTCTCTCCTCTCTCTCGCATGCACTGTTGCTCACTCACTCTCATTTTTCTCACAATGGGTCTCATTCACTAATAACACACATGTATTAGTGTTTAAAAATGTTTGAACTTACTCGATGTTATCACGTTTTTCATTGAATATCTTCATGGGTATTTTTGCCCTTTTTTCCAGTAAAAATACCAGTAAAAGAAATCTGTATAACAAATATATTGTATTTAATACATTTACAAAAAGCTGCATAGATGATGTTTTGAAGATATTTTGTCTTGTTCATGGGTAAAAAAAACAAGTGAAAAATCGTCAGTACCACAAGACAAAACACTGCAGATTCGGATCTCTGTAGACAATTTTTAAATTTTTAAGAATTATATTTATGATATGTGTTTATTTTTTATTAAATTTGAATTATTATAAGGCGTTTTTCTAAATTTAGAAAAAAGTGTACATTAATTATGACGTGTGCATGAAAACGTTCATACACAGGTTTTACGTGCATATGTTTGTGTACACGGACCCTGTTCAGATTCCCCTCACCAGATTATGCAGAAGAACATCTGTTAGCTGTTTCACTGTTATATCTGTCAACATTCGTAGTTTAATGACCTTGTCCTGTTTAAACCTTTCGTGCCCGTAGGAAGCTCTGCCGTGTTAAGTTTAAAAAAACAAACAGACGGGTCTTATCCACCTGTCTGTGCTCAGCTGCCCCTCTCCCAGGTGTGCTGGGGTCCTCTCACCCTGCAGTTACAGGCCTGAGGGGCTTTGTGTTGTTTGGCTGCCAGGATGATCAATGACTTGTTTGTGGTGCTGGGAAGAGACGGCCCGGACCACACAGCCGCAGAGGAACGCTGGGCTCTGAGCTGGCTGGGGAAAGCTGCAGTTTGCACCTGTTGCCGAGTGTTGTCGGGTCAGGCGGGCAGTCTGAGGTCACGTGGATGTCTCACAGAAGGCCATGGCTCTTTTCTCAAGTTGTCATGACACATTATGCTTGTGTCACCAGTCAGCAGGGAAAGCTGTTGTGTGGTTGTACTTTAAAATAGCACTCCAAATTATGCTAATGATGCTGTGTAGCTTTAATTATCATTTACCTCTTTGATCAATTACAAATTGATATTTTTGCCTGACAAATGGCAGCAGGTTGTCCTAATAAACAATGAAACATGATGGGACAATTTGTCTGTTGCTTGATTTCTATTCCTGTGGCATAGTGTTACAGTTAGCCACACACACTTTTCAATTTCATTGGTCCAAAATTCTGCTCCACGTATATTAAGATCAAATAGTTAATGCATAGTTCTGATTGGCTGTGATTGTGTCACGATACAGTACTTTCGCTTGTTGTGACTGGGCAGGGCAAAAACCTATGAAATGTATTATTATTATTGTTATTATTATTATTACTGTTAGACTTGTCCTGCAACATTCAAGTTAAAGGTTAACAAAACTGGCTCAAAACAGGTTTGTTTTGGCTGCCTACCTCAAGCTGAATCAAGACCTTCAAACCTGAGACTTTAAGCACGGTGTAGAAGCTCTAATCGGTCTGGCTCCACAAGCCTATCCAGGATTTGAAGTAGCACATTTTGTGGCTGTATCACAAATGTGAGGGTGGAACGTTTTGAGCTGCATGCTTGCCTGGACTGATGATGTCGTGTCTGCCTACCTGACTCATTATTTGTTTAATTGAGCTTTGAATCGTGGGACAGGGAGAGGCCCTCATCCTCCCTCCACTGTCTGAAGCCACGTTCCCCTTTAATCCTGAACTAATACTGTCTAATATGACCGCACATGGATCACACCACCCCAGAGAACATGAGCATGCACACACGTGCACAATCAGACAGATCGTTCACATACCGCACTACTGTGCACTGCCGGCTCCTCACCACAGATCTGTCCAACATCGTTTCTTTACATCGGTCCTCTCAGCCTCCGTCAGCAACAAACAAAGCTTTACATCAACACATCGCCACTCTGTCTTTACTACACTCAGAATCACACAGGTGTAGTAATAGATATACAGATGTAGTAACACCCATCATTTACAGACTGCTCTACTCCTGCTTTGCATGTTTGTTTATTATAGCTGCAATCTGTACTTTTCGTCTCTTTATCGCCATCTCTGTTTGAAACATAAAACTGCAGGTAATGTTACATGCTTTTAATGACGTATATTGAAATTAAATGAAGCCAAACTGACATTTCCCAGGAAATCAGACCCGACAGCTCAAATTATAAATCACTATTATAAGCTTACTGTTGCGATCTCTTTATCGGGGTAAGATAAAGAGATGAGTGTGTTAAACACTGATATGTTATGTTCTTGTTCAATAACATATGTCAATGATGTTTTTTGTTTATTTTTTAACCCAAAAAAGTGATGGATTGCAGCTTGAAACTCCTTTTTAATTTACTGTAATACTTCTAAGTATGTTTTCAGTTTTATTTCTGTTTGTCTGTGGTGTCCCCTGACAGTGTAAGTGTAAGTGATGCCCGTACGTCAGGCTGTTGTGGGTGGTGCCATGGCTTTGCTATGGAATAGCTAAAGTGTTCTGATTTGTTCTTAATGTGTTGCTATGCGGTTGCTAGGATGTTTGGGGGAGCAATATTTATTTGAACCGAATAATTATATAAATAAAAAATGCAATTGGCGTTCTTAAGACAATGTTTCTTAGAAATTGAAGAGAAGTAACTGCGTTTCGTTAACTGCGTTAAAGTCACATTCATACTCACACCCCACTTTTGCACTTTCGCTTCCATACTTGTGCATATGAATTTTTATATTTTATTTGTATGATGTATTTATATGTTTAAGTGTGGTACACTGGATTAGATGCTAATCATGTCATTTCCTGTCTATACAGCCTTCACTTCCTGTCCTGTATACCCTGTCCAGTCAAGCAACTCATGAGGCCGTACACCTCCTCTGCAGGATGTTGGTCTTTGACCCAGTGAGTGCTCTAGATTATCTTCTCTACCTTGCCTAACATTAGGGAAACAATCTCATTCTTAGCTGGGAAGTTTGTTGTAGGTTTGTATGAATGCATAACCGTAAAATAGACAATTGTATTGTATTACATGAAGATTCAGTGAAAGTAAATCTGTTCCTCTGTTCAGTCGAAGCGGATCTCTGCGAAGGATGCGCTGGCTCACCCGTACCTGGACGAGGGCCGTCTGCGTTACCACACCTGCATGTGCAAATGTTGCTACACCACGTCCTCCGGCCGCGTCTACACAAGTGACTTTGAACCCGTCACCAACCCCAAGTTTGACGATGGCTTTGAGAAAAACTTGACGTCAGTTCGGCAGGTCAAAGGTGAGCACGCCACCTGGCATAGAGAAGTGCTTTTGTCTTCCCTCAGTAACGATTAATTAAATTCTGTTACAGGTTTTGCTGCTTTCAACATTTCTACAATATAGGAGTCAGACACTGTTGGTCTATTAATTTGACTTTTTGTCCCAATCCATTCTCGTTTTGTAAACAGCATCTTTAAGCAATGAAAAGGTCTTTATTGTATTGGACCTATTTGAGAGCATGTGCCAGCCCTGCCACTGCGTGTTAATCAGAAGTTTTGCGGGGTGGCTCCGGGTTGCCTGCTGCTTCTGTTGTGTTCTCAGTTTTCTCTTATCGCTCAGGGCCCCTGGATCTGCCCTTGCGTTCCGCTGTCAGCGGGTGTTAGTGAGAGTCTGTCACTAAACGCAGGCTTAATGTGCTGTCAGCTTAAAATAACCGTGCCCTTCAGCCTCCCTCCTCTTCCTCTATCCTGTAATGTGTTTCCACTGGAGGATTAGTCAATGTGGGTGGAACCGACCACCTGAAGACCTAAAGCGCTTTAGTGCAGGCAGTCATGTTTTGGAAGGTGAGGTGAATCCCTCCTGGAACAACACACAACTTTGTTGTGCTCCTGCAGCTTAACTGGTAGAGCATTGCGTTAGCAGCATAAAGGTTATGGGTTCGATTCCCAGGGAACACACATACTGATCAGATGTGTAGCTTGAATGTACTGGAAGTCACTGGGTAAAAGATGAAATGTTTGATCATTTTACATTTACGTCAACACAATAAGTTAATTGGGGCGGCTGAACTCATGTTGATCCCTGTCAATGGCTTTACTAAAGATCACTATAAATAGCTGCTTACCTCAGCCTTACCACAATGCCAAATCCAACTTAACCTTCTGTAACTAAGAACTGCAAGTTCAGGAGCTTAAGACTCATGAATCGAGTCTCCGCTGGTCAAACTTGTTTACATGTATCACTCTGACAGATTTCATGAGAAGTGAACAGTAAATATGGCTGATCTCTCTCTCTTCACACACAGAGATCATTCATCAGTTTATTCTGGAGCAGCAGAAGGGGAACCGAGTGCCGCTCTGTATCAACCCCCAGTCAGCTGCCTTCAAAAGCTTTATCAGGTCAGGATACCAACCACACACTTAAGTCACCACAGTGTTAATTCACCACAAATGTTAAAACATTACAAATGTTAAGTCACCACAAGTGTTAATTCACCACAAATGTTAAAACATTACTAGTGTTAAGTCACCACAAGTGTTAATTCACCACAAATGTTAAAACATTACAAATGTTAAAACATTACAAATGTTAAGTCACCACAAGTGTTAATTCACCACAAATGTTAAAACATTACAAATGTTAAGTCACCACAAGTGTTAATTCACCACAAATGTTAAAACATTACTAGTGTTAAGTCACCACAAGTGTTAATTCACCACAAATGTTAAAACATTACAAATGTTAAAACATTACAAATGTTAAGTCAACACAAGTGTTAAGTCACCACAAGTGTTAATTCACCACAAATGTTAAAACATTACAAATTTTAAGTCACCACAAGTGTTAATTCACCACAAATGTTAAAACATTACAAATGTTAAAACATTACAAATGTTAAGTCACCACAAGTGTTAATTCACCACAAATGTTAAAACATTACAAATGTTAAAACATTACAAATGTTAAGTCACCACAAGTGTTAAGTCACCACAAGTGTTAAGTCACCACAAGTGTTAAGTCACCACAAGTGTTAAGTCACCACAAGTGTTAATTCACTACAGTGTTAATTCACTACAGTGTTAATTCAGCACAGTGTTAATTCACCACAAATGTTAATTCACCACAAATGTTAATTTACTACAGTGTTAATTCACGACAAATGTTAAAACATTAGAAATGTTAATTCACCACAAATGTTAATTTACTACAGTGTTAATTCACCACAAGTGTTAATTCACCACAAATGTTAATTTACTACAGTGTTAATTCACCACAAATGTTAATTCACCACAAATGTTAATTTACTACAGTGTTAATTCACGACAAATGTTAAAACATTACAAATGTTAAAACATTAGAAATGTTAATTCACCACAAATGTTAATTCACTACAGTGTTAATTCACCACAAATGTTAATTTACTACTGTGTTAATTCACCACAAGTGTTAATTCACCACAAATGTTAATTTACTACAGTGTTAATTCACCACAAGTGTTAATTCACCACAAATGTTAATTTACTACAGTGTTAATTCACCACAAGTGTTAATTCACCACAAATGTTAATTCACTACAGTGTTAATTCACTACAGTGTTAATTCACTACAAGTGTTAATTCACCACAAGTGTTAATTCACTACAGTGTTAATTCACCACAAATGTTCCATGAAACATTTACAGTTGTACTCATTCACAAATGTTCTTCATCATTGAAATGGGGCATCATATTTAAGACAAATGAAGAAACTGCTAGTGCCACAGGACAAAATACAATTATACTCAAGATTAATTCTCGAATTAATTTTTCCATAAACATATTTTTGTTTCGCATTAATGTTTTGTTACAATGATCGTATTAATATTTTACTAAAAAATTAAATAGTGTACTAATAAATGAGAAAAAGATTCTCCTTAATAATATGATTTATTTGTTATAGTGTTTAATGGCTTTTGTTGTCATGGTATCATAATGAGTATTATCTATCATCATATTTCTCTGGTAGTAGTATTAACTTTTTTACTTTGTATTGTGAAAAACCTGGTCACACAAAACAATCACATAAAAACACTTCTAAAGTCGCACAGCCTCAGTGTCTCAACACTAGAGGGAGACATCAGCCTGTCCTGAAAACCAGACATTAACACTCTCTCTCTCCTCAGCTCAACAGTAGCTCAACCATCTGAGATGCCTCCATCTCCTCTAGTTTGGGAGTAGCAGAGGACATTGGTGACACAGTGGTGTTGGACATCCCTCCTGCGGCGCCGGCCTGCGCCCACCCCTCACGTCCCCTGGACTACTGACCCTCAGGCATCCCTAAACTGCGTAGCATTTCACTGGAGTCTAGGATTAGCCATGTTGCTGATGTGTGTACTGATATACTAAGTGAAGTTTTATAGAAGCAACCACTGCTGATTAAGTTTGAGCGGGACATGGGACGGGTGGGTGTGGTCCCGGGGGTCGGTAGAATCGTACCCTCTGCTCTGTAGGTGTGTACCGGAGGTCCGTAAAGCACGCCGAGATGCCCGAACACGTGGCCGTGGTGGACGAAGACAACCCATGTGAACCTGAGTGTGTTTTGAGCACAGGGTGGCAATCTCTGCACAATATCCCTGAAGAAAACTCATCGAGTGCGTGTGTGCGAGTAGTCCTGCTTTATTTATTCACAGAAGCCAAGCGCATTGTACGGAAAAGAAGTCACTCTGGCTAGCACTTCCACTAAAAACTGTGACCGCTTGTTTGACTAGAGTGGGCTCATCACATTTATTTCCTCCTGCAGTAGCGTGATCGTTTCAATTTTCTTCCAGTTTTGCTGTCACCGGAGCTTTTTGTTGCTTTCTCTATCCATTAGTGTTAGTTTGTTAATGTCACCATCTCTCATGTCCTCCTTTTATTAGTAAACATCAGTATTAGTTAGTGCAGCATTTTGCAGAGATACAGATAAGTGGGGATGTAGTAGTTCTTTTGAATAAGTTGTGTCCGGTTGTGTAGGTACTTCAGATTTCTGAAAAGGGAATTTTTTCGTCTGGTCCATACGTGGCACCACATGCTGCACAGAGCATGCAGAGAAATCTTGAAGGTGTTTGTCTTTCGTTGAGACTGAAAAACCAACTAGCATGTAACAACATGGGAAACGCAGATATGAGAATGTCTATGTTTGTCTCAACCTGTACCCCTGCTGTACCTAGAACCTGGGTTCAAAATTAACACTGCAAGTGAAAATAGTAAAATTGAGCTCGACATAATGTGTTTGAAATCGAATTGTAATAGTAATATAATGAAGCTTGCTGGTTTAACTGAACTAGAATTAAATCGATGACAAATAGATTTTTGTTTTGGAGGCATAGCGTATCACAATCAGCTGCGTCTTCACTTATTGTGACAGATGCAGTTTTGAGAGCTAAATAATGCAGTTGTTATGAAACAACAAAATATAAAATACAATGTAGTTTTATAATTTTATGGCCAGTAAGGAGTAAGGTGTATTTCGGGACGGCAGATTGTCACTTGCCGTTGGTAGAAGTGGCACAAAGTTCCTTTTGGACCCTGCCTGAAACATACAGCATGATGATAATGATAGATACCAAATTCTAAAACATCATAAAGACTGAAAGAGAAAAGCAAAGATTTGTTTAAGAATAAAAGATAAATAGGTTGCATCCTTTAACCAAGCCATCCCATAATAGTGATATATTACCAATCTTTGATCCTACAACCAAATGATGACACTTGAGCGCATGTATGGACCCTTTGCATGTTTATAACTCAGTAAGTTTTGCGTCTTCTACTTTGAGCCCCCAAAGCCCCTTTCTGTTGAAGAACTCGCAGAGATTTTGGGTCTTTGGGTTTCTCAGATCCCGTGTGCTGTGGCTCTGGGAAGCAGTTGGGAATCAGAATGAAAATATTTAATATATTTTTAGATAATTATTTTTATTTCTTTCTTGATGCGCTACGGCATGCCTTCCTTGATTCACTGAGTATGGTATGTCAAGAAGTAGCAGGTAGATTTTAATGGAAATGAAACATCAAAACAACAAAAGAACGTACAAACAAACGGCAAACAAAAACAGTGAAATACTGCTGTATAGAAGCTGAATTAGCCTGCACATTTTAGGGCTGTGAAATGTAATTTTATTTTTGAGACTTATAATTGTACATATTTTATTTCTCTCTTTTCTTGTTTTTCTTACCCTGCACTAGAAAGTGTAGACAAAGAAATAATCCAGTATAAATACAAAAACAAACAAAAAACACAACCAATTATGTTAATTGTGTCTTGTGTGCTGCAGAGCTGTGGATATGAGTATTGAAGTAGAGCTCTTTTATAATAATAATTATTATTATTATTAATTTTGTTGATTATTAATAATTTCCTTTAAAGAAACACTGAACTGTTTGTCTATATGTATATAATGGATTGTCGGTCTCTACCTCTTGAGCTTAATGACTTGGTTGTTTACCTCCACAGTTTTATTTTTACGTGGAGATTTAAAACTTGAATGTCCCTTGCGACTTTTATATTCTGTCGAACCCTGTATAAAAATCAAAGTCATTAAAATTTCGATTGGTTGGAGGTTGTTCCCATCATCATATTCTTGTACACCATGTTCACGACCATGTTCTCACCCTGCTGTTCTCTGACTGTTAGATCACATAACATCTGTCCTGCGAGACAAGCCACACCGAGTAACACGGTAAACTTCACCAATAGACATCAGATGAAAAGTCCAAATATGTGGCGATGTTATGATGCAAGATAACATGCAAGCTCAGTCAGACAAACCGGAGAGGTACTGCACCTGCTGTCCAGCTTTTATAAGAAGTTTGAAGTTTATACTCAGAGTTAATAGTAATTGTGAAGTTTGCGTTCAATGACTTGTAAGTGAAGCCGGAGCTCTGAATGTTCTGTTTCTTTTTTCAGAGTGTAGATCTGAAGTACAGTGGTGAAGCTCATTAAATGTTGACATTTTACACAATGTGTTACTGTCTTTATCCAGCTCATAAATTTAGTCATATGTACATTTATTTCCCTGTTGCAATTTTGCCCACTTAAAATCTAAAACCTTTGAAAGCTTTCAAAGGACAGTTGTCCAAGAATAACAGATACTTTATTGTAATCTAACATTTAACATTCATTATAGTAAGAAATGATCGAGCATATTGTCTTTTCTTTTTAGGACATTCACAATAATAACAAACACAACTATGGATATGCTGGTAACTTCATTTAGCATGTCTTGTAGTCTGGCCGTGGTTCTCCGAGGTGTCACCTCACCATGTTCCTCACTGTGCTGCCAGTAAACACCTGCATTAAGATCCAACCAAAAGGTCTGAATGTGACCACTTGTTTTCTATTTGAAGGGCATGTTTCTGTAGGACAACTATAGATCTGTGATTTTTAGGTTCGTCTGCATTATATTTTTAACGTGCGAGAGTGCCATTGATTGGCTTCCCAGTATTTGTATTGATTATGGAAACAGGTGAGTTATGTTAGTCACAATAATTCATTACATTTAAGTTAAAAGCATCTGTGGCAGAAACAGACATTTTCAGCAGTGAAGCTGACGTGTTGTCGTGGTAATCCACAACCAAGAACAATATCCATTAGCTGGATTAAGTTACACAATATAATGGTACAGTGTGAAAAAGCCACAGAGATTGTTCTTTGTGTGGGAATTACACACAATGTTTGTCATTAATCTTTCGTTGTTTTATACATTTAGGAAGCGTAAAGTAGTGAGAAAAGAGAAAAACAACCATCTTTAATATAACATGTATAATAACAAAATACACACATTCAGTGCGCTCACATGAAGAATAATTTTAAGGTTGTTGGTGCAAAATAAAACTGCACATATCTGTACTGTACAGATCTCAGTCCAGTGACTTTTATTATGAAACGGACAGTGGCGGAAGTGTTTCTGTCATCCTTCACTTATCTTTCCCATCTGCGATATTTCTGGCTCGCTGTTATTAATCTTTTCAAAATCGTTTTTAAAATTCATTTAGTTTATGTCCAGGTGTAAAGAAATGTGAATCCCGCATTTGTAATGACGTCTTTGGGATCAGATCCATAACTATTCACCAACCTCCCAATGCACAAACAGAATTCATTATATTTGTTGACCAGCGTGTTTTATATTGGACGTGTTTAATAAATGATGCGTTTTATAACAAACAAACAAACAAACAAACAAACTTAAAAGCATGAAACACAGTAGATCTGTTTTCGCTCCGCGCGGTTGTTGTTTGTCCGTGACGCGCTTCCGTAGTCACACCGGAAGTAGAACTCCACACAATGCCGCAGTAAAGCGCCATTACTGCGCCACATATCGCCATTAAAGCGCCTTTCGTGCGTTTATTGAGCTTTTAATGAAATATCCGCATCTGTCATGGCGGGGAGCCGGCTGGAGAAATTCGGGACTGTGTTTACACGGTGAGTGTTGCTGAAGATCACATGAAGGTCTCCGCATATTAAAGCTAATAATGGTTCGTCCGGCAGGGTTCGTGATCTAATGCGGGCTGGAGTCATCAAGCGGGAGAACAAGCCCGTCTGGCTGGACGTGTACGCCGCGTTTCCTCCTCAACGAGAGCCTCTATACGTGAAACCCACGAGAGGAGCGAGAAAAAGCACCGAAGTGTCCGAAATCTTCTACAGAGAGGACGAAGTCCGAGCGTGGGTCTACAAACACACACCCGCAGCTTCATAAACGGCTGTCATAGTCTTTCTGATGCTGCGCATCATTCGGGTTTAATAAGCTTTGTTATTAAACTTTAATAAAGGCTTCATTGTCATCCATCGCTTTGCAGGAAGTTCTTTGACGTGTACGGTAATGGACCGAGACCCGTCGAGCTTCTCAAGCCCGACTCCGTGTCGCCGTGTCAGAGGTAAACCTGGAGTCCGATACGTGATGGTGGTTGTTGTTGTTGTTGTTGTTGTTGTTGTTAGTTACGTCTGCGTTTCTGAAGGTTTGTGATGAAATACGAGGAATTACAAAGCGGAGGTGATGTAAACCCCGAGATGCTTTTTGAAGAAACAGCCAAAGCGCTCCTGGCAGAAGGTCTTCTTCTGAGAAAGAGGGCTGGAGCATTGGTGAGCTCATCAACAGGATTATTATTATTATTATTATTATTATTTTATTATTATCAGGTGATGTGATTTCCGTCATGTTCCTGTATGACCCGCAGGTGGCGACAGAGCTCCGTGACCCGCTGCTGAACATGAAGTTGACCGACATGCTGGCAGAGCAGCAGCCGCAGGAGACTCAAACATCAGCATAAATATAACCCCAAAAACTGCCCCTGATGCTGCTCATTCTGCCTGTACGAGGCATGGCTCAGTCATTGTTTGTTGTCTTGGTGTGGTGAGTGGCTGAAAACATGCATGATCACAGCTCTTTTAATATGACATCTCAGTGTGTGGCTGTTAAAGAACCACCAGACCGTCTTTTCATGTTCTGTTATGCAGAGCAAGCATTTGTTTACTGTCTGTGTGTGTAATAAAGTATGATAAAATATATACTATTTACTATATCATTCCAGTTTAGAGCCACTCTATAAACATACCATAACCTATAGCGTCAACGTATAGACTTTCTCTGCCAGTTTAACCTTGTCAGCCGTCATGCTCAGCCATTAAACATACAATAATAGGTGTTTCTCAATAATTTTACCACTGACTACAAACAAACCTTTGATCCCGAACCAGATAACATTACATGGACTCCCTTTAGAGGGCAGGACAAATATTCTGTTCTAATAGTGACCAATTGAGTAACAGCTTCACTAGTGTATGAACCAATCAGAATTAGGGGAGTCAAAATTTCAGGTGGAGTCAGTTTTGATGGTGCACGGGTCCAACGCTCACACACGTTACATTAGAGGACCACTCATAAGTGCATGCATACACATCTTATTTACTGTACCAGTATACATATTTACTAATATAGATGTCTTTCAAATAGTGAGTGCCACTACACTCTAGATTTAATTTACACACTAAGAAAACTTTTTACATTGAAATACTGTAAAGAACTGCTTTCACACACAATTTATAATTGTCTAGAAAACCAATAAGGATTAAAAAAAAAATTTAACCATCATGAATCAAATTCAGTAATATGTCCAAACCTTGTTACAGTATATTTAAAACCACACCGAGTCCGTCTCAAACTAAAATCAAACAACACAGAATGTTTTTAATAACTTTATTCTCTTTTTCCAATACAACTGTACAACCAAAGAATCAAACCTTTAAATGTCTTGCAAAAAAAAAACTGACCTGTACTGTACATGTCTAAGCAAGACTGCTTACACTCATTTAAATAATCAAATGTTTAATTATCTAGCTAAGCAAACATTTTAAACCATTCCTACCAACAGAGAACAAGTCGAGATTTTAGAAAAGATGGAGAAAAAATGTTCCCTTTTGATCCATCTACACTCATTACAGTGTTTTTACAAAAGTACAGTGAGACACCTTTATATATACATACACACACACACACACACGTCTAATGCAGCGTGATTTTTCAATGACAGGAGAGTGTGGGTGGGAACATGTATAGGACACATATGTACTGATGGTAAAAAAATCATGTCAGTGAAAATATGAGTGCAAGCACACAGCAATCGATTTACAGACCTAAAAACCAACTTGTGCTCACAGACATACAGGGAAACCCACTTAACAGGATACACACATTGCCACAGGTCAATAAGTACATTCATTCCTGAAAGAATATTAAAAATAACTTTTGTAACAGAAGAGACACAATGGAGCTCATACCTGAGATGGTTGCAAGACAGCTTAGAACCTCAAGTCTGTGAGAAATATTGCAGAAACACCTTACAGCATATAATGGAAAACAGTTTGCTTGTGTAGTGCCATTTTCTTTGAGTGTTTTTTACTTTCCAGTGCTGTCAGTCGATGTAAACTCTCTGCTACCAACAGGGTGTAATACCGTTTCAAAACAAAAAGGAAAACTTATTTTTCTGTCCAGAACATTTCTGGTAGGTCCAAAAATGGAAGAGCTTTGAGGTGACACTGTGGACAATGCAAGCAAGCTTAGTGGAACCAAATAGTCAAACTATTGCTAACAATATAAAAAAAAAAATTGAATGCCTGAAAACATCCCATACTGGGACAACCTTAGACACTCCGGAGTCCAGAGACATTAAATCAGAAGCACCGCAGCAACACAAATTAGTCCTGGCTGAGAAGTGAATTTAACCAACAGAGAAAACCTGACCAATGAACCAAGTACAAATACAGAATATTAATCAATTCTGTGCCATTATTCTTTTTAAACAAATTACACAAATAAATCAGACCTAATCAAATCCCATGTACAACCAGCATAAAAAAAAGCAATGAATAAGGCGTAAAGCATTATCTTTTCAAGACAGGTGTATCAAGTTTCCCCTATTAGCAAACCAGTGTCATGGACACCAGGAGTGTGGAAAGCATGTACCGTGTTATTTACAGAATGCCAGAGTAACTATAGACAACGAATGGTGGTAATTAGTTGCTATGGATTGTGGTACATGATGGCAAGAGCAAGCGGAGCGAGATGAAAGCAAACAACCCATACGATTGGTGGAGAGTGAAGCACAAATGCAACGTAAACCGGTACAGTGCGCCAGGCCAAGACGCATTTTGAAGCAGAATAACATGCATACAAAACCACATACACACCCATTCATTATAAGCAGAAGGGAAGTCCTTCTCTTCCCATCATGATTTCATTCGGGTCCGAGGTGTTAGTGTCCACAGGTCAGTATGGGCTTCTTCATCTTGTACTGCAGCACTGTTCCATCTCTAGTGCTGCTCCAGGGCTGTAGATTTGCCCTTTAAAACACCCAGAGGGTCAGAAGGGTGCGCCACCCAGATTAACAGACTCTGCAATCAGCAAAAAATTAGGAGACTGACGCCTGCTATCGGGCTTGTTCACATCCAGCAGATCCTGTGTGTGTGTGTGGTACAGCGAGGAACGAGGTGGGATTTGTTTCCACTCTAAGGCCACACTGTTGTACAGACAATCAGATGAATTATATGGAGCTGTAGTAGTTTGTCCTTTCTTGATTTGTCCAGATACACAGGTCAGACCATGAATGAAGAGCACTGATTTCCCAGCATCCTCTCTGTCAAACAGTGATAACCTAAATGCAAACGTGATATCAAATCGTCGCAGTGTTACATCAGCAGCAACTATGCCAAGCTTTAATCGCACCAAAGTTATCTTCCCCAATGTACAGATCACAGACATCCACATCATAATCCGTTCAGGTTTGTGCTGGAAGGAGTCGGGTTGGACAGAAAACATGATTAATCTTTATTTAGTTACAATATTGTAATTTACAAGAGCAGAGAGTCAATAAATGTCTTGAGTCATTATTGGGTGTTCAGTCTTGGCTTCTTCATTTTTGTACAGTACATACAATTCATATGAAAAGGGGGATTGAAAATAAAAGTTAAGAAAAAAAATGCAGGATGGGGGAAGCGGGCAAAATCAAAGAGAAGATTTCTTAAGCTGGTGATATGAACTTCAGTGAGGAGGTGTGGTGGGTGGAGGAGGACGGAACCTGCAAATCTTCATGGTAAGGGGTGATGATTTGGAGGGCAGGAGGGCCGAGTAGTGAGCGAGGAGAAAAGGGACAAGAGAGCAGCTCTGGAGGATCAGAAACTGTCCACCCAAACGCCATAACCTCGCTCTGCCAAAGTGCGATTCAGCAGGACCAGCTACAAAACGAGAAGTGAGAAACGTTTATTCACCTGACTCATCACTCATGAAACATTTGCCTTGAAAATGAGTACCACTGAATTTGACACTGAAAAACAGCACAGGCTGGATGCAGCATTTCCGAATGTCTGTTTTAAAAAACGCATCGATTTCATTTGAATGTTTTGCACTTTGCTATGTTAATGCTGACAAAGCCAACACGAGAGAAGAACGTGCAAGTTGTGCTTGCCGATGCAAAATTCTAGAGTGTTCTGGGTGGCTGCCAGGGTGTTGCTAAGCAGTTGCTAAGGAGTTCTGGCTGGTTGCTTACTGGCCCAGGTCAAAGAGTTCAATCACCTCCATCACATTCTTAGATAAAATATATCTAGTTTATATGAAAATGTCTGGTGAAAATTGGTAACAGCACAACCTCTCTTAACAAGCTACACGTCTCAAAGCATCATGCATGTCTACAGCACAAGTGATGCAGGAAATGCACCAAATATTCAAAAATCCCCAACCAAGCATGATTACTATTAAAGGAGTTTTTGGGAATAAGAAATCTCACCTCATCTCCCACCATGTTCCACATGTGTACTAACGGAAGTCCTGTGTTGTTGTCATAGTTGGTGACCTACACGAGAGAAATGTCCATTACATCAGTATTCAGTGAATGTAAACAGTGCCAACATGTTAGATAACATGTTAATGAAAGACTTACCTGTGTCAGCAAAGGAACCCCTCTGGTTATCTCCTCCAGTGCAGAACTGGCCTCAGCTGAGAACCTGTCCTCACCTTCAACACGAATATGAACACAGTGAGAATGAACTGGACCAAGGTGGTGAAAATACAAACTTGCAAGATTCAAAAGAACAAGCCAAACCTGGTAGAGGAGCAATGTTGTCCAGTAACACTTCTGTTCCCTGGAATGGTAATGTCACAAAGTCCGACCTGACAAGCAGAGTTGTAGGGTTAATTCTCCAGAAAATAATAAATGATAATCGGTTCATCATAATTAAGTTCAAATAGATGCCACAGTGGACTGGTCTGACTCCAACTAGTAGGCCACAAATAATAACAGGCGTTTTGGCTGAACTATCCCTTTAATTAATTCCTCTTCAAGAATATTGACAAGGAAGAGGAGAAAGCAGCACTGACGGAAAGAAAATCAACCTGATCTGACGAAGGCTGTCAATCTTGACTCTCTCGTAACCGCCATAATCGACATAGCGGATCTCCACTTCGTTTGAATCTTTGTAGTACGAGATGACCTGTGCTCGCCACCAGGCCCCTTCGACAGCTGGGGCTGCACAAATCACACCAACTGAAGAGATGGAGGACAGGATGAGAAACGAGAGCAACGAGAACCTTAAAAAGAGACAGACAAAAGAACCATCTTACCTTCAACAGGTGAAGGCAAGGCGGGCGTGCCAGGCTGCGAGTAGCACAGGAACATCTGCTGGTCCAGGCTGCGGAGAGCGTGGTACGTCGGGTGAGTGTGTTGCTGGACAAACATGTGGCCGGCTGATACGATATTCACCACGATCACCTCCACAGTCACACCGCTGGGCAAAAGAAGCTGCAAAACACATACAGTCCCAATCCAACATCATCAACATGCACATATGGAGAAGAAACAAGTGTCACCTTCACAGAAGACAATCCCAGCATGCACCATGCTCAGCAGGACAAAAAGAGCTCTCACCCAGGAAGTCATAGGCAGGGAGGGCAGCGTTAGTGGTGGAGGTGGAGCGTACAAGTTGGTCAGGTCTAAGTCTTTAAACTTCTTCTCGATCAAGGCCAGTGCCTTATCTACCTGCTGTTGGGTTCCTAAGAGCAAAACGAGAACACTGAAAACAACAGTGATGGAGCTCATGAGTAAAACCAAAAGAAAATGGCCGACGAGCCTCACATACCCTCTATATGGCAGATCTGGAACTCTTGGGTGTAAGGCAGAGTTGAAATGTAGATCTTTGCACCAGAGGTCTGCTTTAGGAAGCTTACGTATCTCCCCTGTTTGCCGATTAACCGTCCAACTAGATGCTGCAAAATCAGAGAACACACGCATGTCCATATACATCTCACATATATATTTGTATGTTTGAGACACATGGAGAAATATCCATAACGCACCTTTGGTACCTCAATCTCCCATACAATGAGCTCTGAGCTCTGTGACTGACAGGCCTGGCTGCTGAGGTTCTCTCCCGTCCCCAATGTGGAGCAGCTGTCCACTGAATCCATGCTATTCACATCTGAACCTGTCGAGAGAAACAACAGCATTGCATGTGGCATTATTAAAAGAACGGTGAAGCTGCATTCATTTTTTTTGTTTAAAAATAAATTCTGGAAAGTAAAAAAACGTGGAAAGTAATTTTCACCTGCCGAATTTCCAATGTAATCTGGCTATCATTACAAGTGTAGTTAGTTAAATAAGTGAATAAAGAGACATGCATTCCACACATGCTTCTGAAACATTACTGCGATGTATATTAACCTCTTCTGTGAGGGTCTAAACCATCATTCTTCAGACACCAAACACAAATGCCTGCTTACCCTGGTCACTGTTTGCTAAGCAACCGGGGGTAACAAGAACAAACATGACTAACACAGACGAGAATGTAAACCATTAAACTAAACAACCAGGGCAGTTTAGACGAGAAAAATACTGCCCCTATTGTTCTTTATTATAATATCAAGCTTATGACTTTTTGGCTCTCATTCTACCAGCTGATGGCATCATTACACACATTTATCTACATCTTTACATCAAAACCAAAATCCACTGCTTGGCAGAATGTTGTTAGATAGACTGAACGTGTAATATGTCATTGTATTCAGATTTGCATTTTTGTCATTTACACAAATGAAAACTTGCAATTGCAAATTAACAGGCGAATACCCTCACCGCCGCCCCTCCATAATACACAAAATCAACAGCACAAACAGCCAATATCTCCATCCAGCAGGAGATGGGCTGGCATGACAATAAAAAGCTCAAATCAGGTTTATGCTTTTTAAGATGTCACCTGATGTGTAACGTCAAAACAAACTAACCTGCTCAGAGGAAGGGTTGTTAGAAAGTCAAGCCACCACTGATATCCATGTAAGGAAGACACTGTAGTATGGAGCAGTAAAAACAGCCCTGCACATGTGTGCTTGTGCTCAGGTAACACTGTTTGGGAATCTGAGCATCTGAGGTTTCCGATGGGTCGAAGATAACTCGGTGTGGGAGAGGAAACCCTGCCTCAAGCCTTTTTTACACCACTATATACACACCACTAAATGTCACCGAGTTTGACCCTGACTGCATTTTCACAAAAATTGAACAACTCACTCACCTCCTGACTGGTCAGCTTCTACCTCACTTGTGCCTCCATTCCTGAGGCTCGTGCCATTTAACCGTGCTGCTTCGCAAACCGAAGCCACATTCTCTGCTGTAAGTGGGGACTGCTGATGGGCGGTAGGAGCAGGACTCTCCTGCAGTCCATCTCTTTGACCCTCTGAGTTCCTACATGTCCCTGAAATTTCAATGAGGTCCTCTTTGCTCTCGGACACAGCTGAGGACAACCCCGTGCTGTGGAGGTCCTCGCTGCTAACACCATCCTCCGACTGGCATGTGCTACACCCTGAATCTTCAACAAGCGTTTCCTCCGCCCGCAGCTTGGCCACAACCGGTGTCAACTCCAACTGTTCTTCGGTCAACAAATCTCTTTCCTCGCTCTTTGTTTTCCTCTCGTCATTCTCCGGCATCTTCCACAGAGAAGGTGCCAGACAACCGTTGACCATCTCTTCCTCTACCTGTGCCACTGGTGTGCTTTCTGCCTGGATTTGAAAGAGGGTGCTCTCTGGAAGTACACACAATTTCGTTTCCCCAGTGATTTCACTTCCATTCACAGCGGGTGTGCTGCTGTCAGCCATCTCCGAACCCTTGCTATGCCAGGACTCACAGCTGCTGACCGCCATGACCTCCTGGGCGGCTGCTGAGATTACCTCAGTAATCAGCCCTGCCGCGAGACGCTCAAGCTCACGCACA